>JAWWNI010000858.1:0-528966 GCA_034642065.1 Darevskia nairensis
GTTCTGGCTGAAAAATGTTGCTGAATATAGGGACATCCTAAGGAAAAGCAGGACATTCTGGGATCAAACCAGAAACCGGGATGGTTTCTGCAAACCCAGGACTGTCCCTGGAAATTAGGGACACTTGGAGGGTCTGCCATCATTTAATATTATACAATGATGTTTGGGCCTGTTGTTGTTTTCATAGCCTAATGGGGGAAAGCGTACAAATTTCATAGAATCATAGGATTGTAGAGTTGGAAGGAGGGACCCCAGGCTTCATCTAGTCTAAAGGTAAAGGTAAAGGGACCCCTGACCATTAGGTCCAGTGGTGTTCGACTCTGGGGTTGTGGCGCTCATCTCGCTTTATTGGCTGAGAGCCGGCGTACAGCTTCCGGGTCATGTGGCCAGCATAACAAAGCCGCTTCTGGCGAACCAGAGCAGCGCACGGAAACGCCGTTTACCTTCCCGCCCGAGCGGTTCCTATTTATCTACTTGCACTTTGACGTGCTTTCGAACTGCTAGGTTGGCAGGAGCTGGGACCGAACAATGGGAGCTCACCCCCTCGCGGGGATTCGAACCGCCGACCTTCTGATCAGCAAGCCCTAGGCTCAGTGGTTTAACCCACAGCGCCACCTGGGTCCCATATAGTCTAACCCAGTGTTTCCCAACCTAATCTAGGCAACGGAACACCTGTTTTAGAGAAAAAATCTCGCGGCACAGCACCCACAGCGCGCGTTTTTTTCTCCGGGGGGGGCCGGCACAGTTTTTTTTCGGGCCTCCGAGGCCCAGCGCGGCTTCTTCCCGCGCTGGGGAGGCCCGGCGGGGCTTTTCCCCGCGCCGGAGAGGCCCGGCGGAGCTTCTGCTCACGCCGGGAGGACCCCGGCACAACTTTTTTTTCGGGCCTCCGAGGCCCAGCGCGGCTTCTTCCCGCGCTGGGGAGGCCCGGCGGGGCTTTCCCCCGCGGCACAGCAGCCGGTGTCTCGCGGCACACTAGTGTGCCGCGGAACACCGGTTGGGAAACGCTGGTCTAACCCCCTCCAATTTGTTCAGGTACAATTCAAGAGTTCAGTCTGTTTTGTGGGCTGAGAAAAAACACATTGGGGGGGGGGTGATTAGAAAGCATTTTGACACATTTCCCTTGGATTGTTTCTGTTTGTTTGTTTGTTTCATTTATTTGAGCCTGCTTTTATTTGCTTCAGGCCAATGTAGGCTGCCTTTCTATACACTGAACTTGGTGGGATTTCTTTCCGAGAAGGCATCTATAAGTGTGCTGTTACCTTTCCCTCCCCCCCTTAAGTGGGCCACAATCCAACCGTGCTTGTGTCACCAGCGGTTAAAGGGATTGTTGTGTAAATATTAAGAACGAAGGCCCTTTGTCGGCAGAGGAAATGGAGTCGTCTTTAAAGACCCTCGAAATTTCCAAACACCACAGATTCAATTCAGCCTCCCCCCACCCGCCCCTGCCGCAAGATGAATTATTTCCTGCTTTTCTTTCTTGTAAATATCTTCTGCCACCCAGCACCTTCTGGAGATAAAAACCTGGAACAATTAGTCATTTGCAGACATGGAACTCGCAAGGTGAAAGAAAACAGCCTTCGCCGCTTCAGACCGTCTTTGATGGAGGCAGTGTTTATAAATGCCTTCCACCGCTATGTTAGTAATGTGCATTTGCCCATTAACTTTCTGAAACTGACCGACACGTGAAATGTGCCCTTCAGTAGAGCAGATGGTAACAAAGATTGTTTCATTCGTTGGCTGCAGGACCTTTTGCAAAAATAAACAGAAGCCTTGGGGAGTCGATTCCTATTTCATTGTGCTTCGGAAAAGTTATCCCTGCCACTCAAACATCTCCTGTTCCAAAACCATTCCTGCAAAAATCGGGATCGGAATCCTAAATCGCTGATAATTATTTTGCTGTTATGTGATGGTTGCCTCCTGATGGGCCGAGGCAAAGCTAAACCAGGAGGCTTGTGAGCACAAGGTTGCTCTTTCAGGGGTTGGCGGTGCTTTGTTTGTTGTATTTCTTCATCCTCTGCCTTCCTTCAAGAGGCAGGCTCTTTCTATCCTCACAACAGCTTGGGGAGATGGGTTAGGCTGTGAAGCTCACCCACTTCAGTCACGTTCACAGCATACTGTACATTGAAAGCACATCACTTTGCCCCAAGGAATCCTGGGTAGTGTAGTTTAGACTTATAAACACCTTCTCCAACTCATCTGAGGAAGTGTGCATGCACACGAAAGCTCATACCAAGAACAAACTTAGTTGGTCTCTAAGGTGCTACTGGAAGGAATTTTTTTATTTTTTATTTTGTTCTGACTATGACAGACCAACACGGCTACCTACCTGTAACTCCAACTCATCAAAAGAGTCCATCAACGGTGTCTCCAAAAAATGTTACACATCACTTGGGAAGGCAGGTGAACTAATGTCAGTGTACAGGAAGAAGCAAATATCACTAATGTCGAAGCAATGATTCTTCAACATCAACTTTGTTGGACTGGTCCTGTTGTTCGGATGCCTGATTATCGTCTTCCAAAGCAACTACTCTATTCCAAACTTAAAAATGGAAAGCATAATGCTGATGGTCAACAAAAGAGGTATAAAGACTCTCTCAATGCAAATCTTAAAAAAAATAGTATAAACACCGACAACAGGGAAACACTGGCCTGTGAGCGCTCCAATTGGAGAACAGCCTTTAACAAAGGTGTCATGGGCTTTGAAGACACTCGAACTCAGGACGCAAGGGAGAAACGTGCTAAGAGGAAGGCATGCTTGGCAAACCCTCACCATGATCAAGTCCTGCCCGGAAACCTATGTCCCCACTGTGGAAGGACGTGTGGATCCAGAATTGGCCTCCACAGTCACTTACAGACTCACTGTTAAGACCATGTTCATGGAAGACAATCTTACTCGGCTACGAGGGATCGCCAAAGAAAGAAGAATGTTTAGCCCTCACAGAACTACAACCCCCAGCACTCTTAACAAAACACAGTTTCCAGGATTCCTTGGGGGAAGCCAAATGCTTTGAATGTGCTTTGAATGTATGGGGTGTATGCAAACTCAGTATCATGAATTGGAAACTGGGTCTTCCCATGTTTTTATATATGCTGGAAGCCACCCAGAGGAGTTTGGGCAACGAATGATAAAATTGTTGTTGTTGTTCCTTGCTTAACCCTGACACTCTAATCCAAAAGTGAGGAGCCTATGACATGTTTGTTGCTATTATTAATTATTATTATTATTAGTATTTACTATTACTGTGGTACCCGCGTTACATACACAATCCGTTCTGGGTCGCGCTACATAACCTGGGCGTACGTAACAAAAGAAAAAAGAAAAAACCCAGAAGTTCACGATTTTTTGCGCTTCTGTGCATGCACGAACTGCGCAGAACGCTTCTGCGTACCCATGCATCGCGCGCGCTCCGTGGAGGACTTCCGGGTCGAGGAGGTCCGTAACACAAGGTATGACTGTATTATTATTATTATTATTATTATTATTATTATTATTACTATTACTACTACTACTACTACTACGATTATCATTTTACTCCCCCCCCCCCGGAAGGTGAACTCAAAGTGAGTTACAGAAGACAATATTAAAAACATGCATAAAAGCAAGAGTAAAAACAACCTGTATTCGATGATTATATGTATAAAAGATACATCATAAGTGCATAGTTAACCTATGGAGGGTTAACCTATGGAGGGCCACCAACTTGGATAGCTTTAAAAGAGGATTAGACCAATTCATGGAGGGCAAGGTTGCCAGCAGCTCCTAGCCATTATGGTTATGTTATATGTTTACTGAATGACAGTTTCTGAGAATTGCAGGTGGGGAGAATGCTGTTGCACTCATGTTATCTGGTCAGGGAACCTCTGATCCAAGAGGTTCTTCTTATGTCCTTGTGACCCGGCAACCCTATAGCTTAGTATTGTCTACTCTGGCAGCAGTTCCCAAACATGGGTCTGTCCCATCTCGACCATGGTTAACTCAACCGTACAGCTAATCACTGCAGAGGGCAGGGTTGAAGTCACCACCCATTGGCTGATAGATGGCAACTTCAATTGACTGATCGGTGCTGCTTAAAAGCACTGCACAGAGCTCTTTGCAACGCCTGGGTGTTGCTTTAAAGTCCCAGTCACCCTGGAGTGATGTCATTGTGACGTCAGGTGGTTGACAGGTGGGTAGACCTGGCCAGATCAGGTCCTCCACCCCAGGTCTAGATGGATATGTTACCCAAGGATAGCAATCCTGGGATAACAGTCCTGAAATACATGACCTATAATTGAACCAAACAAGCAAATCTTGGGAAGGTAACGTAACTCAGTGGTAGAGCACATGTGTTGGCTGCAGACGGTCCCAGGTTCATTCCCTGGCATCTCCAAATTAAAGGATCCGAGAGCTGGCAATGGCATAGAGTTCCATCCCTGACAACCACTGCCATTCAGTCTTCCTCTTCTCTTTCTTTCTTTCTTTCTTTCTTTCTTTCTTTCTTTCTTTCTTTCTTTCTTTGGCGATCCCTTGTAGCCGAGTAAGATTGTCTTCTAAGAACACAGTCTTAACAGTGAGTCCATAAGTCTGTGGAGGCCAATTCTGGATCCACACGTCCTTCCACAGTGGGGACATAGGTTTCCGGGCGGGAGTTGATCATGGTGAGGGTTTGCCAAGCGTGCCTTCCTCTTAGCACGTTTCTCCCTTGCGTCCTGAGTTCGAGCGTCTTCAAAGCCCATGCCAACTTTGGTAAAAGGCATTCACAGCTGTTGTAACATACCGCTTGTTATCTTCCGCCTGCTCTGCCATTCAGAACCTCTTGGATCATTCCTCCCCTTTGACCTTACTGCCTTGGATGATCCTGTTGGGAGAACAAGACTCCCGACAGTTTTGCTCACAAGGGTCATAGGATTGTTCAGGCCCACTCACCATGACAAGGTGAGTGAGCACTCAGAGTAGACACTACTGGGGCAGAAAAGCAAGTAGTCTACAAGGTAGACTACTTAGGTAGCTACTTAGCTTTGTTCCCTTTGCTATGTTTGGGGGGGGTGACTCACACCTGGATCCATGACAGATGCTGCAGCTGAGGGTAATTGACTCATTTTAGCAAACCAGACAAGGAGTCCAGGAGTTAGTTACCGGTAGATTGCCTTCTGTTGTTGAGATCTGGCTGGAAGGATGGCGTGAAAACCTACATTCAGCATCCATATTTAGTGGTTTTGTGTTGCTGTTGTGTTTACACGTAAATGCAGACCTCTCACTGAGAAAACTTGCCTTATTTACTATTTATTTTGTTGCATTTAATCACTTTCCTGAACACTCTCGCTTCGTTCTGCCCTTTACACAAGTGGCAAACAAATGACTAAACCCAGGAATGTGGTTTGTTTCACCCTGGCAAATCATGATTTCTAACCCACTCTTTTCATTTGATTCATTTACCTGCTTGCCAATCAGAATGTCGGCAGTTTGAATCCCCACGACAGGGTGAGCTCCCGTTGCTCAGTCCCTGCTCCTGCCAACCTAGCAGTTCGAAAGCACGTCAAAGTGTAAGTAGATAAATAGGTACCGCTGCAGCGGGAAGGTAAACGGCGTTTCCATGCGCTGCTCTGGTTCGCCAGAAGTGGCTTTGTCATGCTGGCCACATGACCCGGAAGCTGTACGCCGGCTCCCTTGGTGAATAATGCGAGATGAGCGCCACAACCCCAGAGTCGGTCACGACTGGACCTAATGGTCAGGGGTCCCTTTACCTTTACCTTTTTAAGGCTAAAAGGTTCTGGAAATAAATCAGTTCTAAGACAGTCCCTGCCCTGAGGCTCACAATCAAAAAGAGACATGTCACGTGAGGAAAAAGCAAGAGGAGGGAGGAAGGGAGGAAACCTCCTTCAGCCATGGGCCTTAAACCATGGCTTGTTGTGCGTTCGGATATGGTTACTGGCATAAATGATTATATGTTTAAATTAGGAGTTAAGTAGGGGGAAATTTAGCTAAAAATTCCGAGACCAGAGGGAGGTAAGGGTGTAAAAAGTAGGAGTTTGAAATTAGGTTAAAGTAAGGGAATTGGATAAGATTATAGGAAAAGAGCAGAAGTACCAAGATGCTGAGGTTTGGAAAAGGGAGTGTTTTAAGTAAAATGATTCTTGTATTTTATGATGTTTTAAAAATTAGGAGTAGGAAAACTGTTAGAGAGGAATGATAATGAATTCAACAGAGGGGGACTTGAGGAAGTCAACTGAAATATGAAATTGAGGAAAGAAGGACTACCTGGCCCACAGAATTGGGCCAGGCCTAAGCAATGAGAATAAATAATGTTAGCAAGGTTAAATGTACGATGATTGTGACTACCCTTGTGAGAGAGGGGGATGAATGTTGCTTCCCACAGTGAGAGGGGGGAAGTATGGAAATTTAACCGTTATGGTATGTGCTTAAAAACTGTAAAAACCAATAATTTTTTTGAAAAAAAATAAAAATAAACCATGGCTTGTTGTGGTTTGCTAAGGTGAAACAAGCCATGCTCCTGGTTATGCTGAGTGGTCAGCTGTGTCCTTGCAATTCATCCACCGTATGGCTCAAAAAGCCATTCCTTATTCTTATTCTTACTATTAAATTTATATCCCACCCTTTCTCCAAGGAGCTCAAGGTGGTGTAAACACTTCTCAGGCGCTTCCCACTATGTGCAAACCCGGCCGTGGTAAGGGGAACTCTCTTAACTGTGTGGCAGCAAAGCGGGGAGGAAAGAAAGCTTGGAATCCAAGGCTTGTTTCTTATTGGATAATATCCATGTAAAATCACAGGGGCTTCTACTTAGCCCTCAGGCAACCTCCCTTAATGTGTTGCACATTTGTTGACTGATTCAGCAAAAGCCAGGCTGCTGTTCTTGCAATCGCTCGCTGCAGCCCTTCCAAACATTAGCAAACGTAATCCGAGCATTGATTTTCCCCGGATGGAAACCAAAGGAGAGGAATGGGGGAAATACACTGTGATCATCATTAATGCATTACTTTCCCCTCCTTGAAACACATATGTCAGCAACAGGTCAAAGCCTTGTTTAGTAATGCGTTCAGGGGAAGCTGGAGAGCTGTAGCTCAGAGGCAAAGCATCTGCTTTGCATGCAGAAGGTCCCCAGGTTCAATCCCTGGCATCTCCCAGCGGGTGTGGGAATTCCCCCTGTCTAAAACCCTGGAGAGGCACTGCCAGTCAGTGTCGACAATACTGAGCTAGTCGGACCAATATCGAGCTAGGTGAATATACCTATGTTCCAGGTATATCCTCAGTCAGCCATGGAGAAGCCAGCAGAGCTCCATGCTTTTATCTTCAGTCCTAGAGTCCTCATGCTGGGGAATGTGAAACATAATGCAGACTAGATGTAGTTTTCGATCATATATATACACAGTGCTTTTTTTCTAAAAAGAAGAAGAGTTTGGATTTGATATCCCGCTTTATCACTCCCCGAAGGAGTCTCAAAGCGGCTCACATTCTCCTTTCCCTTCCTCCCCCACAACAAACACTCTGTGAGGCGAGTGGGGCTGAGAGACTTCAAAGAAGTGTGACTAGCCCAAGGTCACCCAGCAGCTGCATGTGGAGGAGCGGGGAAGCGAACCCGGTTCACCAGATTACGAGTCTACCGCTCTTAACCACTACACCACACTGTTTAGGGGTACTCTAATTTTGACTCAAGAAAACCACCATTTTATAGTTCAAATCAGGAAAAATAAATACAGTAAATGGACAAAAGTACAAAGATTCACAAAATGTTCAGGGGTATGCATCCCCCCAGAAACCCCCCTCTCTCTGTGTGTGTGTGTTTATGAATGATTTCTTGGTTTACAAAAGTATGTGCAATGTCTCTTTTTTCAGGTTACATTTTCTACAGATCAGTTTCATTTGTTGAGACACTAGTGTTACATTAGGAAGAAAGCGGGGAAAGAGGTGGAGGGGGGAATGGTGAGTGGGGTGGGGTTGGGTGGCAATGCTTCTATTCTACTTAATGTATGTGTGGGGTTTTGTGTCAGCGTCACTTGTGTGGGTTCTCTTTACTATTCGCTTGTATTCCTTTGGTGGTGAGAGTGGTTGTGGGGGTGGCCTAGGGTGTGGCTGGTTGTCTTTGATTGGCTGTAGTGAAATTTGTTTTCGTGTGCGAGTGGTGTGTGTGTGTGTGTGTGTGTGTGTGTTTGGATCAGGTTAGCCAGATTGATTTGAATGCTGTTGGCAGATTCTTGTCATTGTCTTGTTGGGCTGTGTATGTCATAAAGGGGAAGTATACCAGGGTGAAGGCATCTTCTTCTATTTGTCCCCATGTCAGTTTCAGTTTGTGGGTTAGTTTTTCTAATAAGGCTGTTTCCCGTACTATTTGATACCATTGGTCAATGCTTACTCCTGACAAGTCTCTCCAGTGTCTGGCTATGATGCTTCTGGCTGCTGAGATTAGGTGGGCTATGAGCTCTTTGTGTTGTGAGTGGGCATTATTGTCTTAGAAGATATTTAGTAGGGCCAGTTCTGGAGTGACTTCTAATACTTGCTTAGTTACAGTGGTACCTCTGGTTAAGTACTTAATTCGATCCGGAGGTCCGTTCTTAACCTGAAACTGTTCTTAACCTGAAGCACCACTTTAGCTAATGTGCCAGAGCACAATTTCTGTTCTTATCCTGAAGCAAAGTTCTTAACCTGAAGCATTATTTCTGGGTTAGCGGAGTTCTTAACCTGAAGTGTATGTAACCTGAAGTGTATGTAACCTGAGGTGCCACTGTATTTTGTATATTTCTTGTATGATTGATGTCCAGTAGAGTTGGATTTTAGGAGATTCCCACCACATGTGGAGGTATGTGCCTGTGGAGGTGCATCCTCTCCAGCATTTTGGTGAGGTTCCTGGGCATATTGTCGATCTCATATATCTTAATCAATTACCTGGTGCGGTGATGGCTGAGAGAACATCAGAACAGATTCTTTCAGAGGTGACGTCCCAACTGTATAATTTCTATTTTCTTCTATATTAAAGTTCTGTCCCACCCTTCCTCCCAAAGGAACCCAGGACAGCAGGCACATAAACAACAACATGCAACTAAAACTTCTAAAAACAATGTTAAAAACAGTTAAATACTTCTAAAATGTTTTGCCTGGTTCCTGCTAGGCTGTCTTTCTTGGCCCCTGGCAAATGAATTTTTTTAAATTTATCATAGAATTGTAGAGCTGTAAGTTATCTTGAGGATCAACTAGTCCAAATCCCTGCAAAGCAAGAATCTCAACTAAAGCATCCATGACAGATGGCCATCCAACCTCTACTTAGAGAAGGAGAGCCCACCACCTTCTGAAGGAGTCTGTTCCACTGTTGAACAGCTCTTACCATCAGAAAGTTCTTCCTGATGTTTAGTCGGAATCTCCTTTCTTGTAACTTGAATCCATTGGTTCGGGTCCTACCCCGGCCTGCCTTCTTACTTACAACCAGTCCGAGAGGGCCAGATTTGATGAAGTGAACAAAACAGACTTTGGACATGCCTGGAAAATAATATTTCTTTGTGTGGAGCTGTCCATCTCATTGAAATGAATAGGAGAATACATGCACGAGCGGTAGCTAGACTGGTGACTGGGAGTGGCCGCCGAGACCATATAACACCAGTCCTGAAAGACCTACATTGGCTCCCAGTATGTTTCCGAGCACAATTCAAAGTGTTGGTGCTGACCTTTAAAGCCCTAATCAGCCTCGGCTCAGTGTACCTGAAGGAGCATCTCAACCACCATCGTTCAGCCCAGACACGGAGGTCCAGCTCCGAGGGCCTTCTGGCAGTTCCCTCCCTGCGAGAAGTGAGGTTACAGGGAACCAGGCAGAGGGCCTTCTCGGTAGTGGCACCCGCCCTATAGAAAGCCCTCCCATCAGATGTCAAGGAAATAAACAACTATCTGACTTTTAGAAGACATTTGAAAGTAGCCCTGTTTAGGGATGTTTTTAATGTTTGATGTTGTATCGTGTTTTTAATATTCTGTTGGGAGCCGCCCAGAGTGGCTGGGGAAACCCAGCCAGATGCGTGGGGTATAAATAAATTATTATTATTATTATTATTATTATTATTATTATTATTATTATTATTATACTCTATGAGTGGGATCCCACAACACAGCACATATGGGCACCACACAGGGCTGGCGCGTCCATTTAGGCGAACTAGGCAGTTGCCTAGAGTGCCAAAATGGAGGGGGCGCTGGCCAGCCTGCCCCCCGCCCCCACCGCCGCCCAGTGCCGCCCCAACCAGCGGTGAAAATTGCGGCGGCGCGGGGTGCCCGGCGGGCAGGGGGTGGGGCACCATACGTCATGCGCAATGACGTCATGTGCCCCGCCCCCTCGCCTAGGGCGCCAAAACCCCTAGCACCGGTCCTGGCACCACAATGCCCTTGGAAACACGCACACACCCAGCAAGGACCCTGCTCTCCCCAATGTGCTAATGATATAACAATAACAGGGAAAGTGCCACAAGTAGATCTTACAAAGGCAGGCAGTCTTTCAGGTAAGCTGGTCCCAAGTTGTCCAGGGCTTTATCATGTTATAGGTTTGCGGGGTCAGATGATACCCTGGGTCCTTTCCAAACCTGTGGCCTCATGCATATGAGGTTAGAATCTGTAAGAGAAAAACCTGCTGAAATGGGCAAGCCAGTTTCTTTTGTAAGGTAATGGCCTCAGCTGGTCAGCTAAGGGCTGCTATT
This sequence comes from Darevskia nairensis, assembly GCA_034642065.1. NCBI lineage: Eukaryota > Metazoa > Chordata > Lepidosauria > Squamata > Lacertidae > Darevskia > Darevskia nairensis. Next base: position 10,666 of record JAWWNI010000858.1, read on the forward strand.
TACATATCCAAAGAAGTTGCCCTGTTTCCGTAGAGACAAATGCCTGGGCCTTTTCCAAGTTCACGTGGCTGGACACCTAGGATGGATAACAGTAGGAAAAGAGGGCTGTATGTGATTTTTGGGGGGAGAGACAGAAGCTTGTCTTGCTCTGTGCTGGAGCCAAAGCTGTGGCCTGGAGATGTCTCTGAGAAGCTAATGAGGAGGAATGATACCGTATGTTGGAGTGTTAATGCTATGAGCCCCTCCATCCCATGCTCAGGTTGTATATATGTGTGGACAAAACCATATATCCTAAAGACACTACAGTCTTCATTGCCTTTCATTCCAAGGAAGACAAAACCCAGAGTAAACACTGGAAATCCTTGAGTCTCTCAACACTTGAAGATCGCATGCCACAATATCTTAACAACAAGGCATTGAACATGGCCTGGTAGCCGATCAACAGCCAGTGCAGTTCCCTCAGCGCAGGGGGATGATGCTTTGCTTGTTTGGGGAGCTGTGTTCAGTCACTTTCTCTTCTGCGAAATGGATATTTTGTTGTGCCCATGACAGTGTCATGGGTTTGGGGTGGGTGGATTGAGGATGGCATGAGAAAATCAGCACTACATTCAAATGTCTATTTGTTTGTTTGTTCTATTTGTCAATAACACCATGCAGCAAGTCTCCAGTCAACATGTAATTTGATGTACAATAAGTTCTTCAACATGTCCTAGAGCATGTCCTTTTTGGAGCTATTGGACCCATATGGTAGGGTTGCCAGACGTCCAGAATTTCCTGGACATAGCCAGAATACTGCAGTTGGAAGCAGTGTCCAGATGGAAATGGCTAAAAATGTCAGTGAAAATCCAGACGTAGGGCAACCCATGTTGGCTGTGTTGTTTTTGTCGATTTCCCTTAAAAACAGCTCAAAAACTTCTCTCTTTTGTTGCGATTTTGCCTTAAAAAACTCAATAACTTTTGTGTCCGGTTTTTCACTTTTTGAAATATGGCAAGCCTAACATGTGGAATTCTGAGGAAGTGCTGCAGGCATTCACAAAATGGCTGACTCGGGTGTGTGAGGCATGGGGGCAAAGCACAAAATGGCTGTCAGATAAGAGACAGGACCCCTCCACTCACGACCTCCACCCTCAGTGAGGGGAAAGACGCCTATGTCAACCACTACCAGATGCACTCACAGAAAGAAACTCTTTCTATTCCTCCTCTGTTCAGAACAAAAGGGATGAGAAAAGGAGGTCTAATTCTGGCATCCAATGAGGTGTTTGATGCAGGAGAGGCTGAGACAGGAACAGAGCAGGAAGAGCAAACAACCTCTCCTGCATTGTGGATTTTTTGGGGGGGGATATTTATGGAGGCCTTTCATGGGTGCCATAGGTTGTGTTAACAACCCCTGCCCTAGAGCTTGTGCAATCTCTTGGGTAACAAGAAGCACAAAAAGAACAACAGGGGACCTACCTCTTGCCGTGGCTCAGTGGGAGAGCATGTGTTTTGCAAGCAGAAGCGCCCAGGTTCAATCCCCAGCATCTCCAGATACAACTGAGAGAGGCCTTTGTCTGAAATTCTGGAGAGTCATTGCCAGTCAGTGTAGACAATATGGAGCAGGAGCAATCTGACACGCTATGAAGCAACTTCCTATGTGCTCTTGTGCAACCTTTTCGCATGGGTGTTTGCAGGGGAGCGCTTGGTTTCCTTCCTGCTCGCGAGAATCCTGTGTACATAGGGAGTTTCTGGACTAGGTTGCTAAACTGAGCACCCAAACATGAACTCCTGTGTTTAGCCTGGGCATCAGAGTGAAACTGACTAACCAAGAACTGAGGTCCAGATTTCGGAAGGCAGAATTCTTTTTGTGCAAGCCCCATTGAAACAAACAGGAGCTGTGCAACAGAAGCCCAGGAGTTGCTCTTACTTCCAGGGGTTTTTTTTGCTCCTGCATCAGGCTGTTTGTTAGCCTAGGGTAGCTTTTTATTTTTATTTTTTAAGCACACAACCTTATCCCCCCACCCTCCGTTCTGCTTAACTTGTTCTTGCAGGAGTCTCACAAGGATAACATTTGACAACCCTTGAAGTTGACTTTCCATTTATAAAAATCACACTCCCACAGAGCTAAGACCTACAACGGGAATGGTGGTGGTCTTTATTAGCCTGGCCATTGTGTGGGGAACTTTTTTTTTTTGCAGTTAAAGATATAATTCCCCCCCTCCCTCAATGCACGCACACACACACACACACACACAAATACTTTTTCTCCCCATCCCACCCCAAACGGAAAGAGAGCAGAGGGTGAAAGGGTTGAAGATTAAAATGTAAACAGCAAAATTTATTATAATTACAAGAGTGTTTCAAATTATTTCCTTAAACGGCAACATAATTTACTCCTAGTCAAGGTCTCTATTGGTGGTGAAAGAGGAAACTGCTTGACCTTGGCGTGACCTCTGACCCCCTAGGTCAGCACCCATGGAATGCACAGATGTCATGGTTCATAAGCAAGGACAGAAATGCTCAGGTTTCCCAGGCACAGAGGCGCCTGCACTTGGATGGGGCCAGCATGTACACCTCCCTTTGAACTAGCCACTCATACCTGAAACAAAACTTAAAATAAGCACGCTGCCTCCCGAGGCAGGAAGGAACAGGGAATGGCAGAGACAGAGGAGATGGCGGGCTGGCTCTAGGAATGTGCGGATATGGTGGAGTTGGGCAGAAGGCAGCTTGCTTTGGATTTTAACGCAAACCTACCTAATCCGCCTTTTCCAAAAATCATATGCAAGCTGGAACCTCAGCTGTCTCCCTGAAAATTCGTTCTTCACTCCAGGTTCTGTGATGCAGTTCTGCGACCAAATGATGTTCCCAAGAATGGATAGGTTAAGGGGAACTGTGCCCCAAGGGGAGGGTGATAATGGGGAGGGGGAGGAAGGAAGATGCATTTTGCTCGTGGAGTTTGCCTGCAGAAGTGTCCCTATGAAGCTCAACTGCGTGCAAGAAATTCGCACGATGGCGAATTTTCACGAGGGCTTTAGATTTGCAAACTGATGCAGAAATGGGGAGAACTTGAGACTGAAAAAACGAGAAACCCCAAATCAAAAGATTCTCCCATCCCTAGGTGTAGTCTGGGGCTGGGTGCACAAATCTGGCAATTTGGGTTTCTCTCAGCTTCTCATTTTTCCAATCTTAAGTTTTCCACATTCTTGCATCAGTTTGATTATTTTATTTTATTTTTGTGGTGGGGGAACCCCGCATGAAAATCCATGTGCATTTTTGTGTGCATTTTGCCTTACATGCATATATACACAATTTTGCTTAACATATGCACTTTTGCAAGCAATTTCACCAAATGGCAATTCATGTTTGTATGTAATTTTCACTAACACCTGTAATTTCTCCCCCAATATACATATTTTTGTACAGCTCTTTTTTGGGGGGGTTGAAGAACTGCATTGCAAAATTGTGCAGGTCTGAACGATGCACCTTGGTTTGCATTCAAGTGGAGTGCAGGAGTTTCTTTCCCATCCCTAGGAGAAAAGGGTATAATGACTAGCAATTCTGCTTTACATTCCAAGTCTTATACATTCTTACTCAGAAGTAAATTCCATTTGAGTTTAATGGGGTTGGCTCTGAAGTAGGTAGGGATGGAGGGGAAATTCAATTCAGTTTGCATTTTAAAAGGAACTTATCTAATTTGCATTTTCCAAAACAATACGCAAACTGAAACATAGCAATCATTTGAAAATTGCCCTCCTCTGATTTTTGCATTGCCATTGCCAAGTAATGTGTAGGGAAATGCATGTACTAGAGGGAAGTGAGCATAAGTGAGCACACATTTGTGAAAAATTGCATACAAAAAGGCATTACGTTAGGGGGAATTGGTTTGCAAAAATGGGTATATTAGGCAAAATTGTGTAGACAAATGTGTGTTTTAGGAGAACTAAATTAATTTTCATGAGGATTAAAAAATAATAATAGTGAACTGATGTAGAAATGTGGAGAACTGAGTCAAAGAGAAGCAAAAATTACATCCCTGCTCCCAGGTGAGTATAGGAGTCCAGTCTCTAAGCCCTGGGCTATTGTAGGCATTTCATTTTAGGAGAACTCCTAAGCATTCCATTCCATTTCACCGCCGCACACACACACACACACACACACACACACACACAACAACAAATCTCCCCCAAATCCTGAGTTAAATTAGTATCATTGTAATTATTACATTTCTAAAGCGCAAAACACAAAACCCATTAAGAAACATTTCACTGGAAAGGAAGGGAGCAAAGGATGAGAAATCGAGTTCTGAGGCTTTGTTGTGCAAATAAAATGTTTTAATTCCACATCAGTGCAACACAAATTCAGCCCACAACACAGGCAGCTTTGACAGCCTCTTCTATAAGGAATTATAAAGTCCTCTCTTGCTAAAACAATATCAATCTGGTTGCTTTTTTTTTTAACTATTGGCAGTACTGCACTTCCCCTTCCCACCCCAAAAACAGCAACTCAATAATTTTAAAATTCTTTTCCCAGTTAAATACAAATGCAAGGAAAGTCAATTTCAGCTCAGTGCCACAGGAAATTTTAATTTAAGGGAGGGTTGATCAAACCACCCCTGGCCATACGGAGACATATATTTTAAAAGAAGTGGGTTAGGGGAGAAATTCCAAGGTTTTAATTTTGAGATGGGAATCCTGTCTTATATATCAACTTAAAATTTATATTAAAGGGAAATTGGGATTCTAACGGTTCCTTTCAACTAGCTGCAGCCTACAGACCGCAAGTTGTGCTAAGCATGATCAAAGTACTTTGCAATTAGTTTGGTTTTAAATCACTATAATTGTCAGCGTAGCTTGTAATTGGAGAAACAATGTTTAGGGGCAACAGCAAACTTGCCCAGGTTGTAATCTTTAAGGGGAATGAAAGAAAGAAAAAGAGAGAGGAGGGGGACGGACTCTGAACTTTAGTTGATAATGACAGGAGTCCAGCTAGAGTCCAATGACAAAGGGTGGGGGCGGGTGGGTGGAGGTTTAAAAGCTTTAGTTAAGCATGCCAAGTCTACCATCTTGAAGAATGCAGTGGTCAGGCGTCAAAGGTCCCAGCAACCATTTCCACATGTCCGCAGAGATTTTAGACTTGGGATTCTCAATTAGTGGCAATGTGTCTCATTAGTTTCGTTGCTTCCCTTTCACGTTTTCACACCACTTCAGGGCCTACTCTGTCCAGGTCCTTTGCAATTCCATCTCCACAAGGATGTAGGAAGTTCATAGAATCATAGAATCATAGAGTTGGAAGAGACCACAAGGGCCATCCAGTCCAACCCCCTGCCAAGCAGGAAACACCATCAGAGCATTCCTGACAGGTGGCTGTCAAGCCTCTGCTTAAAGACCTCCAAAGAAGGAGACTCCACCACACTCCTTGGCAGCAAATTCCACTGTCAAACAGCTCTTACTGTCAGGAAGTTCTTTCTAATGTTTAGGTGGAATCTTCTTTCTTGTAGCTTGAATCCATTGCTCCGTGTCCGCTTCTCTGGAGCAGCAGAAAACAACCTTTCTCCCTCCTCTATATGACACCCTTTTATATATTTGAACATGACTATCATATCACCCCTTAACCTTCTCTTCTCCAGGCTAAACATACCCAGCTCCCTAAGCCGTTCCTCATAAGGCATCATTTCCAGGCCTTTGACCATTTTGGTTGCCCTCCTCTGGACACGTTCCAGCTTGTCAGTATCCTTCTTGAACTGTGGTGCCCAGAACTGGACACGGTATTCCAGGTGAGGTCTGACCAGAGCGAAATACAGTGGTACTATTACTTCCCTTGATCTAGATGCTATACTCCTATTGATGCAGCCCAGAATTGCATCAGAAGTTGCCTTGCACCGAGTCAAGCCAGTGGCTCCATCTTGTTTGGTCCTGTGCCCACACGGACTGGCAGCAGGGTTTTAGACAGAGCCAGTGTGGTGTAGTGGTTGAGAGGGGTGGACTTGTAATCTGGTGAACGGGGTTCGCTTCCCATGCAGCTGCAGGGTGACCTTGGGCTAGTCACACTTCTCTGAAGTCTAGCCACTACCAGTATTTTGCTCTGGTTGGTGGTCTTCAAGATTCCAGTAAAAAACAAAGACTATCCCACAAGCCTGATGGCTGCCCATTTCTGTTCTGGGCCAGTGGCCTGCCCCTTTAAGGCTTTACGCTCTTTGGGAAGTGGGGAGGATCCTGGAAGGAATGGTCTGCCCCAGAGTGAATGGAGCTCCAAACCTTTATTGGAGTTAGTTGTCTGCTTGGAACTATCCAAGGTCCTGGAACTCTAGCCTACCTGATACCTGATTGTCTAACAGTGAACTAGTGTGTCTACTCTGAAGGAAGTCCTGTTATAGTCAAAGGGACTTGCTGCAAGGTATCCATCGTGGTTAAGAGCGGTAGACTCATAATCTGGGGAACCGGGTTCGCGTCTCCGCTCCTCCACATGCAGCTGCTGGGTGACCTTGGGCTAGTCACACTTCTCTGAAGTCTCTCAGCCCCACTCACCTCACAGAGTGTTTGTTGTGGGGGAGGAAGGGAAAGGAGAATGTGAGCCGCTTTGAGACTCCTTCGGGTAGTGATAAAGCGGGATATCAAATCCAAACTCTTCTTCTTCTTCTTGTCATCCTGTGGTTAAGTCAGACCAACAAGCACCCATGATCCCGAGGAGCACAGCAAACGTCCTTCTACTGAGCCAAGCCATTGGTTCATTGAGCTCAATATTGTCTACACTGACTGGCAGCAGCTCTCCAGGGTTTCGAGCAAGGAATATTCCCAACACTACTACCTGGAGATGCCGGGGATTGAACCTGGGACCTTCTGACTGCAAAGCAGATGCTCTCCCACTGAGCGATGGCTCTTCCTCTGCTGTGCTACTTATGCCAGGTCTTTCCTGAAGCCACCAACCTTTGAAACCTGGCGAGGCTTCAGAAACACAGCCAAAACCCATCAGAAATGCTCTTCTCAGAAACCACACAGTTTGACATTGCTTTGATACATCCTTACCTATGATTCCATCGAAGCTGCAACAGAAATACTAAACTACAAGTGGGATCTGCAACAAAACATTGCATCATAAAGCACTAAAACATCTCTAATAATAATAATAATAATAATATATTTCTTTATACCCCGCCCATCTGGCTGGGTCTCCCCAGCCACTCTGGGCGGCTCCCAACAGAATATTAAAAACACGACAAAACATCAAACATTAAAAACTTCCCTAAACAGGGCTGTCTTCAGATGTCTTCTAGAAGTCAGATAGTTGTTTATTTCCTTGACATCTGATGGGAGAGCGTTCCACAGGGCGGGTATCACTACCAAAAAGCCTGGTTCCCTGTAACCTCACTTCTCGCAGGGAGGGAACCACCAGAAGGCCCTCGGAGCTGGACCTCAGTGTCCGGGCTGAACGATGGGGGTGGAGACGCTCCTTCAGGTATACTGGGCCGAGGCTGTTTAGAGCTTTAAAGGTCAGCATCAACACTTTGAATTGTGCCCTGAAATGTATTGGGAGCCAATGAAGGTCTTTCAGGACCAGTCTATTCCTGCCCCTCACTGGTTTTCCCCCAACAGGCAGCATTTAAGAACCTAGGAAGCTGCCTTATACCATGCCAGGTCCATCTAATGCAGTACTGTCGCTATTGACTGGCAGCAGCTCTCCAGAATTTCAGACCACACCTGAAGATTGAACCTGAGACCTTCTGTGTGCAAAAGCAAGTACTTTTCCACTGAGCTACAGCCCTTGCCCAAGACAGGATGGCTCAGTTGGTTAGAGTGTGGTGCTGATAATGCCAAGGTTGCAGGTTCGATCCCTGTATGGGACATCTGCGTATTCCTGCATTGCAGGGGGTTGGACTAGATGATCCTCAGGGTCCCTTCCAATTCTATGATTCTAAAAGGAGCTGGCTAATACTCAACCAGACCATTGGTGCACCCAGTTCAGCATTGTTTACACCGACCAACAACAGCTTGCCAGCGTTTAAATATAGGATATAGGAAACTGCCTTACACCTTCCAAGTCAGACCACTAGTCTATCTCACTTAGTACAGTCTACATTGACCAAGGAGTCGTTCCCAAGCCTTACCTGGAGATGCCAGGGGTGGAACCTGGGACCTTTTGCATGCAAAGCAGATGCTCTAACACAGAACGATGGTCCTTCCCCATATCATCTGTTCCATGCCCACTGAGCATGCTCAGTCCTCGCTGGGTGGTTTTGGCCCCTCCTCCTGTTCCCCCCTACTTCTGCCTACCTTGGGGGTTCTCCTGACCCTGCTCATCCCTCCATCTTGTGTGCTGTTTTGCCTGTGTTAAGTATTCACACCTGGAGAAGGAGTTGGCTGTTACGATATCGGGTCCTTCCGAGGCACTGAAACGTTCTTTGCATCGTTCTGGAATGGAGCTGTGTGAAAGCTTTATTGGGGCATCATCAACAGTTGCATAACCAGTGAAACCCAGCGGCATTGCTGGACAAGAAGCTGCTGTCAGTAAAATTACCTGTCCCCTCCAAACCCACCCCCCCATGATGAAATTTTGCAAGATTACAGTAATTGAGCAGACTTCTCAGGAGCACTGAGTTCAAGGCACAGTTATGTGCATTTGTGCTCAAAGCAGTGAGAGTATTTACTGAAAACACTAAAGCAAAGGCAGAGGCGTAGCAAGCCCAGGTGGTACCCGGGGCGGAATTTTTTTTGTCACCCCCCCCCCCCACTTTAATTTTAAAAAAATTAAATAAAATTAAAAAGTGTCACCCCCCTCTGAGGGTGCCACTTTGCGAGGTGTGGGGGTTTTGTGTGTGTGTGTCTATTATCTCTTCCCCCCCCAATAAAGTTAAAATAAAAATAAAATAAAAATTAATAATAAAAATGTTTTTTAAAAAAGTGTCACCCCCCCTCTGATGGTGCCACTTTGTGAGGTGTGGGGGTTTTGTGTGTGTGTGTCTATTATCTCTTTTTTTCAATAAAGTTAAAATAAAAAAATTAAAATTAAAAAAAAATAAAAATTAAAAAAATTAAAAAAATTAAAAAAATTAAAAAAATTAAAAAAATTAAAAAGTGTCACCCCCCTCTGATGGTGCCACTTTGTGAGGTGTGGGGGGTTGTGTGTGTGTGTGTGTCTATTATCTCTTTTTTTCAATGAAATTAAAATAAAAAAAAATTTTTTTTTAAGTTAAAAAAAATTTTTTTTAAAAAAAGTGTCACCCCCCTCTAGGGTGGAACCCGGGGCGGCCCGCCCCCCCCCCCGTTGCTACGCCCCTGAGCAAAGGGAGCAACTTTCACAAATAATTCCATTGTCCTTATTCTCAGTTGGCTCTCTTTGCCCTCAGATGATGTTCTCATGTAGTCAGACCATCATGTTCTCAACGTGATTCCTGATTTCCTGATATCACCCCAAGAAGGAGAAACATTTTTTTAAAAGGTGCTGGAGTAGGGTAAGTGAGTTAAAAATGTACTTTTTCAACAGGCTTGAAGCAGGTAGCTGCCATGGTGCTGTGCCTTACAAGCATCTGCATGGGGAACCTTCAGCCCCCCATATGTGCTGAACTACCACCCCCATCATCTCTGACCATTGGCCATGCTTGTCGGAGCTGATGGGGGTTGTAGTTCAGCAACCTCTGGAGGGCTGAAGGTTCTCCACACCTGCGATAGCTAAAGGCCTTCATTGAAATACTTGATTAAAATATATGTTAAAAGAATAAGATTGCATCTGTCGGTACTCTAAGTATAGCAACTGATTTAAAGAACAGAGCATAGAAAAACAATTAATTGGGATCACACACAGTGGCGGCGGTGTCCCCTGATCTAAAATGAAACAAAACCAACCTTTTATACTGATACTGCTCTTGAAATTGTAGCTCTGTGAGGGCAACAGGGCTCTCCTAACAACTTTCAGCGCCTTTAACAAGTTACCATTCCCAGGATTCATAGAATCATAGAATCGTAGAGTTGGAAGAGACCACAAGGGCCATCCAGTCCAACCCCCTGCCAAGCAGGAAACACCATCAAAGCATTCCTGACAGGTGGCTATCAAGCCTCTGCTTAAAGACCTCCAAAAAAGGAGACTCCACCACACTCCTTGGCAGCAAAGTCCACTGTCGAACAGCTCTTACTGTCAGGAAGTTCTTTCTAATGTTTAGGTGGAATCTTCTTTCTTGTAGTTTGAATCCATTGCTCCGTGTCCGCTTCTCTGGAGCAGCAGAAAACAACCTTTCTCCCTCCTCTATATGACATCTGGTAATCTTTCTTGTAGCTCTTCTCTCAAACCCTCCCCAGCCTGTCAGAAATCTGGCAAGCCACTAGGAACCAGTGCATGGTCCCAGCCAGTCTCTGGTACAGGCTCTGTGTGAGATCTTAGGGAGAAATTACGAGGTTTGATGGCTCAGAAGGTCGGCGGCTCGAATCCCCGCGATGGGGTGAGCTCCCGTTGCTCGGTCCCAGTTCCTGCCAACCTAGCAGTTCGAAAGCACATCAAAGTGCAAGTAGATAAATAGGTACCGCTCTGGTGGGAAGGTAAACGGCGTTTCCGTGCGCTGCTCTGGTTCGCCAGAAGCGGCTTAGTCATGCTGGCCACATGACCTGGAAGCTGTACGCCGGCTCCCTCGGCCAGTAATGCGAGATGAGCGCCGCAACCCCAGAGTCGTCCACGACTGGACCTAATGGCCAGGGGTCCCTTTACCTTTACCTTAACACCTGATTGGCTCTCTAAACACCCATGCTCATTGGCTACATTCAAATGAAGGAAAGCTACTGCATATCAGCCTAAGCAAGTTGTGCTTCCTTTTTCTGGTTATTTGGCTATAACGTTTGATAGAATACAGATAATTGAACTTTGTTGCATTACATTCTTCATTAAATTATCTTTCCATTGATATATAATTTTTTGGTATTACTCCAAAAAAAAGTGGTGTTATGAGCCACCAAACCTCGGACATACACTTTCCCCAAAAGGTTTCCACAATTTTGGCCACTAGTTATTATTATTATTATTATTATTATTATTATTATTATTATTATTAGTGTAGATCCTAAGACCATGCAGACTCGGGACTCACTGTACAGTTTATCACACCCTGTATATGACAGCCTGGTAACTGAACTGACAGTCTCCAGGTTTATAATAGCTAAACTCCTTGGTTTCCTTCACGTAAACATTTCACTCTAATGGAACATTATACTTGAGGCCTCGCTGCTGTGGATGCACACTTATAGGTATTGCATCAAGGCAGAGCAATAGATAAATAGGTATCTGGATTTAATAAACACCGACATTCTGGACTAATAGGCTAGACAAATCTTAGCAGCAGCAGGAGTAGGAGAAGAAAGACTAAAATGAAATGCAAAAACAAAACAAAACAAAAACCCGGCAAGAGTTTACAGATTGTAGGAATGCAACTGGAAACACTCAGTGGCATCAAAAGGAAGGAGGGGGAAAGGCAAAAGATGGAGATGCTGGGGGTTCTCTCATTCTATACTAATAATGTTTCCCAGTCTCTCTGCTATGAGAGTAAACATGCTGATGATCTCATATGTCAGTGATGTCTATTCGGGGAACTAGGAAGATGGAAGGGGTGCCAGTCCAGAGTCTGTTTTCCAATCCATGAAAGAGAGGAGACGACTTAATCTGCTCTTCAAGGCAAGACCTGGTGCGCCAGAAGAGGGAGTGTGAGTATGTGAGTGTGTGCATGAAAAATACTCTGGAACAGTGCTCAGTGACTACATACTCGCATGAGCACTGTTCCAGAGTATTTTTCATTCTCATGTATATTATATCAATCCAAAAAAAGATTGGTTAATGAAGAAATTACACATCTTTCTACCGGTACTTACGGGTGTTTGTTGAACTAATTGGCTGATGAAGAACTGAACGAAACTGTAGTTGCTATCCGGAAACACTGTTCAGCAGAGTTCAGAGTTGGACATCAGAATTGGACATTTGCCGATTATACAAAGCCTGATAGTTTATACAAAGTTTGATCGTTTTGATGTTTTGCATTATTTTCTATACTGTAATTGTTTCTGGCCATCATGTTGCTTTTGATTTTGCTGAGTCATATCTTGCAACACAGGGGTTTGTTTGTTTGTTTGTTTACTCCTAGTTGAGGACAGCCTGGTGCTCACAATTGGTTGTATTAGGAATGGAGTTTCTCAAGCAGACTGTCATCCTTGAGGTGGTGCACATGGAAGGAGGTCCTTGTTAAGATGCTCTGAAGGCTGACGGTAATTACAATATACAATACAGTTTATTTGACCGTCAGTCAGAGCACAATCATTATCCATACAAAAATTTAAAACGTCTAAACATCTCGGAAAGCTTTACACTAAAACATACAATAAGAAGTAGATTATACATTTAGACCCATGTCAATACTGTCAGTTTTAACCTTACTGCGTTTAAAGGCCAAAAAAAGAAATTTGGCCACCAAGAGGGTTGTGGTACCAGTAAAATTGCTCAGCAAAAACAAAACCTGTCTTTCTCTGTCTACTAGGTTAAGTTGGCATAAGAGTGGAGCTATCAGTTTTTGTCTAAGATCTACATAAAATGGGCAGGTCAAAAGAATATGTTCAGTTGACTCAACCGTTCCCAGGGCACAGGGACAAAACCTCAGAGCATATGGAACTCCTCTGTATCTTCCCCACAAAACCGCCGTATCCAGAACGTTTAACCTAGCGGCTGTGAGGAGTCTACGGTATTCCACATAGTGGATTTCCGCCAGATAAGGGGCTGGTGGTGACGGTAATTACCATATGCAGCTATTCCGGTTAAAGCTCCTGCCCCTAAAGATTATACAACTTTCTACGATTATAATAATACAATAATAATAATAAAGGATACATGGCAGTGATAGATGCAGATGTCCACGTGTTTCAGCTAGATCTACTACTGTACTTTCAGTGCACAGAGGCAGATTTAGGGGAGTACAACCAGTTGGGTCACACTGGGAGTGGAGCCTCAGGGGTGTGGCAGGGGGCACCACAACTATTATGTAGAATGGAAGGCGAGAGGTGGGGGGGTCAAATTTTTGCACTGTACAGGGCACCACTGAAATTCAAGACCCCAAGGTCCTCCACTGCTGTGCACGTACATGGGACGCGGGTGGCGCTGTGGTCTAAACCACTGAGCCACTTGGGCTTGCTGATCGGAAGGTCGGTGGTTCGCATCCCCGTGACGGGGTGAGCTCCCATTGCTCTGTCCCAGCTCCTGCCAACCTAGCAGTTCAAAAGCACACCAGTGCAAGTAGATAAATAGGTACCGCTGTGGCGTTGAAGCTAAACGGCATTTCCGTGCACTCTGGTTTCCGTCACGGTGTTCCGTTGTGCCAGAAGCGGTTTAGTCCTGCTGGCCACATGACCCGGAAAGCTGTCTGTGGACAAACGCCAGCTCCCTTGGCCTGAAAGCGAGATGAGTGCCGCAAACCCATGGTCGCCTTTGACTGGACTTAACCGTCCAGGGGTCCTTTACCTTTACCTTTACCTTCACCTTTTACATGGGCAAATGATTTGGAATGCTGCAATATTGTCTTTCAGAGTGATCGGAGTTGTGTTTTCCTTGAACTTCCATTGTATGTGGCAGAACATGCCCACCATACTCTTGAAACTGAAGCTCCTTTTGCCAGTTTGTCAGTGTGGTGTAGTGGTTAAGAGCGGTAGACTTGTAATCTGGGGAACCGGGTTCGTGTCTCTGCTCCTCCGCATGCAGCTGCTGGGTGACCTTGGGCTAGTCACACTTCTCTGAAGTCTCTCAGCCTCACTCATCTCACAGAGTGTTTGTTGTGGGGGAGGAAGGGAAAAGGAGATTGTTAGCCGCTTTGAGACTCCTTCGGGTAGTGATAAAGCGGGATATCAAATCCAAACTCTTCTTCTCTTCTTCTTCTTTTCAGTGTTCCTAAATGCTTAGTTTTGGACCGTACAAAAAAAATTCCTCCTCAATGTTCTTCCCTCACCATTTCTCCAGAGTGACCCCGGAAGCCAATCCTCACCTCCTTTCTTTCTGATTGGCTCCAATCAGCACAAAAGGTTCAGCACAAAGGCTCATTCTCAGTGGCAAAAAAGCTCCCCTTTCATGCTGATTGGGTGTCTCTAGAACACTGGAGACAAGGCCCTTAAGGCAGAAATACTAGGGTCTTCGACTTCCTGCATTCCTGGTCCTCTTAAACCCCATTTATTTCAATGACATCTTCAAAGCTGCAGCTTAGGAACTTTGCATCGGAGTTTAGAAGCCATGCGTCACGCACCCAAAGCAAAAGACCCCATGAAAGGATCACTGCATGGCATCATGTGCACTTGAAAACTTCCCATCTTCGTCACCAGTTTCTCAACTCCCAGATCTGGTGGTTCTAGGTTGACTGTTGTTTTTTATTGCCCTTCAGGTATTTGAAGGTGGATATCTTGTCCCCAACCACCACTACCAGTCATCGATTTCTTCAGCCTTTCCTGCTAGGGACAGGGCCGGCCCACCCATGAGGCAAGCTGAAGGGACCGCCTCAGGTGGCAAGATCCACAGGGGTGGAAGATCTGGCCTGCAAGGAACGCATCGCCCACTGCTGCCGCCATGGTGGCAGCAATGGCTGTGACTTGTTTCGTGGAGGCTGGATCTGCTGCCTCTTCAGCAGCCATGCCCCCCCCCCCGATGTAGCTTCTACAGTGGCCTCCTGGCCAATAGGAGGCGCTGCTGGTCCCCTCCCAACCTTGTTCCTGGTGTAGATCTTCACTCACCACTTCTCCCTTGACTGCAGAGGGTGCATCATTTTTGGTTCACCACAGGTGACAAAACATCTTGGGCCAGCCCCGAAGAGGAACCTATCATGCAATTGAAGAAGAAGAAGAAGAAGAAGAAGAAGAAGAAGAAGAAGAAGGAGGAGGAGGAGAAGGAGAAGGAGAAGGAGAAGGAGAAGGAGAAGGAGAAGGAGAAGGAGAGTAGTTTGGATTTGATATCCCACTTTATCACTACCCAAAGGAGTCTCAAAGCAGCTAACAATCTCCTTTCCCTTCCTCCCCCACAACAAACACTCTGTGAGGTGAGTGGGGCTGAGAGACTTCAGAGAAGTGTGACTAGCCCAAGGTCACCCAGCAGCTGCATGTGGAGGAGCGGAGACGCGAACCCGGTTCCCCAGATTACAAGTCTACCGCTCTTAACCACTACACCACACTGACAAGTTAAGAAGAACTCAGTGCAACTATTTTGGGGTTGCATTGCGTGCTTCCTGATGTGAATGGAAATGGTAAGCAAGGTTTTGTGGGCAGAAGGCAGAGCGTCAGGCTGCACAGGGACCCTCAGAACAGAGTGTGCTCAAATTCCCCTGATATAGCAACTGCCATTTACAAATAGCAGGAGGTTTACAATCAAAATAAGGTTCCCCTCCCACCATATTCCCCTTCCTCTGATGGTTCGACCTTTAATATCCTCCTTCTCCTGCCCCAATATGCCAGCTTCAGCTGACATGGATAGGCAACAAAATAATATTTTTTAAAAAAAGGAATAATGATCTCTATGATCAGCCTCAAAGTCAAACATTTTTGGAGGTGGCAACATTTTTAAACATGAGTCTCTAAATATCTGGTGGGTGGGTTGTTGTTTTTTTTACAAAAATAGTAGCATCAAAATATATCTAGTAGGTGACACAATCACCATGGAACAGGATAAAGAGAGGAATATATATATATATATATATATATATATATATATATATATACACATACACACACACACACACACACACACACACACACACACACACACAGTCATACCTTGGGTTACGGCCGCTTCAGGTTGTGCGATTTCAGGCTACGCACTGCGCCGAACCCGAAAGTACCGGAAAGTTGCTTCTGGGTTTCGGCACTTGCACATGCACAGAAACACTGAATCACACTTTGCGCATGCGCAGAAGTACCAAATCACGACCCACATGTGCGCAGACGCAGCGCTGCGGGTTGCAAACATGCCTCCCGCATGGATCACATTCGCAGCCCAAGCGTCCACTGTGTATATATATATATATATATATATATATATATATATATATATATATATGCATGCACACACACTCACACAGTTAGTGAGACAGCATAATGCCTTGATTTGAAGTTCTCTTTTAAAGGCAAACCTACCTAATTCGCACTTCCTGAAATGAAGTCAAACTGAATCACATTCAAAATTTGCACCTTTCCAAATTTTTCAGCGAAGTTCTGCAGCCAAGTACTGTGTACACACACAAAAATGCGTCTACATGTATTAGGGTAAAATGTGCATAAGAATGCATATTAGTGGAAACAATACCGGTACTTAAGAAACCGTTATATTAGGGGAAAGCGCTTTGCAAAAATGTGCCTGTTAGGCCAAATTGCCGGCCACAAGCGTGTTTATTGGGAGAAACTTGCACTATAACGCTGCGGGCTGTTTAAAAGTGTGTTTTAAAATATTGCAACTTGCTGCAGCGATGCGGAGAACCAAATTTAAGGTTGGGGAAGAGAGAAATGGAGAGGACCGAAATGGACTGAGCCATCCATCCTGAAACAATGTGCCGGAACATGGCTACCAGATTCCGCATTTATTGAGTCTGAAGGCTTATAAGTGTTTTCAAGTTGTTTCAGTCCACGCATGGTTTAGCCATTTTGAAGCCAGAGCCAGCCAAGAGATGAAGGCTTTTCTATAGTCCGTCCATTCCCCTTTTGGTGAATTGAATGCAGTCAAAGGTCACCCTGGCCAGAGGCACTTTGATTGCCATGGCAACCATGACTTAATCAAACAATCCTGAGATTCCAGGTTTGTGGGAAACAGGCAGAGATCTGAAGAGACTGGAATTAATCAATCAAAGGGGGCAGGGAAGAAAATCCTAAGATATATGACTTATCCTTCCAAATCTATTACTCTGTCCTTAAACACACAAGAATTATGCTTGGAACAAAGCCCCATTCAGATGGAATACCTCTGATTTTTGTTGTCTTGTTCCTTGCATTGAATTTCCTAACATACCTCTGTTCCACAGCAATCAGATGCCCTGCCATAGAGCAGGCGGGGTCGCGGAGGGGGAGGGAAAAAAGGGGGAAACGGCAATTTAGGGGCAAAGAGGTCTGTTTACCATAAAGCAGACCTCGGAGGTACCACTTAGAATTAAAGGAAACCTATGCACTTTGAAAATCAT
The DNA here is from genome assembly GCA_034642065.1 of Darevskia nairensis. Taxonomy (NCBI): domain Eukaryota; kingdom Metazoa; phylum Chordata; class Lepidosauria; order Squamata; family Lacertidae; genus Darevskia; species Darevskia nairensis. The sequence continues at coordinate 27,794 of JAWWNI010000858.1, forward strand.
TCCCCTTTTGTGAATGAATGACTGGTTTCTGAGCTCTCTTGACAGGCAATTGCTGAACTTGTTAGGGCAACTCTTTTTTAAAAAATAATAATAATAATAATAGTAATAATTCAGAAGGGTAGCAGGGTTAGTCTCTTGCAGCAAAAGAACAAGCAAATACACTTGCGGCACTTTCAGGATGAACAGATGTATTGTAGCACCAGCTTTCGTGGAATTCAGGGACCATGTGTGAGGGTTGCAGCCAATCCTAGTTCTACTCAAGAGTAAACCCATGGAAGTTAATGGACACGACTAGCTTAGGTCCATTGATTTAAATGGGTCTATTGGGGGAGGACTTACCTGGATAGAACCCTTGATCTTTAAGGTGTCAAAAGACTCTTTAAACTTTTATATATTTATTTTAACTGGACTTAAAATATATATATATATATATTTCATTTTCTTGACAGGCTCCCTTAACCTATTTTTCTTCTCCTGGACACAGCCTGGTATCTCAGCAGATCTTGTAACAAAAGTGCTGGGCCTGAGCTGGAATAAACTTTTAAAAAGCAGAACAAAACTTTAAAGCACAAATTTGGGTTAATCTAGGTGAATGTTTTGTACACAGCCCATGTCATGGATTTTCAGATTATTTTATATTTCACAGATGAGAACAGAATGACCCCCCCACACACACACACACGTAACAACCTCATTTTTATCCTGAGAACCAGCTTGCATCAGCAAACCTAACTGTGTCTACTCAGAAGTAAGTTCCATTGAATTCAATGGGACTTACTCCCAGGTAAATAGGTATTGGGAGTAAGTGCTGGAGGAGACTCTTGAGAGTCCCATGGACTGCAAGAAGATCAAACCTATCCATTCTTAAAGAAATCAGCCCTGAGTGCTCACTAGAAGGACAGATCCTGAAGTTGAGGCTCCAGTACTTTGGCCACCTCATGAGAAGAGAAGACTCCCTAGAAAACACCCTGATGTTGGGAAAGATGGAGGGCACAAGGAGAAGGGGACGGCAGAGGATGAGATGGTTGGACAGTGTTCTCGAAGCTACTAACATGAGTTTGGCCAAACTGCGAGAGGCAGTGAAGGATAGGCGTGCCTGGCGTGCTCTGGTCCATGGGGTCACGAAGAGTCGGACACGACTGAACGACTGAACAACAACAACAAATAGGTATTGGCAATGCTGGATTACCCAATAGGCAGACTAAGCATGTGCCAAGACACCAGTAAAACAGGGGCACAAAAATGAGAAATTTTGTTGGAAAGAATTTGACATTTCAAAAAGAGCTTCAAAAAGTAGTAATCACAGGAAAAAAATCAGAATTTGTTAGACTCATTCATATTCCACTACACCTCTTCTAAAGGTTGTATCGTTACTTGTCTCCTTGTCTCGGGGGTTGCATAACTCCATACCCTCCAATATTTCTCTGATGAAAATAGGGACATCCTAAGGAAAAGCGGGACATTCCAGGATCGCATCAGAAACCGGGACGGTGTTGGAAATGTAAGAGAAAGAAGGTTCTTTTTATCACATGTGGTGGTCTTGTACTAAGGTTAAAACTTACTGGGAAATGATATACGATGAATTGAAAAGGATGTTCAAAATAACTTTTGTAAAAAACCCAGAAGCTTTTCTTTTGGGAATTATAGGGACAGATCTACCTAAATTGTATAGAAATGTAGTTATGTATGCTACTACAGCAGCAAGAATACTACTTGCCCAAAAGTGGAAAGAAGCAGAAGTCGCAGCAAAGGAAGAATGGATACAAAAACTTATGGAATATGCAGAAATGGCGAAACTTACCAGAAGAATAAGAAATCAAGACAACAAACTTTTTATAAAAGAATGGAAATGGTTTATTGAATATTTACAGATACATTGCAAACAGATAATGGCATTAGCAGGATTATTGTAATAACCTGCAGTTTCATAAGAGTATATATTTAAAGTAGATAATTAAATGAGCAAGTTAAATGTGGATATGCGGAAGATATTAAAATATATCTGTTTTTAATATGTTAATATGCAGAAGATATTAAAAAATAAATGTAAGGAACCGCAGAAAGAGGGGGAAGGAAGTCAAACTTTGAAATGTTAAGTTGATTGTAAAGCTAATGAGATATATAAACAAAAACTTGGGGGGGGGGGGGGACCAGGACTGTAAATCCGGGACTGTTCCTGGAAAACAAGAGACACTTGGAAGGTCTGAAGTAGAGGCGTTCATGCTTGTCTTAAGCACCGTTCCGTGGTGTAAATGCAGGTTTCCTAGGGCACATACAGCATTCAGGCACACCTATCACATCCATAAATGCCATATAACCCTCAAACTTTGGAACTCCCTGCCTATTGACACCAGGCAGGCACCTGCTAAAAACATGATTGTTAATGCAACCCATGGCAGACATGTAGAATGACGACATGTGTTTTAATCTTGTTTTTAGCTTAGCGTTGATTTTAATTATTTTTCTTAATGGTTGAAATAGTTAACTGCTTTTTTTTAAATGGGCAAATGTAATAATAATAATAATAATAATAATAATAATAATAATAATTTATTATTTGTACCCCGCCCATCTGGCTGGGTCTCCCCAGCCACTCTGGGCGGCTTCCAGCAAACATTAAAATACATTAACACATCACAGATTAAAAACTGCCCTAAACAGGGCTGCCTTCAGGTGTTTTCTAAATGTCATGTAGTTGTTGATCCCTTTAACCTCTGATGGGAGGGCGTTCCACTGTATTGTTTCCTTCTCGATTTCCTTCTTTGTTTTTATTTCACGAGATTTATATACCCCTTGATTGTTTTCTTCTTGATTTTCTTTCTCTATTTACAGTCAAGGGGTATATAAATCTTGTGAAATAAATGGAAATGGAAACTCTCCCTCTCCGTGGGGCTCTGCTAATCCATTTCACCAGTAAGAAGGTGCCAAAATGTATGCCTTGTATTTCGGAGCAACCCAGAAGAGGCTGTCAGGTCTATTCCAAGGACTCCTGATTGTTCTTCGATACCTTTGTTGTTGTTTAGTCGTGTCCGACTCTTGGTGACCCCATGGACACTCCTGACTTCCACTGCCTCCCGCAGTTTGGTCAGACTCATGTTGGTAGCTTCGAGAACACTGTCCAACCATCTCGTCCTCTGTCGTCCCCTTCTCCTTGTGCCCTCCATCTTTCCCAGCATCAGGGTCTTTTCCAGGGAGTCTTCTCTTCTCGTGAGGTGGCCAAAGTAATGGAGCCTCAGCTTCAGGATCTGTCCTTCCAGTGAGCACTCAGGGCTGATTTCCTTCAGAATGGATAGGTTTGATCTTCTTGCAGTCCATGGGACTCTCAAGAGTCTCCTCCAGCACCATAATTCAAAAGCATCAATTCTTCAGTGATCAGCCTTCTTTATGGTCCAGCTCTCACTTCCGTACATTACTACTGGGAAAACCATAGCTTTAACTATACGGACCTTTGTCTGCAAGGTGACAAAGGATACCTTAAACACTAACAAATAAAGCCAGGGCCTCACTTCGCCTCTGGGCTTTCTCTATCATTTCAATGCTTTGAATTTTTTGTTTCAATATGCAGGAATCATGGTGCTCAGTTGTTAAATCTAATTTGAGGAGTGCTCTCTCTCTCTCTCTCTCTCTCTCTCCCTGGGAGGGGGGTAAGAGAGGAGGGGCTAAAACAGCTTCGATTGTTAGAATAAATGTTTAAATTAGCCACAGGTAGGGATGAGAGAAAAGGGACCCAGGTGGCGCTGTGGGTTAAACCACAGAGCCTAGGGCTTGTTGATCAGGTCTGTGGTTCGAATCCCTGCGACGGGGTGAGCTCCCGTTGCTCGGTCCCTGCTCCTGCCAACCTAGCAGTTCGAAAGCATGGAGTGCAAGTAGATAAATAGGTACCCTATACTTCAGCACATTTTTTGTGCTGAAAAAGCCGCCCTCAGCTTGTACTCGAGTGAGGCAGGCAGTGACTCCTATGAAGCTTTCCTAGGTTTTTTGTGGTAAAATTGGGTGCCTCGGCTTATATTCGGGTCGGCTTATACTCGAGTATATATGGTACCGCTCCGGCGGGAAGGTAAACGGCGTTTCGGTGCGCTGCTCTGGTTTTCCAGAAGCGGCTTTGTCATGCTGGCCACATGACCCGGAAGCTGTACATCGGCTCCCTCGGCCAGTAATGCGAGATGAGCGCTGCAACCCTAGAGTCGGACACGACTGGACCCAATGGTCAGGGGTCCCTTTACCTTTACAGGGATGAGAGAAAAATTCAATTCGGTTCACTTCGAGAAGCAAATGTGCATCTTTGCACTTTCCGAAATAAATCTGCAGGCTGAAACACAGCCACGCTTCCAAATTCTCAAGGAATTCTGCAAGGTGATTCTCCCAAACCCTCCAATTGTCCCAATTTTCCAGGGACAGTCCCAGATTCACAGAAGCTGTCCCGGTTTCTAATTTGGTCCCGGAATGTCCCGCTTTTCCTTTGGACGCCCCCCTTTTTCATCGGAGAAATGTTGGAGGGCATGTTCTCCTGCCAAGTAATGTGAGCAAAAATGCATATGCAAGAGTAAAGTATGCATATATTGGTAAAAAAAGAATTATTATTACTAATTAGATTTGTATACCGCCGGTCATCTGTAGATCTCAGGGTGGTTCACAACATAAACGATAAAAACACAAAATACATAATAAAAACAATAACGAAACAGTACCACCCCCATTCGGCCCTACCCACTCCCACAATACATTTAAAAGGGCATTGGATGTCAATCAGCCAAAGGCCTGGTGGAAGAGGAACATTTTTACCTGGTGCCTAAAAGTGTATATTGAAGGCACCAGGCAAACCTCCCTGAGGAGAGCATTCCACAAACGGGGAGCCACTGCAGAAAAGGCCCGTTCTCATGTTGCCTCCCCCTCCAGACTTCTCGTGGAGGAGGCACACGAAGAAGGGTCTCAGAGGATGGTTGCAGGGTCTGAGTAGGTTGATATGGAGAGATGTGGCCCTTGAGATATTGTGATCCTGAGCCATTTAAGGTTTTACAGCTGTACAGTGGTACCTCTGGTTACGAACTTAATTCGTTCCGGAGGTCCGTTCTTAACCTGAAACCGTTCTTAACCTGAGGTACCACTCTAGCTAATGGGACCTCCTGCTGCCGCCGCACGATTTCTGTTCTCATCCTGAGGTAAAGTTCTTAACCCGAGGTACTACTTCCGGGTTAGCGGAGTTTGCAACCCGAAGTGTTTGTAGTCCAAGGTGTTTGTAACCCAAGGTACCACTGTACAATGGTACCTTGGTTCTCCAACTTAATCCATTCCGGGAGTCCGTTTGACTCCTGAAACCATTCGAAAACCAAGGCGCTCAAGCGGAAGCCACGTCGGACTTTCGGCATCTGAAAAACGTTCGCAAACCGGACCACTTCTGGGTTTGTGGTGTTTGGGAGCCGATTTTTTCGGGAGCCAAGCGACTCGAGTACCAAGGTACCACTGTAGTTTGCCAAGGGTGCTGAGCTTTGCCAGCCAATCCTAGGGAACTTTGATTTGCATAGCCCTCTTCTTGGAGTGGATGAGAGGTACAATCGAGCCAGGGGTATCCTCCTTATCCAGCTTATCACAGGACGTGCTTTTCCACGGCAATGATAGCCGGCTGTGTTGCTTCTCTGGGTTGCTACTTGTTGCTAGGGGGCGTAAAGAGAGCAGATTGGTCTCGTTTAATCATTTGGCCCCTGTATTTCAAGATACGCATGCAAAGGATCAGAGAGGAATCCCGCTCGAATCTGAACTGCGGTAATTATAACATAATGTGGAGTCATTAGAATTATTGCTGAAATCCTTTTAAGAACCTCTTGAAGCAGACAAATTTTATGATTATAACAAGGAAGAGCCGTAAGAGCGGGATTAGCTGGAGTATCAATATTTATATTTTGCTAATTGAACAGAGACTTCCTTTCGGTAGGGGCTAACGTGGAGCAGATTCTTTCGCCGCCGCCACCCCACTCAAACCCACAAAAGCTAAAATAGCAAGACAAGCCACTCTGTTATTACTTGTGCAAAAACCACACTGCAGATTTCCTATGCAGCTATTGGTCAGAGAACAGAGAACATAGGAGACCCCTGGCCTCTAGCAGCGGCTGGTACCCATTTTAACTGGTGGGGTAGAAGGCAGGGAGACCCAACAGTAGGTGGAGCCAGAGCCAATGACGAGCAGAAGCTGAGCCAATGACAGGTAGCCATTGAATTCTAATTTTGCCCCGTGCTCATCCATGCCGAGTTCTACAATGGCAACACTGAGAAGAAGAGTTTGGATTTGATATCCCGCTTTATCACTACCCAAAGGAGTCTCAAAGCTGCTAACATTCTCCTTTCCCTTCCTCCCCCACAACAAACACTATGTGAGGTGAGTGGGGCTGAGAGACTTCAGAGAAGTGTGACTAGCCCAAGGTCATCCAGCAGCTGCATGTGGAAGAGCGGAGACGCGAACCCAGTTCACCAGATTACAAGTCTACCGCTCTTAACCACTACACCACACTGGCTCTCACCAAAAAGGAGGAAACTGACAGCCAGCACCACCCGCTGGGCTGGTTGTAAGTAGGAAGTGACGTGGGTGGGGGGCTGGCTGAGGGCAAACTGGGGCTGGCTGAGGGCAAACCATTTGCCCCAATGAAACAGCCTCTTGGCACCCCCATTACTGAGATTCTTGGGGTGCTTCTGGAAAGTGGGCAATTGATCAGCACCTAGTTGTTGCTGTTAGTTGCAAGCGGAATAGGAATAGGAATAGGAATAGGAATAGGAATAGGAATAGGAATATTTATTGGCCAAGTACATTTTCCAACATACTTGGAATTTTGCTTCGGCTACATTGCAATGTAAATATACCTTATACAAACACTGTTCCACTCACAATACAATGACACAGCAAAGAAACCCCACCCATAACTGGCCTCCCCTTCTGCTACACAACTACGAATTTAACAATTTAATGGCACAAGGGAAAAAACTGTTCCTGTGCCTGGCCGTTTTTGTGTATAAAGTCCTGTAGCAACGTCCAGATGGAAGTAAATCAAACAGACGATGACCGGGATGCAAAGGATCTGCAACAATTCCCTCTGCTCTCTTCCTAACTCGGGTATCATAGAGTGTCTCTATTGAAGGCAAGCTAGCACCAATTACCCTTTCTGCAATTCTTACTGCTCGTTGGAGCCTTTTCTTGTCCATCTTGGAGGCTGTGCCGTACCAAGCAGGAATAGTAACTCAACATAGCTGTCAACTTTTTCCTTTTTTTGTGGGAAATTCCCTTAATCCGAATAGGATTCCTCGCACGAAAAGGGAAAGGTTGACACCTATGTAACTCAACCATTCCGGGCTTCTGGAATCAAGCGATGTTCTACAAGCTAGGAAGCCAATCCTGTTTTTCCAGCCCAATTTTTGAGTGGGTGGTGGATCCTGATCATTAGGAGCACGTGAGGCCGATTTCTCCGGAGGTCTCTGGCTCTCTAATGCTGGAGACAAGTTTTCCCAAGTGTTTTGCCAATTAAAGCTGAAGTTTATTTCAAGGATCTTTGGTAGTCAGTGTATGAGGAAAAAGATATTTTTATTTGGACAGAATAGGAAAACCTCCTCAAACAGCAATAAAAAAAAAAACTCTCAAACCGTAAACCTTCTTAAACAACAATTTTAAAAAACCCTCTTTCACTGAAAAATAGCCCCTAAAGAACAATTCCAAAGAAACAATTCCCCCACCAGAGCTTCACCTACATACGGCACCAGATCCAGCCGTAGGGAGCCTCAGCAGTGTTTGGTCCCTCACCTTCCTTGACTATGTTGCCCTCCGCCATTTGTACCTGCCTCAACCATGCAGGGCTGGATGTCTTCATGGCTGCCACCTGTGGCAATTCAGGCTCCTAATCTGGGCAATCCAACCCCAGCTGGGCCACCCGCAAGGGCAGGAGTGCTCCTGCAAGGACTCACAGGAAGGGTCGGTTGCGCAAGGCCAAAGCTACATCTCTTCGATTTTTTCTTGCGCATTTCCCATTACACCAAGACAAGACTATTCCTGGAGGCAAGACCCAAAGCATAATTCTTTAGACCTACTTCAGGTCTTGCTTGGTTAAGCTGAGAGATCTGCTGAGTCACAGGATAGTCTATGGGCATGTTTTTTTACTTGCCGCTGTTGCAAGGTTGAGATATTGTTTATGATTGCGTTTTTCTGTTGCTTTGCCATCTCTCTCTCTCTCTCTCTCTCTCTCTCTCTCTCTCTCTCTCTCTCACACACACACACACACACACACACTTTTTTGAAAATAGAAATTAAATCAAGATGCAAAGGTTGAGTATTAACATAACAGGCTTAAAGGTAAAGGTAAAGGGACCCCTGACCATTAGATCCAGTCGTGACTGACTCTGGGGTTGCGGCGCTTATCTCGCATTATTGGCCAAGGGAGCCGGCGTACAGCTTCCAGGTCATGTGGCCAGCATGACTAAGCCGCTTCTGGCAAACCAGAGCAGCACACAGAAACGCCGTTTACCTTCCCGCTGGAGCGGTACCTATTTATCTACTTGCACTTTGACGTGCTTTCGAACTGCTAGGTTGGCAGGAGCTGGGACCGAGCAACGGGAGCTCACCCCGTCGCAGGGATTCGAACTGCCGACCTTCTGATCGGCAAGCCCTAGGCTCTATGGTTTAACCCACAGCGCCACTTGAGACAGCTCAATAACTATACATACAGAAAATCATAATAACGTTCTTCAAAATTTCTTTAAAGGGTATCAAGGGAAAGAAATAGATCAAAACGTCCTTAATCTAGAATACTTGGGGGGGGGTGGCGGGCAGGCACCATCCTTCAACCTTTACAACTTGTGTAATCAATAAACGCTTTCCATATTTTCCTCGGATGAGTCCTTTATCATTTGTCCCCTGGTTACTCTTAGTTTTTGTGTTAATTTCTCTAAAATACCTTATTGCCAAACTTTGGTATATTTTCTATGGTCCATTGCAGGGTTGGGAAATATTTTTGGCCCAGCAGGTCAGATCATGCCCATCACCTGATGTCACGACGATATCATATGATTGACCGTTGGGTTGTCCCACCCACCTGCCAAAGTCCGTTATGTAGTGTTTCATAAGTTCCCCATGCAGCCATGCAGCCAAGCCAAATGCTTCTCTATCTGCCCCACGTCACATATTACGCAGGTGTGGGGCAGGTGGGTGTGGTTTGGGGGAAATGGCTTCATGGGCCCATTTGTGACCGATGCCAGGGCAAATGTTGCCCATACACCAGAGGTTTTTCACCCCTGGTCTATTGTATACTTTAAAGCATCCGAGCACATTCCGAGCACAATTCAAAGTGTTGGTGCTGACCTTTAAAGCCCTAAACGGCCTCAGTCCTGTATACCTGAAGGAGCGTCTCCACCCCCATCATTCAGCCCGGACACTGAGGTCCAGCACCGAGGGCCTTCTGGCGGTTCCCTCACTACGAGAAGCCAAGTTACAGGGAACCAGGCAGAGGGCCTTCTCGGTAGTGGCACCCGCCCTGTGGAACGCCCTCCCTTCAGATGTCAAAGAGAACAACAACTACCAGACCTTTAGAAGACATCTGAAGGCAGCCCTGTTTAGGGAGGCTTTTAATGTTTAATAGATTGTTGTATTTTAATGTTCTGTTGAAAGCCGCCCAGAGTGGCTGGGGAAACCCAGCCAGATGGACGGGGTATAAATAATAAATTATTATTATTATTATTATTATTCATTGGCAAGTGCTATAAAAATGGATTACATAAATGTAAAGTACGTAAAATTAAAAGTGGGGAAACTGGGATTTCACCACCACACCAGCAGGGAAAGATATCAGTTAGGTGATGAATGTTCACAAACAGAACTATTTTGGAAGGATGGCTTGGGGAAGCAGTAAGATGCATCCAGCAAGTATTTATCAAAAGCCTCTGAAGACACTGAGAAAGCAAAGAGGAGTTCAAAAGCAAGAAAACATTCAGTCTTCACCCAACTGACAAGGCTGTAATGTTTCAAGAATTCCAGGCATCCATGTGGCTGTTCCATTAAACACCCCTGATTAGTGAGCGGTGCTGATAAACCTCAGGGGGCAGAGGTCAACACTGTGGTACCCCAGGTATCCAAGAATGCCGTCAGGATTTGGATTCCACGGGCACAGTTAACCCTTCCTCCACTCGGGAGAAGAAAGAAAGAAAGAAAGAGAAGGAGGATGCTGGATCTTGCTAATGTTTGCCTTAAAAACTATAGCTAAGACCCATTCATTTCACTTACATAAGAGCTAAGCAGACCTTTATTTGGGTACTTAAAATATGTATATCATGCCTTTCAATTTATAAAATGTTCAATGCAACTTACAACATTTTAAAAATTAAATTAGTAGTAGTAGTAATTAAATTTTTATCCCTCTCTTCCTTGCCAAGACCTAAGTGCTAAACAGTACAATTCAAAATAAAACAAAAACATATTTGAAACCATCTAAAAATATTAAGAAAGGGGGTGGGAAGGAACACAAGCAAAACAGCCATATATACTCACAGGTAATAATTTCAAGGTTGTCGAGAACAGTCTCGTCAAATAAATGCCTGGGTAAACAAAGGAATATTTTTAAGTTCCTCCTGAAAGTTAAGAATGAGGGAGCCAGACTTACCTCACCGGGAACGGCATTCCACAAATGAGGAGATGCCACAAAAGGCCCCGTCATGAGTTAAAAGCAAATTAGTAGGGATAGGAATAAAAATTCAGAGACAGGTTCAGAGCAGATTGTTCAATTGTTTGTTTGTTTTTGGAAAAATTACCGTATATTCCGGCGTATAAGACGACTGGGCGTATAAGACGACCCCCAACTTTTCCAGTTAAAATATAGAGTTTGGGATATACTCGCCGTATAAGAAATACGACCCGGCATATAAGACGACCCCCGACTTTTGAGAAGATTTTCCTGGGTTAAAAAGTAGTCTTATACGCAGGAATATACAGTAATAAAGTGCTTAATCAAAGAGTTCTCTAAGTGGTGTACAAATAAAATGGTAGATGAAATGCAGTTTTACAATATATACTGTACATACAAATACTAATACTAATACTAATACTAATACTAATACTAATACTAATACTAATATTAAAAAAATTGTACCCCGCCCATCTGACAGGGTTGCCCCATTGACGGATTCCAACATATATAAAAACACAATAAAACGTTAAACATTAAAAAGCATTAAAAAGCACAGTCATACCTTGGAAGTCGAACGGAATCCGTTCCGGAAGTCCATTCAACTTCCAAAACATTCGGAAACCAAACCGTGGCTTCTGATTGGCTGCAGGAAGTTCCTGCAGCCAATCGGAAGCCACAGAAGCCCCATCGGACATTTGACTTCCATAAATAGTTCACAAACCAGATTACAGGGAGATGACGTTGCAGGCTGGGAGCAAGCCCACCCCACGCGCACGGGGCGGGATAGCCCCTGCGCCATTGGATGGTACTCGGCCATGTCATCCTTAGGCCGTCCAATCCAGGTGGTCCGGGGGCGTGGCACAGGCTATTTAAACTGCCCGTGGCCGAGGACTCTCCCTTGTTTTCTCCCTGCTTGGTCAGTTAGAACGCAGAAATAAAGAAAACCCTCAAACCATCAAATCTAGCACGTGGGGGGGCACCTAAATTATATAATTCTGTATTTGAAGGATTGGTATTAGTGATTGTATTATAACTTGGTATTGTTATAATGAGGCTATAATTGGATTGTTACTGAAAATTTATATTAAAATAATATTTTTTTTAAAATACCAAAAGTGGATCACGCTCAAAGGCTCATCTAGTCCAGCATCCTATTCTCACAGCCTGATGCCTATGAGAAACCCGCAAGCAGGACAAGAGCACAAGAGCCCCAGGCAGTGGGGTCCGTGCTCCCCTCCTTTGCAGCCAGATGTAGCTTCAGCCCTCAGCAGGACACAGAGGTGAGCTTCCCCAGTTGATCTTAATAAGGCTTAACTCTTTCTTCCATCAAAATCAGTTGAGGCACGAACCTTTGTCATGGCTTAAAGGCCGTGAATAGCTCATTTCCCATATCCTAGGGCCAGACTACCAGTTGCATTAGCTATGCACATGTTTTCCCCAGTGTGGGGTGCATGGAGTGGGGTTGCACAAATTGCCAGCAGTAAAGGTAAAGGGACCCCTGACCATTAGGTCCAGTCGTGTCCGACTCTGGGGTTGCGGCGCTCATTTCGCTTTATTGGACGAGAGCCGGCGTACAGCTTCCAGGTCATGTGGCCAGCATGACAAAGCCGCTTCTGGCGAACCAGAACAGCGCATGGAAACGCCATTTACCTTCCCGCCGGAGTGGTACCTATTTATCTACTTGCACTTTGACGTGCTTTCGAACTGCTAGGTGGGCAGGAACTGGGACCGAGTAACAGGAGCTCACCCCGTCGCAGGGATTCGAACCGCTGACCTTCTGATCAGCAAGCCCTAGGCTCTGTGGTTTAACCCACAGCGCCAGCAGAGGCCTCCCCAATTTTGAATTTTACCCTTTCCCCATTGCTCCAGTCATGGCATTGTATCCAGCTAAATTCTCCTCAAATTGGATCTGCTGAAATTAATGGACCCAAGTTAGACATGTATATATTAACATCAACAGGTCGGCACTAGCACTGAATACAACCCCTGATCTGGACTGGGGGGGGGGGCACACACATGCAGTTTGAGAGTGGGGCGCCTATTTATTGGATTGTTGGGTTATTTTTTCCCCCTATGCAAATTACTAGACCCACCAGGATCACAGCAGGGACCAAAAGGCTAGAGACCCCTATCCCCCGCCCCCATCCTAGGGTCCCAATCCAGACTGGTGCCCCTGTGCTGTAAATTTGCATTTCTTAAAAATGTGCAGCTAAAAAGCACAGCAACCAAGTTAACAGAACACACACAGCCGCAAAGTTGGTCAAAGGCCTGGAAACGATGCCTTATGAGGAACGGCTTAGGGAGCTGGGTATGTTTAGCCTGGAGAAGAGAAGGTTAAGGGGTGATATGATAGCCATGTTCAAATATATAAAAGGATGTCATATAGAGGAGGGAGAAAGGATGTTTTCTGCTGCTCCAGAGAAGCGGACACGGAGCAATGGATTCAAACTACTAGAAAGAAGATTCCACCTAAACATTAGGAAGAATTTCCTGACAGTAAGAGCTGTTCGACAGTGGAATTTGCTACCAAGGCAGGGGCGTAGCAACAGGGGGCGGGGGGAGCGGACCGCCCCGGGTTCCACCCCAGAGGGGGGTGACACTTTTTTTAAAAAAAATTTTTTTTAAAAAAAATTTTTTAACTTTTTTTTTATTTTAACTTCATTGAAAAAAAGAGATAATAGACACACACAAAACCCCCACACCTCACAAAGTGGCACCATCAGAGGGGGGTGACACTTTTTTATTTTTTCTTATTTTTTTATTTTGTTTTATTTTTATCATTTTTTTTATTTTAACTTTATTGAAAAAAAAGATATAATAGACACACACACACACACACACACACACACAACCCCCCACACCTCACAAAGTGGCACCATCAGAGGGGGGTGACACTTTTTAAAAAAAAAATTAATTTTTTTTTAATTTTTATTATTATTTATTATTATTATTTATTTTAACTTTATTGAAAAAAAGAGATAATACACACACACACACACACAAAACCCCCACACCTCGCAAAGTGGCACCATCAGAGGGGGGTGACACTTTTTAATTATTTTTTTTAAATTAAAGTGGGGGGGGGGTTTGACAAAAAAAATTCCGCCCCGGGTACCACCTGGGCTTGCTACGCCTCTGTACCAAGGAGTGTGATAGAGTCTCCTTCTTTGGAGGTCTTTAAGCAGAGGCTTGACACGAATGCTTTGCTGGTGTTTCCTGCTTGGCAGGGGGTTGGACTGGATGGCCCTTGTGGTCTCTTCCAACTTCTATGATTCTATGAAAGTTAATAGAACAAACATTGCCACCTAGTTAACATAACAAACATCGCCACAAACATAACACATCATTTGGCTCTTAGTTTTTATCACTTCTGATGGGGAGGAGGCACACTCTGCTAGGAGTTTCCCTTACATGAGTCTCATGGAGATGAATGGAAGCTACCCAAAAGTGCTACCAATTATGCCCTAGGTTTTGCATTTTCTCCGTGTCTCTCCTTCCCCTGAACTTCCTTCCAGATGTGTTCCTCCTGGACTGACCCAGCTGTCAATAGCTGTTAATTTCACTGCCGCCTTTCCAAATGTGCCTGTCGCGGTCACCCCGACCTGTGCAGCACCCCCGGACGTGTCACGGTCTATTGATGTCTGCACCTACGACAAATGGTACTCTGCTGCCACCAACCAGTGCTCTCACTGGTACCTGTTTGTTAATATAGACACGGATATGGTTTGGAACTAAAAACAAGTTGCTTTATTGAAAGTACAGATGCTTATGGTTACAGAATAAAACTGGTCTTTTATATGCTTAAATCAGATGTTCTATACCGGCCTATTACCTCTAAATATATTACCGGCCTATTACCTCTAAATATCAACTAATGTTTCTCTCAAACCACTATCCTGTCTAATCCCAAACTGTCAAGTCTCTAAGCCACCACCACCACCTTTCAAAACCACCACACTCAATCTCCCAAAGCTCCTCCTCTTCTCCCCAACTCCCCTCAGGGTGGGTTTTTATACTTGCCTCAACCCCTCCCCTTGGGTTCTAAACTGTCAAAAGATGGTTAACCCTTTCTTAACCCAGCCACTCTCTAAGGTGACCGTTACAGTGCCTGAAAACAAAACAGGAAAAAAGTAAATTGGAGTGGGGCGCCACCAGTGAAACAACTCCTTCTGGCCAGAGGAGGAAAGCTATTGATGATGACAAGGAACGATACGTTTGTACTCCTGCAGCTCCCATCCATCAAAGTTTCAATAAGCGTTACAAATATAAGCCCTCCCGACTTCCCTTTGCTGGAGAACTGTGCAGGATCCCACAAGAGGGAAGGGGAAAGTGAGATTCCTGGGCCTCCTCTCTCTGCAGGAGAGACGGCCAGACGCTTGGCACAAACTTCTACACAAGCCACGCCGTTCGTTGTTGTTGTTTTAAATATGTGTAGCCCTCGTGGTTGTGTACAGCAGCAGCCTTTCACAAACCTGGGTCTCAGTTGTTGTTGGACTACAGTTCCCATCAGCCCTGACCATTGGCCCACGCTGCCTGGTAGTAATGTAGCGGCAAATTCAGGTGTGCAGGGTCCCTTGTCACAGCTACTTCCCCAACAGGGATGGCTCCTTCTAAGATTATATGATGATCTTATAATTATAGAACAATAATAATTAGGCATGCATTGCAACAATCAGCTTTTCAGATAGATCTTCTGTTTTCCACGCATGTGCATGGGCAAATGATTTTGAGTGCTCCAAGATCTCCTTTCAGAGTGACTTGAGTTGCGTTGCCCTTGAACTGCCATTGTACATAACAGAACTTGCACCCCATTCTCTTGAAACGGTGTCCTCTTTTTTTGCTCTTCAAAATATGGCAACCCTTGAAGCACATTTAAAACACATTCCTGCAGCCTCAAAGAACCCTGGGAACTGTAGTTTGGGGATAAATTTCAGTTCCCATGACTCTTGAGGGTGTGCTTTAACCATATGGTGTGTACACAGCCTACAACTCAGCGCAGAAGAGGCTGAGGACAAAACCAGAATTAAGTTGTGTGCTGCCATACATTTAAAGCACATGACACTGCCCCCCCAAAAAAAATAATTCCAGGAACTGTAGTTTGATTAGGGTGCCAGGAATTGTAGCTCTGTGAGGTTAAACTACAGTTCCCAGGATACATGAGTGTGTGGCTTCAAATGTATGGTGTGTATAGAGTCTCCTTAACTTATTATTATTATTATTATTATTATTATTATTATTATTAGCCTTGTGACCCTGTGGATGGGGACTCTATATGGTGGTTTGTTTTGTATATTGTTGCCTACTTTACATGCTTCACTTTGGTTGTTTCACTTTTACCAACCTTCCAGGCACTGTGGGCAAACAGACAGAAAAGGGCAAATCACAGGGGATGGGACTTGTTCTTAGAAAATTAAGCTAATGATATAAACAAGGGGCCAAAATTCATCTGACCCTTTAGGAGAAAGTGGCTTCCTTTTTCTATGGCACCCCAGTCAGAGGGTTACTGGGGTTAAGTGCAATTTTTATTGTTTTACGGGCAGTTGCCCTAGACAAAGAGGGAAACCGAAGGGGCAGGAGATCCAATGCAAGGGATGTAGGGAAATTAAGTGAGAGCGAGTTTGAAAGTGCACCCAATCAGAGAGGGCAACAGATGGTCGACTTGGGCAATGCAAAACCCCGGAAATAACAAGTTGAAGGAGGATCATCCTGCCCCTCCTAGCTCAATCCCAATTTTGGCTGTGCCTCCCACTTACAGTTTCCATGGCTTCTTTTCCATAACTCTGGAGTTTACTGTAGTGGTGGCTGATGCCCAATGGAACTGCTAGAGCAGAAAGCAAGGAGCCCAACAGTAGGGGGAGCCAGAGCCAATGGCAGGTAGAGTCAACCATTTCTTGTTTTATCGCCATCCTCCTCTCCACTGAGTTCTGCAGGGGCAACCCTGAGACTTGGAGGAAGATGACTGCCAGCACCACACACTGGGTTGTTTGCAAGTAAAACAGAAGTGCAGAGAGGGGATGTTAAAGGAAGGGGGCCAAGGGAAGAAAAGAAGGATTTTTAATAATAATAATAATAATAATAATAATAATAATAATGGGCTATTATTTATTTATTTATTTATACATACCTCACCTTTTTCCTTGATGGGACTCAAGGAGGTCTTACAGATACCCTGTTTCCCCTTTTTTAATACGTAGTCATAAAGTAAGCCATGGCAGGTTTTTTTTTACCTTTGTGAGAAGTAAGACGTACCCCAAAAGTAAGCCGTGGTGCCGCCATTGTTCCCGTCGCCTCCTCAGCCCCTCCTGCGTGCGCAGGGAGCCAGCGAACCAGCGAGAGGCACGGGGGGGAAACGCGCCTCTTGCAGAGTTCTGCCCCACCTGCTCAGCACGCAGGGGGAGGCAGTACCGTACCATACTGATGTAATAAAAATAAGACATCCCCCGAAAATAAGCCACCCTGTGTTTTTTTGAGGGGGGAAAAATATAAGACGGTGTCTTAAAAAGGGGGAAAGACGGTAAAATAATAAGTGCTTAAAACATAGAAAAATCCATCACTGAAATACAGTTAAACATAGATAGATAGATAGATAGATAGATAGATAGATAGATAGATAGATAGATAGATAGATAGATATACAGTACTGGCAAATCATTCAATTCAAGTTGATCTGCTGCTCTTGCAAATTTGCTCTCCCCACCCTGCCAAAAAAAAAAAAAAGGAACTTTCTACAATAATGAAAGAACAAGAAAATGAACTAAAGTTTGCTTGATGCAATACAGTGTGGTACCTCGGTTTAAGAACAACCCTGTTTACGAACTATTCAGTATACGAACTCCACAAAACTGGAAGTAGTGTCCCAGTTAGCGAACTTTACCTCGGTCTACAAACAGAAGCCAAAAGGTGGAAGGACACCGGCAGCGGGAGGCCTCATTAGGGAAAGCGCGCCTCGTTTTAAGAATGGCTTTGGTTTAAGAACGGACGGACTTCCGGAACAGATTAAGTTCGTAAACCAAGGTACCACTGTATTATCTGACCTCCCCGCAAAGAAAGAAAAATCAGCAAATAATTGGTGTTGTGTCTAACCTTCACACAAACTTCATGCAAACAGGGGGTTGGACTAGATGATCCTTAGGGCCCCCTCCAACTCTACAATTCTGTGATTTTATGAAATCAGAATGATTGCTCAATAAACAGGTTGATGTAAGTAACTGACTGCATTCCATACCATTTTGATTTTATGTTAGCCACCTTCTTTGCAGCATTAAAAATGTTGGATTTAAAGAAATAAAAGTAACAGCAGCAGCAACAACAACAAAATTATAGTTTGCCTGTTTAATTGTTGGTGGTGGGTGAAGAAATGGCAGAGCAAATGAATCAACAGCAAAGACTCAAATCAACACTAAAGTCCTAGGAAGAGAGAGAGAGAGAGAGAGAGAGAGAGAGAGAGAGAGAGAGAGAGAGACTGGCATGTAAATAAATGGAGTTAAAACAAAGCAGTATTGGTCAAAGGTGATCTTTTGAAGATGGATTCCAGCAGATGTCCTCAGGAAAGGAATCCCAGAGATAAGATCCTGAGGTTGAGAGCACCCTCCCTCCAGCCCAATTCCAAGGGGACCCACAAGGAGAGGGCGCAAGCAAACGCCTGTCAGCTCCAATTACTGGATAGAAGCTGCATATCCTACTGGCATTAAAGCAGCTCAAATGAATACAAGTAAAAGAAAATCCTCTCTCTCTCTACCCACTCCTCCTCTCCTTTTGGTTTTGCTCTCCTTGTCAGAGCAAGGTTTGACTGGGCATCAGACCACAAGGAGGGTGGGGAGGGGAAGCCCAATTAGAACTCAGATAAAGAGAGACAACTTTCAGGAGATGGGCTCTTTCAGAGAGCAAACCCGAACATGCCTACTCAGAAGTAAGCTACACTGAGTTTGATGGGGCTTACTCAAAAGTCCGTGTGTAGAGCAGGCTTCCTCAACCTCGGCCCTACAGATGTTTCTGGCCTACAACTCCCATGATCCCTAGCTAGCAGGACCAGTGGTCAGGGATGATGGGAATTGTAGTCTCAAAACATCTGGAGGGCCGAGGATGCCTAGTGTAGAGAATCACAAAACTTTGGTTCCTAGCAGCAAGAAAGGAAAGAGTATCATGCTATTACATACCTTCCAACATTTCTCCGATGAAAATAGAGACGCCCCATTCCATAATGATCATTTTACTATTTACTTCCCCACACATCTGACTGGGTTGTGCCAGCCACTCTGGGCAACTTCCAATATATATGAAAACAAAATAAAACATTAAATATTTTTTTTAAAACCTTCTCTTTACAAAATTGCCTTCAGACCGTTCAGGGGTCAGATAACTCTATACCCTCCAACATTTCTCCAACGAAAACAGGGACATCCTAAGGAAAAGTGGGACATTCTAGGATCAAATCAGAAACCAGGACGGCTTCTGTAAACCCAGGACTGTTCCTGGAAAATAGGGACACTTGGAGGGTCTACTATTAATGAGCAGGGATAGATGAATTCATCAGTTTTGGGTTTCCCTCAGTTTTCCAGTCTCATGTTGGTCAGGGGCATTTCTGCATCAGTTTGCAATTTCAAAATTCATCTGCATTTTAGTGCACATTTCTCTTACTCATTTACCAGTATTTGCAAGCACTTTCCCCAAATATAATGCACTTGTATATGTGATTTTTACTAGTGTGTGCCTTTTTATGTTCACGTTGCCCTAATATAATGCATTGTTGTTCACATGGTTTGGTCGGAGAACTTTGGAGGAGCATTCAAGACAGCTGTGTGCAAATCACATAGGTTCACATTAAAATATGAATCAAAATCGAATTTCTCCCCCATTTCCACAAATGACACATTATACCCAAATGTATATATTTAAATGTGGTGGCGGCTGTTCTTTTGAGGGGGTAGGAAGCAGTTTGGAAGGGGAGATTTTTGTCAAATAAGGGTATGCGTTTAGTGGAACCCTGCTTTCTTTTTTCTGATGAACCCTCCCTTAACTGCAGAATTGCACACACATTTCTAAGAGTAAATACAGCCTGAGTACCATGTGCAGAGGGAGAAGTGGTCAGGAGTCGGGGAGATGGAGTGGGAAAGTGGCATATACTACAAAGGGTCACCCCAGACCCCCCCACTGGGGTCATTATTTTCCAGGTACGGTCCTGGATTTACAGAAGCCCTCCAAGTTTCTGATTTGATCCTGGAATGTCCCGCTTTTCCTTAAGACATCCTTATTTTCACTGCAGAAATGTTGCAAGAGTATAAAGTTAGGAGACCTCTGAGCCAAGGAGATAAGTTACTATACAACCTTTAGAAGAAATCAGATGGCAGCCCTGTATAGGGAAGTTTTTTAAAAAAATGTTTAATGTTTTATTATGTTTTTATATGGGACGCGGGTGGTGCTGTGATCTAAACCAGTGTTTCCCAACCTAATCTAGGCAACGGCACACTTAAATCAATGAAAAAATCTCGCGGCACACCGCTCGCGGCCCACCGTTCTTGGAGCTCTCTCCCGCTCCTCTACCTCCCAGACCGCGTTCACACGTGCACGCAAACCCGCCACCGGATCGGCGGCGGCGGCGCACGTGGGAACGCGTCCGCCCCGCCCTCGCTCACCCGCCGCTGGCAGCCAAGGCGTTGAAGAGGTAAGTGACGGGAATAGCCGAGAGGGACAACACGAAGACGCCCGTGGCAGCCGAGGCGCTCATCCCGGGGCTCGCTCGCTCCTTTTCCTGCCTCTCCCGGGGCGCCGCGCGGGGGAATCAGCGAGGCTGCGCGCTCGGCATCGCGCCCTAGTTCGGTGGGCTCCTCCGCGGCGCGCCGGGAAGCGCCATACGCGCCGGAGAGCTGCTGCCGCGGCGAAGGCGGCGCCCAGCCAGCCGAGCCTATGAGCGCCGCTGCTGCAGTAAAGGACTCCGCCCGCCACGCAGCGCCGCCGAACGAGCGCCCAGCGGACCTGCGCTCCAGCCCGCTTGCGCGCCGCTCATTCTGCGCAGCCCTCCCGCCGGCTTGGCGCTCGCCTCTTGTACTGCAGGTCCCTTTTTCAGCGGCACACCAGCCGGTGTCTCGCGGCACACTAGTGTGCCGCGGCACACCGGTTGGGAAACGCTGATCTAAACCACTGAGCCTTGGTCTTGCCGATCAGAAGGTCGGCGGTTCGAATCCCCGCGACGGGGTGAGCTCCCGTTGCTCGGTCCCAGCTCCTGCCAACCTAGCAGTTTGAAAGCACGCCAAAAAGTGAAAGTAGATTAATAGGTACCGCTCCGGGGGGAAGGTAAACGGCGTTTCCGTGAGCTGCTCTGGTTTCGCCAGAAGCGGCTTAGTCATGCTGGCCACATGACCCGGAAAAACTGTCTGCGGAGCGGACAAACGCCATCTCCCTTGGCCTGTAAGCATCCGTCAAGGTTTACACGTCCCTTTATGTGTAACATGCAGTTTGGGCAACAGGTATCTATGTGTGTGTGTGACACTTAACACACAGGAAGCGGCAGTGAAGGCTGTTCCTTTAGAGCCAATGGGGCACTGTCTCACAAACCTCAGTCTGCCTGCAGACGGCCTTCACCTGCCTGCCTTCTTACAACCGGTGAGTGCACCACCATTTGCCCAAGGAAGTTTGCCTCTTGCATGAGGTGAAATTTCAGCCGGTGGGGGCATGTGCAGAGATGGTCTCCTTTGCAGCCATCTCTCTCTCCCTCTCTCTCCTGCACAGGTGACCAAAGCTCGTAACACCCATAAACCAGTTAAGACCATAAACCAGTTAAGGCCAATTCACTTGACCTAATTGGCATGCGGAGAATGTGGGCCGCATTGGATGTGCACAAAGCCCAGCACATTCTCAGCATGCCACGCTGGGAGCACAGATTGGCCCTGGGGCTTTGAGTCTCTGTCATTCCTGGGATTCTGTCCTCCCATGAACAAGAGCTAGACTTACTTCCAAGTAAACAGGCCCAGGATCGAGCTGTTAGCCTAAGGCATGCTGCATCCCCCATGCTTTTCGACCTTATTGTATAGAGTGGGTGAAATGGCCTAACGTGTTCGGTGCATTAGTTAACTTGACTCAGTGAAAACCTGCATTCACATTTCACCAGGATTCAGAAGTGCAACAGTACAAGATCTTCCTTGTATGCATGCAGCCCTCAGTTCGGGGATGGGGAACCTCAAGCCTGGGTGCCAAATGTGGCCCCCCAGGCCTCTCTGCCTGGCCCTTGGGACTCCCTGAGGCCACACCCCTCTTACCCCCTCTGCTTTGCAAAGCTAACATTTATTTTAATTGTTCCACCCACTTTCGCCTCTGGACCCACCCACCATTTGCATGAGGCCCCCAGTAGGCTGCCCAGAAAAGAATGCGGCCCCTGGACAGCAAATGTTTCTCCACCCATGCCTTAGCCCCTTGCATGCAGTCTAGGATCCTGAGGATCCCAGTTACCTTGGCCTCAAAGGAACTAAGAAGCTCTTTGAGAGCCAAGAGCCGATTGCTCACAACAACCAAGACAGCAACCCTTTGTGCCAATACACTAGTTTTTATGTATTTATTTCTAAACAGAAAATAAATAGGGCCAATTTGCTTACTTTCAACTTTCATACTGTATTTGTTTATTTGTTGAAGTTGTTTGCTTGGAAGTCAAATAATTTAGGATTAAGGCTGGGGAAAGGGTTGGCTTTCGTGCGCTCTCTTTGCCGTTATGATCCACACTTTTAAAATTGCTAGAAAGGCTTTTGGATTAAAACTTGGGTTTTAAATGCCTACTTCTCTCTTTGGCATTGCTTCTTAACACAGAAAGTCTGCAAAACAAATGGTTGACAGTTTCTCCTTAAATACATTTGCAATATTGTACTACTGCCCTCTAATGGAAATGAAATGAAATTGTTTCACTTGCTTCGTGCTCGTCTATGGCAATGAGATGATTTGCTTGCAATAGTTTGTTAGTGTTTCAAGGAACAATATTCTGTTCTGATGCCCCACCCTTCCTAATTTCACACACTTTCTTGAGAGCACAGAAGGAGGTGAATGTTATGGGTTCAGGAATCTGAGACAACCAACATTTTTAACATTTTTATGTTAATTGGCTTACCAGTGCCAGGATGCCTGTGTTATTAACAATTGTTCTGGGAATTACCACTATTAATTAGGTACTTTTCACTGACTGCATTTCATTTCCCTCTGGCCTCACTGTTTGAAGTCCCTTTGTCAAACCATGTGTACCTGCAAATCAGGATAATACTTCATACATCTGATAAAGAATAATGTAGTCTGCAAAAGATTATGCCACAAGGTCTCTAAGGTCCCACGAGACTCCTTATTGTTTCTACCTCACAGGGTTGCTGTGAATATAAAATGGTTCAAATCCCACACTTAGCCACAAAGCTCAGTGGGTAACCTTGGGCCAACCGCAGTGTCTCAGCAGAGCCTACACTACAGGTCTGTTGTGTG
Organism: Darevskia nairensis; assembly: GCA_034642065.1. NCBI lineage: Eukaryota > Metazoa > Chordata > Lepidosauria > Squamata > Lacertidae > Darevskia > Darevskia nairensis. Next base: position 50,890 of record JAWWNI010000858.1, read on the forward strand.
GATAGAATGGAGAAGAGGAGAACTGTATACTCCTTGGACCTTGTGCTCCTTGGATATAAATGCAGTAAAACAGTGAATAATAATTCTGATTCATTATTTGGGATATACTTGGTGGGATATAAATGCAATAAAATAATGCAGAATAATAAAAAGAAGATGAGAAAGAATGCTGTAAATCCACTTCAGAGCTCCTTTGGAGAAAATGTAGGCTAATAATAATTCTATGATTATTCTAAAATGATAATAATAATAATAATTAACACAATAATACCATATACTATTGCAAAAACAAAAACAAAACAAAACTTTGATAGTAATGCATTTCATCAAAATAGAATTTAAAAATAAATAATAAATGAACATTATAACAATACATTACTACTAATAAAACCGATTAATAATCTTATCATTACAAAATCTAAAAATGAGTAAAAGAAACAAGAAACAATGCATTAATTACTATGATTAGAAATAATAACTAACAAACAAATGCAACAATGCCTTAATAATAGCAATAGCAGTTATAAGGATGCATTTTTATTATTATGAAAATTTTAAAATACATAATTTTCCCTGAGACCTGTCAGGCGGGGGGGGGGGAACGGGACCGGGCATGAATGAATGAATGAATATATATATATATATATATAAAACAATAATTATTAACAACAATTCTAAAAACTTTCTTGCTTAGGCAAGCCTACCCAGCTGCTCAGAGAGCTGAGGTTATAGCATTTTGACTTTGGTACGTTTTCAAGCTGGGCTGTGACTTTTTCCTCGGTTCTCCTGCGTTACCTTTTTACTATTTGTTGGGCACACATCACATATTTGTAAAGGGGGGGACACGAAACCCGTCAGTCAGTCTCCACACCGGGGTGGGTGTGTTTGTGTGTTTTGTGCCCACCCCGCACCAGCTTAAAAACCAACAACACACACACACACACACCCCTCAAGCCGAGCGGCGGGGCAGAGAAAGGAGAAGGGAAGAGGGAAGTTGGAGGAGGGGGGCGTTTCTATGGCAACGGAGACGCCTAGAGGGATGCAGGGTACCTGGAGCATCTCCGCCTCTCCCTCCGCGCCTGGGAAGAGGAGGAGGAGGAGGAGGGCCCGAGGGTGACCCGGCAGTGGAAGCCTCGGCAATGGCCGCCGCCGCCTTCTGAGGCCGCCACCCGGGTGAGTAGGGCCGCCTCGCCTGTGTGGGGAGAAGGAGTGGAGAGATGTGGGGTGGGGGACATTTTGAAGGGGGTGCCAGGGGGCGCTTCTCCTCCCCCCCCCTCTTGCCCCGCAATCCGCTTCCACGCTGGGCCGCCTTTTATTTATTTAAACCCAAGCAAAAACACCAAATTCGTTTGGCGTCGCCGTGGAAGCTGCTGGTTTCTTTTATAATAATAATAATAATAATAATTTATTATTTGTACCCCGCCCATCTGGCCGGGTCCCCCCAGCCACTCTGGGCGGCCTCCAACAGATATTTAAGATACATTTTATTTGGAAACGGCGCCTTTTCAATGCCTGGTCACAACTTTAAGAGAGAGGAGAGGCCTTGCGGGCAAGGTGGTGCAGCGACTTCCTTCCTCGGTGCAGGGGAGGAGGGTATCGTGTGTATCTGATGTTGAGTACACGCGCAAGGGCGACTGTCTTCGCAAAGGCCTCGTTTACGTGTTCGCTTGGAAGGAAGCGCGGCGGGATTCGGCGGGCGTTTGTTGCCTGCTTGCGTAGCATTACAAAATAAAAAAATGAAATGTCTTATAACAGGGAGGCAAAATAACCGGGTTAATATATTGGATGGGGGGGTGTCAACTATGCATTTTGACTTATTGTAAGCAATTGTTATTAATTGCCTTGGGGGGAGGAGGATGATGATGATGATGATGATGATTTAAAGGCAGGGTATATTGGAACTGAAATTTAAAACATTAAGGCTGCATTCCTGTGCGCAAGCATTGGAAAGCCACCCTTCCGTAGAAATCAATGGATGACTGGAATTATTAACAGCAGATTGTGTGTGAGTTCTGCAGATATTATTAACAAAATAGGATTACCTAATTTGGACCTTTGGAGATAGGGAGGCTTAGAAATTAGAATAAATATGGGTGTTAGTTTGAATTCTTACTTGCCCGGTGAATATATTCTATGTCAGATAATGACTTTTTCAATGTGCATACATAAAATGCTCCTAATTGAGTCTACAGAGCTGTTAAAACATGCCTGAAACATGAGCTTGAGAAGAAATGTGATGTCTTTACACCAATCTTTGCAGCATCAGACTATGAATGGTTCTTGGGGTCTCAGTACTTTTAGCTGGGCATGTATCCACTTTGAGAGTGGATTGTATGGTCTGCTGCTGAATTTTGACAATTCATGAAATCATTTCAGAGTTGCAAAACGAAGTCTTCTCCTGTCTATTTTGCTGGTTTTCTCACACTTCCAGTCTTAATAAATTTATAGAATAGAACTAACTCTAAACTAAGTTGCAGTACTGTAGAGTGAACTCAGCTTTAATATGCATGTTTTTACAGGCATTTAAAAAGCCAGTAGTATCATCGTTCCCATATTTATTCAAACTGGAGAGTTAGCAAAATGTTTGCTCAATCAATAATCTTTGCTATTTTCCTTTTTTCAAGGGATTAGTGTTACTTCTCCTTATTTTTGAGTATGGCAGCTCCATAGAATTCCCATCAAGTAAGCTCTACATAAAATGGAATTAACCTTTTTTACATTTATGTGCAATGTACTATACATATTTAAATTCCATGGGGCTTGTTTCTTGGTAGACATGTATAGGGTTGCACTATTACTCTCATAATTTAGCTGGAAGAGACCTTTAAAAAAATCACTGTACAGTGGTACCTCTAGTTAAGAACTTAATTCGTTCCGGAGGTCCGTTCTTAACCTGAAACTGTTCTTAACCTTAAGCACCACTTTAGCTAATGGGGCCTCCCGCTGCCGCTGCACCGCCAGAGCACAATTTCTGTTCTTATCCTGAAGCAAATTCTGAACCTGAAGCATTATTTCTGGGTTAGCGGAGTTCTTAACCGGAAGCGTATGTAACCTGAATCGTATGTAACCTGAGGTACCACTGTACTACACACTGGGATTTGTGAAGATGTGAATACTGTGTGATATATAGTTGCTTTTCAGTGTACTTGTGAAACAAAAAAATTGAGAGGGGAAATACTGAATCTCCAGGTCACCAGTCCAAATAAGTGATAAATAGGATTTGTTTTCTCTCTTTAGGTTGACAAGACAGAATTTTATTGCGATTTGATTACCCTTTTCACTACCGGCAGAAGATGAAGACAGTTCTTATGGTAGCAGAGAAGCCTTCTCTGGCTCAGTCCATAGCCAAAATCCTTTCAAGAGGTTAGGAGGGATCTACATCTGTTTTCTTTAAAACTCTTGCTTGTTGTTTTGACAGTATTTTTGTAGTAGCATTTAAATCAGTTTGGTATGGAATCCCATTCACACAACTTGGGAGTAAATCCCCATTGAATTCATAATAGCTAAAGCAGGTTCAAAAGTGGTATTCCTCTGAAAATCAGAAAGGGGGAAAGTCAAGCAGGGCTGTAGAGTTTATGTCCTGCTTGTGAGCTTCCTGCTTAGAAACAAGATGCAGTAATCCCTCATTTTATTTGGGAGTTCAGTTCCGAGGGTTATGCATGTACACAAAAAATGTGTATAGCTCTCTGCCTTGCTTGGGACTTGACCTGCACACTTTCAATCAACTCACCTTCAACTGTGTATGATTGAAATTGCACATCAAATGCTTGTAAAATGGGAGGTTATTGTATTGGATCAGGGCCTGGGCAAATGTTGCTGGACTACAACTCCCATCATCCCTAAGCATTGGCCATTCTGATGGGAATTGGAGTCCTACAAAATCTGGTGAGCCTCACATTCCCCACTACCGACCTAAGGAAGTAAGAAAACTTGTAGTGTTGTCCTCCTCCCATTCCTATTGAAGGTTTCCCAAGCTTGGGTCTCCAGCTGATTTTGGACTACAACTCCCATCATCCCTAACTAGCAGGTCCAGTGGTCAGGGATGATGGGAATTGTAGTCCAAATACAGCTGGAGACCCAAGTTTGGGAAATCCTGGCCTAGATAATCCACCAGGGCCTCCAAGGCAGTTTCTGTTCTGAAGTGTGACAGGAATTGATCCTGGAGATCAGCTTTCTCCAGGAATACTTGGATTTGGGTTGCCACCCATGGATCACCCTATTAAAATGGAAAATTAAATACTGGATGACCGTCTAATTTACTACATCCAAATATGTCCTCCCTCCTATAGTGATTACTGTAAGTGGTCCAAATGCAACTGTAATTTATTTTTCCTAAATGATGCTTGCCTTCCTTTATTCCCAGGACAAGATTAATCTCTGTCCAAAAAAAAAAAAAATGTAACATGAGACATTCTTAATATCTACTGTTACCATTAGCTTATCTTCTTCTCGTAGGAAATATGTCCTCTCGCAAAGGGCTGAATGGGGCATGTTCAGTGCATGAATACACTGGATCATTCATAGGACAAAGTGCCCGTTTCAAGATGACATCTGTCTGTGGCCATGTGATGACACTGGATTTTATAGGTATAGCATCACCTGTTGACTACTTCACACTTTTATTTGGTTCTGTTGTTATTTGAGGCCAAAAAAGTGGGCAGGAATTTCTGCAGAGCTGACTGAAACGTTTAGGAAGCTGAACCCTGACACTTTCTGAAACAAGCCAGCATCTTACTGGCATTTAGGGTGCACATCCAGATCAGAAGTTCAGCTTGCTAAAAACTTTCAGCAGTTTAGGATGGCAGTAACCACTTTTTGCCCAGTTCAAATGTCACAACGCACTATAGTTAGTGTTAACCAGGGTGTGGTAGAGGGAATTGAGGATATGCAAGGGAAAGAAGGAGTGTGCGAGATGGAGGCACAACCCCAACAATCAGACCGTGGTTTGTTTGTTTTTTTAAAAAATTATATTTATTAAGTTTTCAACACATCATAAAAACACAAACAAAACATAATACTACATAACATAATACACTTACACAAATACATAAACACAAACACATATTTTGGTTAACTTTCTTATTTTCTAAACATCTTGGGACTTCCTCACGCCCCTCCCACTGCGCTTCATTGTCTATCATCTTTGGTAATGTCTTCTCATCATTATTTCATTTTACTTATTTTACATATCTTATTTTCTTATAGTTATCATACCATAACTTCATTATTCATTCAGATAATCTTAATTTCTAATCTGTAAGCTATTCTTTCTTCCAACTTTTTCCTAAGTTTAAATCTTGCAATGATTTTTTAAGTAAACTTTGAATTTCTTCCAATCCTGTTCTGCCGTCTCCTCCCTCTGGTCGCGTATTCTCCGGGTCATTTCTGCAAGTTCCATATAGTCCATCATTTTCATCTGCCAATCTTCTATCGTCGGCACTTCCTGTGTTTTCCAGACCCTTGCAATCAAAACCCTGGCTGCTGTTGTGGCATACATAAAAAATGTTTTATCTTCCTTGGGGACCTCCTGGTTAACAATTCCAAGTAAGAAAGCCTATGGTTTCTTCAGAAAAGTGTTTTTCAACACTTTTTTCATTTCATTATATATCATTTCCCAGAAGGCTTTATCAATCAGACCGTGGTTGTGCCTTGATGTTTCCACTGGGGCATTGTGTGAGAATCAACCCTTAGATTGGAAGGCAAAAGTAGAAAATGTTACCTTAGCTATCACCTTTTATATACCTGCTTCAGAGAATATGTTGCCAGAGTGATCTTTTGTACTTGTCAGATAAAAAATACACGTACCTCTGAACTACATAAGCATCATCCTCTAAGACCAATTATTCTTTTGAGGGCCACTTTCCTTTGGGGGTAAGCAGTTGGGGGCCATGTGCCAATGGTGCGTGGGGCCATTCCCATATTTTTCCTCTTTCCTTCTCCCTGTCCAGAGAGCTGCCAGGCAGGGATAAAGTTGTGTTCGCCAGAAGTCCAAACCAATCTATTGCAGAAAATTCTGGAAATTGCCTAGTCCTGCTCTAAGGCAGATAGCCACAAAAGGCTTTGAAGATAATGAGACCTGTATTTCATTCTGTTGCCTTTCTCAGGAAAGTACAACAACTGGGATAAAGTGGACCCAGCTGAACTTTTCAGTAAGGCCCCTACAGAAAAGAAAGAAGCAAATCCCAAACTGAACATGGTGAAATTCTTACAGGTATTTGCTGTTCTGAGGGGTTTTTGTTTTGTTTTGTTTTAAAATAAGCATTACATTTGTCTCTGAACCATGCACATTTATTTATCCTGTTGTATGATACCCTGCTGCGACACACCTGCCTTCTTTACACTAACTGGAGCATATTTATTTTAGGTGGAAGGGAGAGGTTGTGACTGTATTGTTCTGTGGTTGGACTGTGACAAGGAAGGTGAAAACATCTGCTTTGAGGTAGGATTCCTGTGACCAATTTATATTCATTATTTAACTGCAACGTTTTAGTTGGTGTCTATGGATTTAAACAGTTTCTTTTATAGCTTGTAGAAAATTTTAGGTCTTCTGATCCAGAAAACTGGCAGGGAACCTGTCTGTTGTGAATTCATATAAATATTCATTTTTATATTTTACTGATTATGATGGCACGCACCAATGTCTCCGCACTGACAGTAAACCATGAAGTATGGTTTATTATGGCATACAAATTGGTCCATTGTACTCCTTAAATCAGTATTACCATCTCCCTACTGCAGGTGGGGAGGCTAAGACTGTGTTGGCAAAAGTTACTTGAGGGAATTCATGAAATTGGATCCAGGGATTTCCTGATTTGTAGCTGGGTTTCTTAGATAATATACTGCATTAGCTCATAGAGAAATAAATAGGCAAAGCGTTTTTCCAGTCCAGAAATCTGCTAAAGCCCATGTTGAAACCGGTTAATGTGACAGGGGGGTGGTGTGAATTCTGCCAGACTTCCCTATAGACTTCAAAGTGTAGAAATGGGGGACTAAGATACTCACATTTCTTGTTATTCCTATTTTCCCAAAGACCTTTCTCATGCTACAGCAGCATTTTGAAGAATGGAGCCACAATCCACAAAGTGGATGGGCGGGGTATAAATAATAAATTATTATTATTATTATTTATTTTTAATCAATGAAACATTCACAGTCATTATCTTTGAACAACTCCCATTTGTTTCCATGGTGCTTGCAATGTTCCTAAGGTGTACCTATTGTCTTCATGGGCACTCAAGAGTGGATGTGTCTAATTTACAGCGCTTTTACTTTAATTAAGAAGCACATGCTCTGGTTTCATCTCGTAGGTCCTGGATGCTACCGTTCCTGTGATGAATAAACCTCGTGGCAGTGAAAGGACTGTATACAGAGCCAAGTTCAGTTCTATTACGGACACAGACATTTGCAATGCCATGAACAACTTAGGGGAGCCTAACCACAACGAGGCTTTGTCAGTAGATGCCCGCCAGGAGCTGGATCTGAGAATTGGCTGTGCATTTACAAGGTACCCACACAGCATCCAGAGCGCCACAGTTTCTTCATGCCTGATGTACAAGGAAGATTATTTCACACTAAGTTACTCAAAAAGAACCACACAATACCATTTATTGACTCAGTTCGCACTTAACACTAAGCCAAACCATGACTTAAGGCAGACGTGAATGTGTGGGTTCCTGGAGAAGGGATCACAGCTGCATGGTCCTCCCTCTAAAAAAAAGAAGCACATTAAAATTATAAAATGTAAGAATCACATCCAGTAAATTTTGCATGTGACATTTACGTACACGATAACTGAAACACATTTTAGATGGTCACGATCTAACAATATCTCCTGGAAACATATGTTAGATCGTTGGCATTAAATAGATTTAATTATCAGCGTTGAAAACTACCAGTAATAGCTTAACTTCATTTCTTTATCTTTCTTATAGGTTTCAGACAAAATACTTCCAGGGTAAATACGGCAATTTAGACAGCTCACTAATCTCCTTCGGACCCTGTCAAACGCCAACTCTAGGGTTTTGTGTGGAGCGACATGATAAAATCCAGTCTTTCAAGCCTGAGAATTACTGGGTGTTGCAAGCCAAGGTTCGTGATATAGAGATTCCTGTCTCCCTGAATATCTAATTGTGTGGTAATAACTGAATATGAATTTGCTTCTGTACACACTATTAATATTAATTGCAAAAAAGAAAAGCTTAGCCCAGGTTTCAGAATTGTGTTAAAAATTCACAGTATCGAGTTGTATGTATCCAGTGGTAGCTTCTATTATCACAAGGCAGGGCCACCTATTTTTACCAATTGCAGCCTTCTATGCCATCTCTGATCCAGAGGGTCACCCAACCTTGAGGGACTGGTGGCAGCTAGGTGTTCCACCCTACAGAAGAATTCCGCTAGCACAAATCCATGATTCGATACAAGCCTTTAAAGTGAACCATCTTTCATGGAATATGCTTCAGGTTAGATATAAGATACTCAACTAAAGTAGCTGTAAGGAACCTTTGGCCATCCAGAGGTTTCTGAACAACAACCCCCATCATCCCTGACCATTGGCCACACTTGCTGTGGCTGATGGGAGCTGTCGTTAGGCTGCATCCGGAGGGCCAAAGGTTCTGCACACCTGAAGTAAAGGGTTTTACAGTGCAGCCACCGTAGAAGTGGAAAAGCACAGGAAGGCCGAGGCAGTACAGAGTACCGGTATCTACCCATGGGACTCTTTTAACAGGCTATTTGACTTAGGCCTTGAAGCAGTCAAATGCTGGAGGCTGGGATGGAAACTAAACGCAAACAGTTTCAACTCCTTCTTGCCTCAGTTGCAGCAGGAATTAAGTTTCTTATGTCTCCTCAATTCTTCCTATTTTGCAGAAAATTGGAATTTTGAAGTATAACAAGCAAGTCTCTGTGTACTGTAACAGAGATTGTTGCAAATGGGTTTGTGACTTAAAAGAAATGAAGGACCAAATTCGTTGGTTTCAAAGGGGTTGTATCATGAACCACGAACAAATTGTAGGCCGCCTTGGCAGGAAAGCAGTGTACAAATGTAGTGAACGAATTCAATTGAAAACTGGATCTTTGTCTTGGTAGTGTGCCTTCACAAACTGGTTTTGTGTGCTGTTAGTCTTGGAAGTTGGGCATGTCACAGCATGCTGCTAAGAGCAGCATCTTAGAAAAAGCCACCTCAGTGGTTCAGTTTGGCTTATGTCTGTTAAAGAATAGGTTACTGCTGGAGAAGAACGGAATATACTTTAGCTGTTCTTTTTATTTTCTTCCTGACAGGTTAGCCATGAAAAAGACTGCTGTCTGACACTCGAGTGGGACAGAGTGAGGGTGTTTGACAGGGAAATTGCTCAGATGTTCCTAAACATAACAAAGGTTGCGAAAGAAGCGAAGGTAAGGCTATGAGAACATGGGCTGAATTCTGGCTTCAGAACTCCTGTTGTTTCAGTGTTAAAAGTTCAGATAATGCCTTGCATCTTCTCTCATGGTGTATCGGGGTCTCCAACCTCTAGAGGCCAGAGATCTCGCTCACAGAATAGAAAGGAGGGAGGGTGTCCCATCCTGGCATCCAATGAAATGTGGGCATGTTTAAGAGGGTGTGTTAAATGTAGGAGAGGAATTGATCAGGAAGAGCAAACAGTCTTCTGTGCATTGTGGATTTTGATGGGGACATTTACTGAGACCTTTGACACACACTATACAGGTAAGTAGCACACTAGCATCTGCAGGCACCACTTTGGCAACTCCTGGCAAACTGTTTTCAGTTACTGTATGGTACCTAAAGTGTTGGAACTAAAAGTAGTGTACAGTCGTACCTCGGCTCCTGAACGCCTTGGGAGTCGAACATTTCAGCTCCCGAACAATCGAAAACCGGAAGTGAGTGTTCCAGTTTTCGAACGTTCTTTCGGAAGCCAAATGTCCGATGGGGCTTCTGCGGCTTCTGATTGGCTGCAGGATCTTCCTGCAGCCAATCAGAAGCCGTGCTTTGGAAGTCGAGCAGACTTCCGGAATGGATTCTGTTCGACTTCCGAGGTACAACTTTACAATAGAAACTTGTTGCTAGCTTCCTCATCTTCATACTAAATTGGAGATAGAGAAATTTAGCTCACAAGTCTTTACCAATGTACCTGAAAGTAAGCCCAATTGCACCTAATGAGACTTACTTTCAAGTAGGCATGTACAGTGGTACCTTGGGTTACATATGCTTCAGGTTACAGACTCTGCTAACCCAGAAATATTACCTCGGGTTAAGAACTTTGCTTCAGGATGAGAACAGAAATTGGGCAGCGGCGGCACAGCGGCAGCAGGAGGCCCCATTTTGTGGGGTGCTTCAGGTTAAGAACGGACCTCCGGAACGAATTAAGTACGTAACCAGAGGTACCACTGTATAGGACTGTGTCCTCATATCTCACCAAGGGACTTATTTCTGTGTTGTAGATCGAGTCTGTGAGTAAGAAGGAGAAGGCTAAGCAGAGACCTCTGGCTCTGAATACTGTAGAGATGTTAAGAGTTGCCAGTTCTGCATTGGGTAAGTATGTGGCCCAGTGGTATCAATCTTGTTTAGCTCACAGCTCAGAGACTTGAGCCATTGCTGCAGTGCTTTGCCTGCAGAAAATCCCAGGTTCAATCTCTCACAGCACCTGATGCCTGATGCTAAACGGAGACTTTGGAGAGTGAGTTCCGGTTGGAACAGACAGCACTTGGCCAACTGGACAAGTAACCTTACCTGGTATGCGGCTGCTTTCTACGTTCCGAATTGTGGGAAAGATTAAATCTGGAAAAAGTCTTGTGACTAAACATTTGGTTATTAAATTAGATAATTGACTTTTTTATAAAAAAAATTAATGCAAATATTTTATTTTTAGGAATGGGACCACAGCATGCCATGCAAATAGCTGAACGGCTTTATACACAAGGCTATATCAGTTATCCTCGAACAGAAACTACCCACTATCCAGAGAACTTTGATCTGAAGGGCTCTTTGAGGCAGCAGGCTAATAATCCTTACTGGGCTGAAACAGTGAGTTTATATATTAATAATAATAATAATAATAATAAACTTTTATTTATATCCCGCCCTTCCCAGCCAAAACCGGGCTCAGGGCGGCTAACAATCATCAACCACATAACCATTGAGCAGACAGTTAAAAATACAGATATAAAATACACTTTAAAAACTTTAAAATTTAAAATTTTAAAAGTTGCACTCAAATTAACCCAAAAGCCAGCCGGAACAACTCCGTTTTACAAGCCCTATATATATAGGGCTTGTAAAACGGAGTTGTTCCGGCTGGCTTTTGGGTTAATTTGAGTGCAAATTATAATTTGAGTATATATATATATATATATAGGTCTGCTATTTATTTGAAAAAGCAATGCGAAGAAAATGGCACCTTTTGCAAACTGCTACGCAAACAATGAGAAATATAAAGGGCATGATCCGGCCACAGTTGAAGCTCTTCTAAGCAGGGGCGTTCCGTGCCTCTTGGCTACCCGGGGCGGGAAGCCAAGAGGCACCCCCCGGGGGCAGGGCGTCGCGGCGTGCGTCATGACGCACGCGTAAAGCGCGACGCCCCGCCCCCGGGGATGCCGGGCACCAACTTCGGGAGCCTCCCGAAGCCGGCACCCGGCATCCCTTGGTGTGTGCGGCGGCTGCTCGTGCACGAGCAGCCGCCCGGCGCACCAAAGGATGCCTGACCGGCGGCGGATTCGGGAGGCTCTACAGAGCCTCCCGAAGCCGCCGCCTGTCACCCCCCTTGGTGCGCCGGGCGGCACGAGCAGCCGCCCCGCGCACCAAGGGGTGCCGGACGGGCGGCGGATTCGGGAGGCTCTGCAGCCCGCAGAGACCCCGAAGCCGCCGCCGGGGCTCCATGGGCGGAGCGCAAGTCAGGGCAGGGAGAGGGACGGGCCAGCGAGGAGGGGTGTCACCCTTCCTCGCTGGCCCGCCCCTTTCCATTCCCCGGCTCTGCAAGCCAGCGGCGGGAAAAGCCGCTGGAAGGGGGGGGTGCTATTTTCGGCACTGCCGGGGCGGAGCCGCAGGGGCGGCCAGCGAGGGGGGGTGACACCGCTCCTCGCTGGCGCCCCTGCAGGTCCACCCCGGCATTGCCGAAAATAGCCTTAAAAAAATTTATTTTTTTATTTTTTTTTTAAGCGCCCAAAGTGTCACCCTCTCTCAGGGTGGCACCCGGGGCGGCCCGCCCCCCCCGCCCCCCGTTGCTACGCCCCTGCTTCTAAGAACCATTGCTTTCAGTGAGTTTTTTAAAGCACATACTTAAATGTTTCCCACTGAAATCAGTGGAAGATCACTGAACCTTAGACCGATTGTGGTCATGAAGAAAAATCTGCATTCATAACTTACATATGCTTTCTTTTGGTTTCACCCCCTAGGTAAAAGCATTACTGTCAGAAGGTATTAACAAACCAAGGAAAGGTCATGATGCTGGTGACCATCCCCCAATAACACCAATGAGAACTGCCACAGAAGCAGAACTAGGTGACTGATTATTCAGAAGTCTAAACTCCTAAAGGCTGGTTACCATTTTTTAGACCTCGTGGAAATTGCTGGGCCTGCAAGCAGTTATTTACCCGGTGGGAGGGGAGGGCCGGGCCTCATAATGCAGTAAAGTTGACTTGGAAGTATTTTTCTTAGCAGCTATGATAACTTCATAAGGCTTAAATTTTCTCTCAAATACTTTTTTTAGTATGTTTATGAGCGTGAATGATGCCAGTTAAGTTAGTCTCAATTATTTGGGCTACACATTGAGAGTTAAGGTAAGGGTAAAGGTACCCCTGACCGTAAGGTCCAGTCGCAGACGACTCTGGGGTTGTGGCGCTCATCTCGCTCTATAGGCCGAGGGAGCCAGCGTTTGTCCGCAGACAGCTTCCAGGTCATGTGGCTAACATGACTAAGCCGTTTCTGGTGAACCAGAGCAGGGCACAGAATCGCTGTTTACCTTCCCGCCGGAGCGGTACCTATTTATCTACTTGCTCTGGCATGCTTTCGAACTGCCAGGTGGGCAGAAGCAGGGAACGAGCAACTGCAGCTCACCCCATCGCGGGGATTTGAACCGCCGAACCTCTGATCAGCAAGCCCTAGGCTCTGTGGTTTAAACGGCGTTTCCGTGCGCTGCTCTGTGTTGCCAGAAGTGGCTTTGTCATGCTGGCCACATGACCTGGAAGCTGTACGCTGGCTCCCTCAGCCAATAATGCAAGATGAGCGCCGCAACCCCAGAGTCGGTCACGACTGGACCTAATGGTCAGGGTTCCCTTTACCTTTACATGAAGAAGTTAGTATCTCCCCCCCCCTTTAGAATTTGACTTTCCTCCTGTTCTTCTAAAGTGGTATGCAAACTAGAGTGAAAAAAATATCTGTATTTCTATAGGTGGTGATGGATGGAGATTATATGAATACATTACTAGGCATTTCATTGCCACTGTCAGTGCTGACTGCAAATATCTCCAAACCACCATTGCTTGCAGCATTGGTCCTGAACGTTTTACCTGTATTGGAAAGACTGTTATTTCACCAGGTAAGGAAGGAGCAAAGAAATGTGCATTTCTCATTCTCCATTTATTTCTCAATTCAGTCATTTTTTAAAAATTTTTTGCAACAGGTTATTTTATTTTATTCATTTAATAAGATTTCCCCCAGAAATGGTAAATCCGGATTAACTGGGTGGGGATACAGGTTGGCATTTTGTTTTGTTTTGTTTTGTTATTTACAACGTATTCCACAACAACTCATACATACAAACAAACCCACCACCATTGACAATTTAATTATCAAAATTAAACTTCTATCCGCTTACACAAAGAAACCATAACATAAAAATAAAAGACTTCCTTTATCCTGTAAATGGTCTCCTTATTTACTTCTAGTATACTGTTTCTTTTATAAGTGATTATTACATTTTTTCCTAATTATGACTTTAAAAACCGCAAAGTCTCCTGTAGAAATTAATCAAAACAAGTCCAGGTGTATATTTTGGGGCACTGTTTGGTAAAATATTATCTGCATTTTCCCCATTCTTTTTGAAATTCTTGTCTAGGTTGTCCCCTAATTGTCTCTGTTAATCTGGCCAGTTCAGTATGATCTAATAATTTATCCTGCCATTCCTTTTTTGTTGGCGTAGATTCTTTTTTCCAATTTCTGGCAATTAAGGTCCTCACCGCACCTGTGGCATAAAGGAATATTTTCCAATCCTCTTTTGCTATACCTGTGTTCAGTCATATTTTTAATCCTTCTGTACATTTGTGTTTATTGCTCACACAAAGTGGTACAGAAAGTATATAAGACCAAATCTCACACTAGCCTCCCTATAGGGTTGTTGAGAACCACTGGTTTTACCTTTATAAGTTACGATATCACCTCTGTGTGTAAATTTATATATCACTTAGTATTTCTGCTGCGTGGGTTGTTGTTGTGTAGAGTTTCTGTGCTAACGAGCAAGACTTGTCTTCAATCTCTATCTCAAAATTCTCCCATTGGTACCATTTGCTGAAATCTAACTGCACCAGGGCCCAATATTTGCAGACACTTACCTTTGCCTCCCTGAGAACTGCTTTTACAGCTCTCAAACAATGCCCGCATCCGTCTTAGATGGAAGATACAGGAAAGTTCCAAGGCATTTTAAGATTCTGTACTTGTGGGGTAGGTGAAGTAGAAGTTCTTCCCCATTACATACTCCATGGTCAGCTCTATCAAAACCCCAGAAAGAGATTCTTGGAACAGATGTTGGCACCGCTACAGGGACAGAACCCTGAAGTGAAAATACATTGGCTATTATCTGACTGCGACCCGCTTGTCACATATAAAACAGCCTTATTTGCGAAAGCCACTAAAAGTCTTCGTGCTAGTCACATAAAAGACAACACTGTAGATTGTGCAGGGGACTCATTAATTTGATTTATTGTAAATGGTTGCTTATTTCTAGATCTTTTTAAATAGGTTTTGTTGGATTTGCTGGTTTTGTAACTGGATTTGTAATGGCTTTTAGTCCAATACAATAAATGATTGATTGAGTTTCTGTGCCTCTGGAAAATGAAGTCAGTGAGACTTTCTAGTATTTTTTGTATACAAGATTTTTTAAAAAACAACAACAAACACCACTGGAGTCTTTACAGACACCAGGTACCATCTTTGTATCCTTGTCCCCCTGTATTAGAAGATAACATTTAATACTTTCTTACCCAAAATTTGGGTTACAGTCGTACTTTGGAAGTCGAACGGAATCCGTTCCGGAAGTCCATTTGACTTCCACAACGTTCAAAAACCAAATCTCAGCTTATGATTGGCTGCAGGAAGCTCCTGCAGCCAATCAGAAGCCGTGGAAGCCCCGTCGGACGTTCGTCTTCCAAAAATAGTTCGCAATCCGTAACAGTCACTTCCGGGTTTGTGACGTTTGGGAGCCAAAACGTTCAGGAATTAAGCTGTTAGAAAACCAAGGTGCGACTGTATTATCAAATACATCTCATTGGGATTTAAAAACGTACTTAACTGGGGGTCTGTCTGTCTGATGTCAGAGCCGGATGGGAACCAACCAGTTAACTGCTAGCCAGAGGCCGGTTGAGATGTGGAATTTTTAGAAAGCAACAATCCTGATTAATCAGAATTTTAACTTTGCTACAGGTTTCACTGAGATTATGCCCTGGCAGAGCATTCCGCCAGAAGAGAGTCTCCCCATCTGTGATAGAGGCACAGTCTTCCCTATCAGTGAAGTTAAACTGCTGGAGAAACAAACTAATCCTCCTGACTATCTGACTGAAGCAGAGCTCATCACTCTGATGGAAAAACATGGCATTGGTAGGAAACAGAAGGGAACAGATCACTTTCTTTCATCTAATAATGAACTGCCGTTTCTTCAGATATTGGCAAAATACAGTTGGTGGTGGCAATGTTGCTGTGTGTTGGAAAGAGTGGGAGATGCCTGTGTTGGAATATTAATTCAGTCAAACTTCGGAACTCGAACGTAATCTGTTCCGGAAGACCGTTCAACTTCTGAAACGTTCAAGTCCTGGGGTGCAGCTTCCGACTGGTTGCAAGAGCTTCTTGCACTCAAGCGGAAGCCGCGTCGGACGTTCGAGTTCCGAGGGACGTTTGAAAACCAGAACACTTACTTCCGGGTTTTCTGCGTTCGGGAACTGAAACGTTTGGCAACGGAGCCGTTTGAGTTCCGAGGTTTGACTGTATCATGCTCACATAATACAGTGGTACCTCGAGTTACAAATATACAAGTTACCGTTAGCGAACCTGACATTAACCTTACAGGGTTACAGCTTGATAATGCATGTGAGCTACTTTGAACTCTTCTAAAGTGCACTACAAATGCTAATTGGTATTATTGTTATCCTCACTGCTATCAGGAACGGATGCCAGCATCCCAGTGCATATCAACAACATCTGCCAGCGCAACTATGTGACGGTAGAGAGCGGCCGCAGACTGAAACCTACAAACCTGGGCATTGTTCTCGTGCACGGCTACTATAAAATAGGTTGGTTTGTGGCTGCTTTCCTGCACAATTTTTCACAACTCTGGAGATCCTAGCTTCCATAGAGCCGAGACAGTTTTAGGGCAGTGCCACCAGTTCTCCCACATGTGGGCACGCAGCCAAGGAGGGCACCTTCTCAAAATCTGCAAAGCTCTTGTCCACCTTTGTGAAAGAGGCATGAGGGCTCTAGGATCCAGAATGCGGCAGCTAGACTGGTGACTGGGAGTGGCTGCTGAGACCATATAACACCGGTCCTGAAAGACCTACATTGACTCCCAGTACATTTCTGAGCATAATTCAAGGTGTTGGTGCAGACCTTTAAAGCCCTAAATGGCCTCGGCCCCAGTATACCTGGAGGAGCGCCTTCACCCCCATCGTTCAACCCAGACACTGAGGTCCAGCTCCAAGGTCCTTCTGGAGGTTCCCTCACTGCAAGAAGTGAGGTTGCAGGGAACCAGGCAGAGGGCCTTCTTTGTGGTGGCGCCCGCCCTGTGGAACGCCCTCCCATCAGATGTCAAGGAAATAAACAACTATCTGACTTTTAGAAGACATCTGAAGGCTGCCCAGTTTAGGGAAGTTTTTAATGTTTGATATTTTATCATGTTTTTAATATTCTGTTGGGAGCCATCCAGAGTAGCTGGGGTGGTCTGGCCAGATGGGCGGGGTATAAGCAATACATTATAATTATTACTACTACTACTGCTACTATAGGACCCTTATGCCTCCTTTGCAAAACCTGGCACTTCTTACCTGGCTTTGGGAAGGTGGGGAGAGGGCTGGAGAGGGTGTCAAATTTTAGCCTCGTACAGGGTGCCATATCACCAAGGTCTGCCCCTGCATAGGGACAAGTCTAGCCAAAGGAGAAGTTTATTTTTAAAATGTCATTTAAAACAGTGTTTCTCAACCTCCTCGGGGCAACGGCACACCTGTCCCACGAAAAAAATCTCGCGGCACACCACCACCACATGCACCCCGACCCCCCAGCCCCGGGGGGCGGGGTGTCCGCGCGCCCTGGCGGGAGGGAGGGGAAGGACCCAGACGGGCGAAAACGGAGCGGGAGATCGGCGGGCCAGGCGCCCGCCCCCCCTCCCGCGCCCAGCCCCCCGGCAGCACCTCCACCCGGCCCCGAGCGAGCCCGGTGGCACCGGCACCTCCCGCCCGTCCCCGACCGCGACTGGGGCGGCAGAGGCAGCGGGCGAAGCGCCCGGCAGCCCTGGCGAAGGCGGCAGTTGGCAAGCGGGAAGCGGAGCCAAGGCGACGCCAGCCCGGACCGAAGCGGAAGCGGCCCAGGGCGGCACAGCAGCCGGTGTCTTCCCGCGGCACAGGAGCCGGTGTCTTGCGGCACACTCCTGTGCCACGGCACACCGGTTGAAAAACGCTGATTTAAAAAACCTCTCTACATAATCACATTGCTGGGAGATATAGTTCATCAGATAGAAACATGTCTGAACATGGATACAAATGTTAGCAAATGCTTTTAGACATTAGGTGCAGTCCACTGATATCTCCTGCACAAGAAACGTGAAATGAACGAGAATTGCCCCCAGGGAACAGTATGCTTTTGCACAGATTCTGTTTATTTGAATTGGGCTCATAGCAGGGAAGATCCTGGCAGATTGACCTCTCTGTACACCCAACTTGAATATTTGTTCTACCTCTGGTTTTCCTCTTAGATGCAGAGCTCGTTCTCCCCACAATCCGCAGTGCTGTAGAGAAACAACTCAACCTTATCGCCCAAGGTAAAGCAAATTATCACCAGGTCCTAGAGCACACCCTGGATATCTTCAAAAGGAAGTTTCACTACTTTGTTGATTCAATTGCCGGTAAGGGTTTTTCCACTCTCGAATCTATTCTAGCCTTGTGTGTTGAAATCAGGAAGCAAACAAAGCATGCAGTTGACATTTCTGTGACTTGTGTTTTTTTTTTTTTTTTTTTTTGGCAGGCATGGATGAATTGATGGAAGTGTCCTTCTCACCACTTGCTGCCACAGGCAAGCCCCTTTCCCGCTGTGGAAAATGCCATCGTTTTATGAAGTATATTCAGGTAATGTAAATTTTAAGTTTATTCAAGATTCACAGTTGGAGGGGCAGTGTTTGTATGTACGTTGTTAAATTTAATGTATGTATCTTGGGACGCGGGTGGTGCTGTGGTCTAAACCACTGAGCCTAGGGCTTGGCGATTGGAAAGTCGGCGGTTCGAATCCCCGTGACAGGGTGAGCTCCCGTTGCTCGATCCCAGCTCCTGCCAACCTAGCAGTTCGAAAGCATGTCAAAGTGCAAGTAGATAAATAGGTATCGCTTCGGCGGGAAGGTAAACGGCGTTTCCGTGCGCTGCTCTGGTTTCGTCAGAAGCGGCTTAGTCCTGCTGGCCACATGACCCGGGAAAACTGTCTGCAAACAAACGTTGGCTCCCTCGGCCAGTAAAGCAAGATGAGCGCCGCAACCCCAGAGTCGTTCGCGACTGGACTTAACTGTCAGGGGTCCTTTACCTTTACCTTTTTGTTAAATTTAAACTACCGGTATTTATACCTTGCCCTCCCCTCCCTTCCCCCCTCTCTCTCTCTTTTAAAAAAAACCAAGCCTAAACGCTCAGTATGTTAAAACGTTTGCAGCATGTTAAAAAGCAATGGCAGCCTCTCAACAATCAAGTTAAAAGGCAGGAATTAAAGGAATTAAAGCAGTTAAACAAAGATTCAACTTCTAAAGGATCAGCAGAATTAACTTCATATTGGAAGGCTAAAATCCTCCTGGAAAAGGAAAAAGCCTAAGGCTCACCATGATAACCCTGGTCTCCGTAGACAGGGAATTTGACAGCATAAAAAAAGTTCACTCCCCATCCCACAAGCCGCGCCTCAGCTACCAGTAGAACAGAGAAAAGGGTATCTCTGGTATCTCTTAATACCAGACTGGTTCATATGGAAGGAGGTGGTCCTTTAGTCACTCAGATTTTGGCTGTGATGCACAATAACTTCATCCCTAAATTGAGACCAGGTTGTGTTTAAATACAGGATAGCTACATCCTTCATGGACTTTTCCCAGGTAATGCATTGTTCCACAGTTCTCTGAAGTACTGACCACAACTCTGCATGTTTCATTTTCTTTTTAAATACAGTGGTACCTCGGGTTACAAACACTTCGGGTTATAGGCTCTGCTAACCCGGAAGTAGTACCTCGGGTTAAGAACTTTACCTCAGGATGAGAACAGAAATCGCGCGGCGGCAGCGGGAGGCCCCATTAGCTAGAGTGGTACCTCAGGTTAAGAACTGTTTCAGGTTAAGAACGGACCTCCAGAACAAATTAAGTTCTTAACCCGATGTACCACTGTACAAATATCAGGCCACTGAAGGAAGAAATGCATCCAGCCGTATACTTATTAAAAAGCACTCATTTGGGTATTCTGCTTTTATAAAGGTTGTAAGAGTGCTGTTTTTCCTCTTACATTTCATAAGTGGAATGAAAAATAAATATATATTTTTACCTTAACTCTTCTTCTTTATAAGCTGAGCACTGTTAAGGGTACGTTAAATTATCCAGAAAGTTAAAACTTTCTGCCTTTAGGTTTCTGAGTCTTACACTGTTTTGAGTCTCTTAAAATGATAACCGACAGATTGAATTGTACCTGGAAATGGGCCAGTATCCTGCGAAAGTACTGTAATGATGGTGCCATATGGTCCAAAAGCTGGCTTCTTTCAACACTCTCCCCCCTGCATTCTGGAACAGCTGAACTGCCTAGACACTTTTCAAAAGCAGTCCCAAGACAAAATACCTGATAACAGGATTTTGTAAGCAGCAGGTGAGACCTGCAAGGTCAATGACACTAGATTTAGACTTTAAAGGTAAAGGTAAAGGGACCCCTGACCATTAGGTCCAGTCGTGTCTGACTCTGGGGTTGCGGTGCTTATCTCGCTTTATTGGCCGAGAGCCGGCGTACAGCTTCCGGGTCATGTGGCCAGCATGACTAAGCCGCTTCTGATGAACCAGAGCAGCGCATGGAAACGCCGATTACCTTCCCCCCGGAGCGGTACCTATTTATCTACTTGCACTTTGATGTGCTTTCGAACTGCTAGGTTGACAGGAGCAGGGACCGAGCAACGGGAGCTCACCCCGTCGCAGGGATTCGAACCGCCGACCTTCTGATCAGCAAGCCCTAGGCTCAGTGGTTTAACCCACAGCGCCACCTGGGTCCCTTGATTTAGGCTTTACCCCTTGCCAAATGAAGAGGTCTTTTGAGTAAGATGACAGGAGGAAAAACCACCATCTTTCTTAATGTGTTTTCCTTAATTCTTTGTAGGCGAAGCCGAGCCGTCTGCATTGCTCTCACTGCGACGAGACCTACAGCCTTCCCCAGAATGGTGTCATCAAACTCTACAAAGAGTTGCGATGCCCACTGGATGACTTTGAACTGGTGCTGTGGTCGTCTGGGTCGAGAGGGAAGAGCTACCCGCTGTGTCCTTACTGTTACAACCACCCCCCTTTCAGGGACATGAAAAAAGGTTAGATTTTCTACGGTGAAAGATACATCGGCTTGGTCCTTTTTGTGACACGTTTTTAAATAATAGTCTCTCACGGTGTTTTAAGAAGAAAACTGCTGCAGGTGTCATTCTGACAGCTCTGGAGAACGTACTTGAAAAACCATATTTTGAGTCTTAGGATCACTACTGACGACCAGAATTTCACTAAAGGGAATGTGGCCGCAAGTCACCCCATGCTTAAAATTGTATCAGAATTGTGTATATGTATGTTTGCTTGCAAGTCAGTCAAGGGTGTATAGATTTCTGACTTTTATATTATTATTATTATTATTATTTATTATAACCAAATCTATATGCATATATGCTTCTGAGAGTACAGTTTCACTTATAGGACTTAACCGCTTAGGAGCATTCTCATGAGTAAAATCTGTAGGGGTTTTAAAAAGATTTTCCACAGTTAGTAAACGAAAGCTTAGATGGACTCTGCTGTCCATAAAGTGTGATCTGTTTTCTACTTGCTGGGCAGAAGAAAACACTCTTTCCTCCCTGTAGAAGAATCCTAAATCCAGCCATGGTTGATCTTCATCTCATACACAGGGCTTTTAGGAATTTATATGGTCATAAGTGCATCACAAACCACAGAATATATGTTCTAATGCAAGGGTGGGGAACCTTGGACTAGGGGGCTAAATAGTGCCCTCCACACACACCTACCCGGTCCTCAGAATCCAGTCCACACACTCACTCTGGACAACATCTCTCACCACCCATCCTCTCAAGAGACACTCCATCCCTACTTTTCTCAAACCTCTGCACTTGTTTAAAACTGCCGTAGCTTCCTCTCGGTGTTACTCTACCCCCCACTTTATTCAAACTTCTGCGGCTGTTTAAAACATCCACTTCTTTTCCTTTTAGCATCTCTCCCTTCTTGTTATACTTGCAGTTCTCCCTCTTCCATTCTCAGCTGCCTCACGTGAGAGATGAAGAACGCAGAGCCCTCAAATATTCCGTAGCACTTTACTCAAACTTTTCCATTATTTTAAACCACCACTTTTGGCCTCTCAGTGGCTTCTCTTCTCCTTCCCATGCCATGGCCACTGCAGTTGGACAACCTGCCTTCACTTTTGCTCCTGTACCCCAAAATCTAGGATTACGATGTTGCACTACAAACCCTACTATTGGAGCTGCATGATGACATTCTTACGTTTTTATTAGAGAGAGAGAAATCCAACTTGTACAATGGGAATAAAGATGCAAAGCATGTGTAAGCTTTCAGAGCTGCCTAACTTGCATAATTTGGAATTTGAAAGGTTAGGTTACACAAATTATTGGGAAAGAGTTGTTTTGCGGAACTCTAGATGCGGTTATTTCCCCTCTCTCATACAGAAGGGGCCAGGGTGTGAGCTGCAGAGGTCCCTCATGGTCTTTGTTGCTCCTTTTTCTTCAGGAATGGGCTGTAATGAGTGCACCCACCCGACTTGCCAGCACTCCCTGAACATGCTTGGAATCGGACAGTGCGTGGAGTGTGAGAACGGGGTCCTGGTGCTTGACCCAACTTCTGGGCCCAAGTGGAAGATGGCCTGCAACAAATGCAACGTGGTCGTGCACTTCTTTGAAAACGCCCACAAGGTCCGGGTGTCGGCCGAGACCTGCGAGTCGTGTGATGCCGCACTGGTGGACGTGGATTTCAATAAAGCCAAGTCCCCCCTCCCTGGCAGTGAGACGCAGCACTCTGGCTGCGTGTTCTGCGACCCCGTCTTCCAAGACCTGGTTGAACTGAAGCATGCAGCGATGAAGCACCCTATGCATCGCGGAGGGCAGGGGAAAAGGCAGGGCCGGGGAAGAGGAAAAGGCAGGAGGCCTGGAGGGAGGCCGAATCCAAAGAAACCCAAAGACAAGATGGCCGCACTGGCTGCTTATTTTGTGTAATGACCTATTGAACAATAAAACGCCATACAATGTCTGTGTCGCTGTTCACTTTGCCAGCCTCGTAATCACCATAGAGCGTGTCTTCGTGTTGCACCTATAACAGGAAAGACTATAATGGCTGGGGAGTTTTCATTTAGGGAGAAAGGAACATGGCAAGAGGTCTATAAAATTTGTGCAGGGTGTTGAGAAAACGGGCAGAGGAGGTTTTATACCTCGATGCAAAGGTAATCAAATGAAACTGATAGATGGGGGATTTCAAGACAGACGAAAGGAAGAACTTCACACATTGTGCAATGTACGGAACTTGCTGCCACAGAATTCGGTGATGGCCAGTAGCTTGGATGGCTCTAAAAAGGAGGTTAGACAAATATGCAGAATAGCGTGCCAATGGCTGTTAGTCATGATGGGATGTTATCCAGTGTTTTTTGTGGACTGGTGAGTTTTAATGATGCACGGTGAGGGCAACA
Organism: Darevskia nairensis; assembly: GCA_034642065.1. Lineage (NCBI taxonomy): Eukaryota > Metazoa > Chordata > Lepidosauria > Squamata > Lacertidae > Darevskia > Darevskia nairensis. The sequence continues at coordinate 74,242 of JAWWNI010000858.1, forward strand.
AATGCAACAGTTGCAGTAGCAGAAACTTGTTGCATAGCAAATGTTCGAGTGGCAAATATACCACTATGTGGCTTTAACTTAGCACTACGTTGCATACAGCCTGATGCTGTGTACAGATTTCCAGGTTCAGAAACAGTACCAGAAACCAGGGAGCACAACAAGTTTTAATGTATTTTTAACCTTCTGTTGGAAGCCGCCCAGAGTGTCTGAGGAAACCCAGCCAGATGGGCAGGATAGAAATAATTTATTATTATTATTATTATTATTATTATTATTATTATTATTATTATTATTATTATTATAACAGGGAAACTATTCCCTCCATGGCCTGCTTGTGAGCTTCAGAGGCAGGAAATGTGATACAGAACTAGATGGCTTCTTGCTCTGACCCAGCGGAGGTATTCTTAACATCTGGTTATTCTCACTTTAAATGTTTGTTAACTGCTCTTCATTGTATCGGCAGTTCCAGAGGTTGGGTACATGAACAATTTTAAAATACGTTCAGAGTAAAACACATGCAAATATTTACAATGCCCAGCAAAACAACAATGGACAATAGATTCCAGTGCTAATGCCCAGCAAACAAATGTGTATTCAGCGGGTGCCGAAAACTCATCAAGATCAGAGGGGAGAGACTCACATACTGGTGCAGCCAACGAGAAGGCCCTCCCTTTGTTGCGGCGTAATGTGCTTCAGATAGATCTAACACTACTAGGAGGGGCTTCCCCACACTTGGGCAGGTCTGTATGGGAGAAGGCGTTCCTTCGCTTAACGTTCGTAAAAGGCGTTTCATTCCCCACTTAGTTTGCAGTCTTGCACCCAGGCTTTCTAAAAAATTCCCATAGAAGTTCATAGGCTTTGCTTCAGCAGCCTGAGAAACATTTTCTCTTTTATTCTCATTTTCTATTACAGTAAGCCCACGTGCCCAAAGCCAAAATCACGTAACGTCAAAACACATTGGGTCCAATGGCGGGCGGGATTGCCATAGTTATTTTCCTGGAACTCCCCCTTTCCACCCCCTTTTTAATTTTATTTTTTTGCCTCAACACAAAGCTAAATGTGCACAAGTTAAATGCACATAAGTTGTGGGCTTACTATCTACAAAAACCAGTAACAACAGGAAAGAGAAGAGATTTTCCCAGAGGTTAAAATCTGTATTATGACCTATATCTCTTGCCCAGTGTGTCATTGAGGCTTTAACAAGCTCGGTTTTTGTTTCCCACTCTAATAACAAATTGTACATTTTGGACAAATGTTTCTCTTTTGTTTTGTAAAAGTTCTTTTTCGAATTGTGCGCTTTGGTCCAGAAAACCATTTTTTCCTAATTAATTTAAACATTTCATGTAACTGATGGTATTGTAACCAATCCGTAACATGGCTCCATACATTTTCCATTACTTTAAGTTTCGGTTCCCCCCCTGTAAAGTACAGCAATTCCCTGTAGATTGCCCACTGTCTATCCATATTAACTCTCTTATTAGGTGCTCTGTAGAGCAGAGAAAAGGTAACCTGTGACCCTGGACTCCCCACTCCCATCGATTCCAGAAGCTGAGGACAATAGGAGTCAGGAGTCTGTTCCATTTGTAATTTTTAAATGTGTTTTATTATTGTAATGGTTTTGGCTGTTTTTACGGCGGTGTATTCTGCTGCTGTAACCCGCTCTGGGATCATATGGTGAGGCGCTGATAGAAATCTTACGCACAAACAAAACATTTCTGCTGTAAAAGGCGAGACAGATTTACCCTGTACCAAGAAGCCACCAGAGGGAGAATTGGTAGTGTTCTCTCTTGTTTTCCTTCAGCTATGCCAGTTGTGTCATGTACTAAACAAATAACCTGGGATATGTAGCAATTGAGGAGAGTGGATTTAGAGCTTGTACTGCATTTTCTAAGCCATTATGCCTGTAAGGGCAGGTTTGCTGTTTACCATCACTTATGTCTTTGGCTGGCAACAGCCTGGGGTGATGGAATGCATGCTGCCTGCCAGACCGTTGTTATTGTTCATGTGAATTAGGGCTGAGAGCCTAGGGCTTGCCGATCAGAAGGTCAGTGGTTCGAATCCCTGCGACGGGGTGAGCTCCCGTTGCTTGGTCCCCGCTCCTGCCAACCTAGCAGTTCGAAAGCACGTCAAAGTGCAAGTAGATAAATAGGCACCGCTCTGGCGGGAAGGTAAACGGCGTTTCTGTGCGCTGCTCTGGTTCGCCAGAAGCGGCTTAGTCATGCTGGCCACATGACCCGGAAGCTGTACGCCGGCTCCCTCGGCCAGTAAAGCGAGATGAGCGCCGCAACCCCAGAGTCGGACACGACTGGACCTAATGGTCAGGGGTCCCTTTACCTTTTAGAGCCAATCCTTATGCAATCCTGATGCCATACCGTGCCTCCATGCTCTCCAGGAGAAGCTGTGAGCATTCCAGGCATTGCACCTACTTGTTCATTTCAGTTGGCAGGTGTCTCTGTGCATGCATTGTGTATATATGTTTGTTTGTGTGCGTGTATGCACATGCATATGTACACACAGAGAGAACCAAAGCAACAGAAATATCAGTATCGTTTCTGTTTTAGTCGCTGCCCCTACACTGTTGATTATTATTTACCACCTGCCCTTCCAAGAAGGCTGCTGCCTGCAATAAAGCCGGCGCTCCTATACCTACTTACCTGGGAGTAAGCCCCCTTAAATTTGGTGGGACTCCTTCACAAATGAATGGCACTGGAAATCTGTTAAAAGTTTTCAGATAAACATGGGGTGGGGTGAGCAGAAGGGACAGATTTTCCAGCCACAACAGGGAACTAAAGGTGCCTAGACCAGCGTGAAGGCTGCAACCCCTTGCTTCCTTTCCGTATCCGCAAGAACTCGGATCGTTTAGTGTAGCAGCGCCTACACTTTGGAACTCCCTGCCTATTGAGATCAAGCAGGCGCCTTCACGGTACTCTCTTCGGCGCCTGCTAAAAGCATTCCTGTGTTGGCAAGCCTGCCCAGCGGCTTAGAAAGCTGAGGCAATTCTAATCCGTTTTGGCATTTTAACTTTTGCTTGCTGTGATTTTTTTCTTGATTTTACTGTTTTGTCTCCTGTAAACCGCTTTGAGGTGTTTACCAAAGAAAATGAAGCGGTGTGCAAATTTCATGATGATGATGATTACCCACACATCTGGCCGGGCTGCACATATAAAAACATAGTAAAACGTCAAGCAAAAAACCCCTTTCTGATACAGGGCTGCCTTTCAGATGTCTTCTAAATGTTGTGTAGTTCTTTATTTCCTTGACATCTGATGGGAGGGTGTTCCATAACAACAAACTATTATTATTATTATTATTATTATTATTATCATCATCATCATCATCATGTATACCCCGCCCATCTGGCAGGGTTTCCCCAGCCACTCTGGGCGGCTTACAGCACATATAAAAACATAGTAAAACGTCAAACAGTAAAAAACTTCCCGAATACAGGACTGCCTTCATTTGTCTTCTAAAAGTTGTGTACAGTAGTTCTTTATTTCCTTGACATCTGATGGGAGGGCGTTCCATAATAATGATGATGATAATGATAATGACGGCCGCCGCTGTCCCCCCTGCCCCGCACCCCTCTCCCTGCTGGGCACCCCTTTCCCCGCCGCCCGGCCCTGACAGGAGCCGTTTCCAGGCGGGGCCGGCGCCGCGACTCCGCTTCCCTTGGGGGGTCAGAAGGCAGGGGAGGCGGGGAGAGGCGGAGGCGGAGGCGGAGGCCGGGCCGCGCGGCGGAGTCCGCCTCGCTCCCCCTTCCCTCCCTCCAGTCAGGCGGCTCGCGGGAAGCGCTCGGCTGCTCGCTCTCTAGCGCGTGGAGGCCATGGCGTGGCCGGAGGCGGCGCGGAGCTTCGTGGGGACCCTCCTGAGGGACTTCCCGAGGCCGCTGGGCCCGGACGACGCGCCGCCCTGGAGCCCTGCGCCGGGCCGCCTGGGCTCCCTCAGCCAGGCCGAAGCGCCGGCGGAGCTGGCCGAGTTGGCCCGGACCTTCTTGGGCAGCAGGTAGGGCCCTGAGAGAGAGAGAGAGAGAGAGAGGCCCCGGGGAGAGCCTGACGAGGGGCCGCGGGTGGCGGAGCGAGAGGCGGCGCGGCGGAAAGTTGCGCCCGGGGCGAAAACTGGGCGCGGAGTTGGGAGAGCGAAGCTAGGGCTGGGTCCTGCGGAGCGGGCAGGGAGCGGGAGGTGCACACGTGTGTGTACGTGTGTGTGTGTGTGTTGTGGGGTCACTAGTGCAAAGGTGAAGCAGCATCATGAGTGCATATGGATTGTGGAGTCAATAGTGCAAGAGTGAAGGTGTCTCGAGTGCACATGGAGTGTGGGCTCACTATTCCAAGGGTGGAAGTGTCTCAGATGCATATGGATTGTGGGCTCACTATTGCAAGGGTGAAAGTGTCTCAAATGCATATGGATTGTGGGCTCACTAGTGCAGGGGTGAAAATGTCTCAAGTGCATATGGATTGTGGACTCACTATTGCAAGGGTGAAAGTGTCTCAAATATATATGGATTGTGGGCTCACTAGTGCAGGGGTGAAAGTGTCTCAGATGCATATGGATTGTGGGCTCACTAGTGCAAGGGTGAAGCTGTCTTGAGTGTGCATGGATTGTAGGCTCACTGTTGCAAGGGTGGAAGTGTCTCAGATGCATATGGATTGTGGGCTCACTAGTGCAAGGGTGAAGCTGTCTTGAGTGCACATGGATTGTGGGCTCATTAGTGCAAGGGTGAAAGTGTCCTCAAATGCATATGGATTCTGGGCTCACTAGTGCAGGGGTAAAAGTGTCTCAAGTGCATATGGATTGTGGACTCATCAGTGCAAGGGTGAAAGTGTCTGGAGAGCACATGAATTGTGGGGTCACTAGTGCAAGGGCGAGGCAGCGACATGAGTGCATATGGATTGTGGAGTCAATAGTGTGAGCGAGGTCGTGTTTTGAGTGCATATGGGCTCCTTGGGGAGGAAGGGTGGGATATAAATTCATTTAATAATAATAATACATAGCACAGTCCCTGTGCCAGTCCATTTTCTGCCCTAGGCAAGGCTAACTACTTACACACACACACACACACACAAACCCCATTGCTAACCTCAGTTTTCAAAAACAGATGTCTTGTGGAAGTGATAAAATTCTTCAAAATATAACATAAAGGTAAAATAATGTCAGAAGTGTATATAATAATAATAATAATAATAATAATAATAATAATTTATTTGTACCCCGCCCATCTGGCTGGGTCCCCCCAGCCACTCTGGGCGGCCTCCAACAGATATTAAAATACATTAAAATATCATAGGTTAAAAACTTCCCTAAACAGGGCTGCCTTGAGGTATTTTTTGAATGTCAGATACCGGTACTAAGAGATTTTAAATGTACTGGTCCAGTAAACGCTTCCACTGCGCAGACCAGCAACAGTTCTCTTTGCAGAGTATTAATCAAGTCCCGCAGCGGTGCTCTTGTTGCTGTTGTGAAGTAATGACACACAGGAGCTCTTCAGTCGAAAGACAGGTTTATTTCAGAAAGATAACAGAAACTCCTCCGGAGCATTCAGACATGACTGCTCCACGCCCCAGAGGCAAAGAAAAACAAACACTCTATTTATACTGAGCATGCTTAACAACTTAACAAGCTTACATCATGTGACCTTGCTAATTTGCCAGTGTTTCTGGTTTCTTAAAGGTTTCCAAACCTTAACACCCCCTCTCGCTGGCAAAACATAAACACAGGATTACTTCAGACCCATTTCTTCACAATATTTTTCATGACGCTGAAACCCAAGCGGTTTCGTAAAACCATCAGCTTGATTTTCATGACTAGGACAGTAACATAATTTAACAATTCCTGCTCTCACTGTTTGACAAACATTTTGAAAACGGATATCTAAATGTTTTGTACGACCTTTAAACTGCCCATTTTGTGCTAACTTAAGACAAGGTTGATTATCGCCCCATACAGTGATTGGCGTGATGGCCTTTTCCCACAACTCATGTGCCAAGCATTTGTAAAATTCTAAGTCTCTACATAACTCGGATAGAGCACAGAATTCAGCTTCTGTTGATGACAAAGCAATCAGGTTTTGTTTCTTGGATCTCCATCCAATTAAAGAATTTCCAAATTTTATTACACAGCCAGATACTGATTTTCTATCTTTTAAATTTGCCCAATCACTATCTGCCCAGCAGGTAATCTGTGCTTCTCCTTCAGAAGATAATTCAAGGCAAATATCTTTGGTGTATTGTAAATATCTTAAGACTCTTTGAATTCCTTTCCAACCATTTACGCTAGGTTTTGAAGCTTCTCTGCTAAGTAAATTAACAGCATAAGCAATATCTGGCCTACTCCATTGCGAGATGTGCAGTAAGCTTCCCAGTGCTGACTGAAAGATTTCAGGATGCTTGAAATCAGCACTATCCTTGAACTCATTCTCTTTTACAAAACCCATTTCCATTGGAGTTCTAACACTTGCACACTCCATCATGCCAAATTTTTCCAACACTTGCAATATCTTGCCTTTTTGATTCAGTAGGAAACTGCCATCTTTGGTCCTATCTATCTGAACACCAAGATAGACCTTTACATCACCAAGATTCTTAATTTTGAAGTGTTTACTTAACTCTTTGGCCAATTTTTTTACTTGTTCTTCTGTCCTTGAAATATATATCAGATCATCTACATAAACAAGCAAAGATTCTCGAGCGTCTCCTGAACCTCGGAAATATAAGCAATTGTCAGCTTTGCTCCTGCTAAAACCAATGCTTAATAAAACATCATTCAGGCACTCATTCCAATTATGCGCAGATTGCTTAAGTCCATAAATAGATTTATGTAATTTCCAAACTTGATTTGATTTATTAGCTTTCAACCCTGGTGGTAATTCCATATAAAGCTCTTCAGCTAGGTCTGAATGAAGATAAGCAGTTGAGACATCAAACTGACTTACTTTGAACCCTTTCTGAGCAGCAACCGCTAATAGTGCCCTCAGGGTTTCACTCCTTGAAGTGGGTGCGTAGACTTCAGTGTAATGTAACCCTTTCTTTTGTGTAAAACCCCGAGCTACAAGCCTTGCTTTGTACTCTGGTTTTCCCATTGCTGTTGTCTTTATTCTATACACCCATCGGCAACTTACTGCCTTGACACCTTCTGGCAGTTTAGCGATGGAAAACACACCAAGTTCTTTCATAGAATTCAATTCCTTTTGCATGGCCTCTCGCCACCTACTGGCCTCCTCTTGAGATAATTGTTCAACCTCCTCAAAACTTTCAGGTTCGCAGTTTGCCAACCCTGCCCAAACACTGATAGCTTGGTACCTCTCAGGAGGTTTTCCTTTGGTAGTACGCTTGGAGCGTCTTAACGGCTCCTGTGACGTTCCTTCAATTTCCCCCTCTGACTCAGAATCACAGGTTGTCACCTGTTTGTCACTAGTAGTTGAGGAACTTTCTGATTCTGACTTTATGCGTCCTCCTTGCTGTACAGGTGAACCTTCAGAGCTAGATGATTCTGACTTTACAAACTTTGGTGAACTAGACGGTTTCTCACCCTCGTCCTCAGACTCAAATTCCTCAGCCTGTTCTGGAACTAATAACTGCCCTGGGGCCTGTGTTTGTTCGTTACTGTTCAGCACATCAAATAATATGTCAGGATTTCCATGGATTTTATTCCAACCATCCTGTTCACAAAATTCAGCACTTCTGCTGATTGTGACTTTTGTTTGATTGCCTACTACATTCACAAATCTCCAACCTTTTGTGTTTGTTTGATAACCACAGAAAAACATTTCTTTAGATCTAGGATCTCCTTTCTTACGTTGTGCCCTAGGCACCAGTACATAAGCACGACATCCAAACACTCTTAGATGATCAATTTTTGGTTTCTTTCCAAATAACATGAAGTAAGGAGTATTGTCTACTGTGACGTTGTACACTCTGTTAAAAGTATAATTTGCATACAGTGCAGCCTCAGCCCAAAAACGCTGTGGAAGTCCAGAATCAAACAATAAAGCAGCAATGGCTTCTTGCAATGTTCGGAATTTTCTTTCCGCAACTGCATTTTCCTGAGGTGAATAAGGATTGGTAAGCCTATGAACTATACCTTTCCTTTTTAACCATTTCTCTAGTGTGCGATTCACAAACTCTCCACCGCGATCTGATTGTATTTTACGTACCCTAGTATCAAATTTACACTCAACTTCTTCAATCCAATCCATTAAGATAGAAGCTGCTTGTGATTTTTCTTTCAGAAAGAAAACCCAACTAGCCCTTGAATAATCATCCACAAGAATTTGCATAAATCTTGCACCTCCAAGCGATTTGATTGGCATTGGACCACACACATCCGTGTGTACAAGTTCAAAGGGTTTCTTGCTTACTCTATCAGATCTAGGGTAATTACATGTCTTCACTTTAGCATGTTTACAAGCACAACAATCCAGAAAATTCGAACATGGTTTGATGTTACAACCCTCAGCCAAACCTGGCATCTTGCTTACATACTTAAAGCATATATGAGCTAACCTTCTATGCAGTAGATGTGCACAACCTGTATGAGGAGCCTTATTTACACACTTAGCTTGTGCTTCACCTGTTGAACATCTGCCTGCTGCTAACTGCTCTTCATCCAAAACAAAAAGCCCTTCCTCACAGGGAATTTTAACCAGCTCCTTCCCCTGTTTCAAAATGGTGCACACATCATTTTCAAACTCAACCTTAAAACCACTTTTTACTAAGCATGAAACACTCAAAAGTCCATTCTTCATTCCTGGAAGAACAAAAACAGGAAGGTTAGTTTGCAAACAATTAACATAAATTGTGCCTTTAAGGTTCATTTCTCGTTTACTATTGTCTGCTATAGTCACTGTTTTTGCAACTGGTAAGGTCTTGCAGTTCATCAAGCTGCCACTAGATGTCGCTGGAATCAAACTATGACTCGCTCCACTATCAATTATCCATTTCAAGGTTTGTAAGTCTCTTTTAGTGCTCTCTTGCGCTGCCATTGCAGATAATCCTTTATCAGTACCTCCTCCCCCTCTGGGTCGTTGCTTCTTATAGTTCTCACGTCGTCTTCCCCTGTAGCTCTGGAAATTAGCCTTAGGTTGTTGAAATTCCTGTTGCTTTTCTGGACACTTGGCTATTAGATGAAACCTGCTGCCACATCGAAAACATGACTTGCTGGCCATAGCAGACACTTGTGAGGCTTCCTTACAGCTCTGCTTGCCAGCTCCCCCACGTTGGAAGTTATCTGAACAACCAACACTTGGATTATCAGTATGCTTTCGATGATGCTGATACTCTCGCTCACACAATCTACCAGTCACGTAATTCACATTCAGCTGGTCCTCTGACAAAACTTGTAAAGTTAGTACTAAGTTTTCAAACCCTGCATGCAGGCTGCTAAGCAGAGTATAAACTTTAATATTTTCAGGAAAATTCACACCTAAAGACGACAACCGGTTAAAGTATTCAGTCATCTGTGACGTGTGCTCAACCACACTGTCCCCAGGCTTCAATTTCAACTCATACAAAGCACGTATGATATTCACCTTTTCTCCGGGCGTGGTCCTATGGTGAATACGTCTAAGAACTTCCCAAATTTCAAATGCTGACCTTAGGTTTTCAACATGGGGTAATTGAGAGTCCTCTATCGATACCATCAACAAACATCTAGCTTTGGTATCCATTTTATCATGTTCTCTATTCAGAGCATGTGCAGCAGCCTGTTGCTCTGCTGTGGCATCTGCTGCAACAGCCACAAACGGCTTGCGCCTCTGAACATAGTCTGTCCACACTTCTTTGGCTTCTAACCAAACTTGAGCCCTCTTAGACCACTGCACGTAATTAGCAGAGTTCAACTTTGGAAAAGGAACCTGGAAATTTTCTGCTGCCATTCTTGAGGTCTGCTGCTACTCCCTCTGTGTGCCCTTGCTTCTTTTCCCCCTTTGGATACGTATTACTCACTTTTCAGACGTTCCAAGCATTCTCTGAAGCCTTTAAACTTTGCTCTGTGTCATCACCAGCAACCTTCCACCGTCCACTGTTTCTTTAACTCCAAAAAAAACTCAACGGGAGGTCAAGCTAGCCTTTCACAGCTAATAAAGCTGTAAATCTTCACTTACGCAGCTCTTGCAACTTTCCGCAGCCTTTTGAACTGGATTTACGACCAAACAGCTCTTCTCTTACTCCAAGCTGCTTTCACTGTCTCTGCACGCAACACAGCCATAAGCAAAACGTAAGAGTCCCACAACCTAAGAGATTTTAAATGTACTGGTCCAGTAAACGCTTCCACTGCGCAGACCAGCAACAGTTCTCTTTGCAGAGTATTAATCAAGTCCCGCAGCGGTGCTCTTGTTGCTGTTGTGAAGTAATGACACACAGGAGCTCTTCAGTCGAAAGACAGGTTTATTTCAGAAAGATAACAGAAACTCCTCCGGAGCATTCAGACATGACTGCTCCACGCCCCAGAGGCAAAGAAAAACAAACACTCTATTTATACTGAGCATGCTTAACAACTTAACAAGCTTACATCATGTGACCTTGCTAATTTGCCAGCGTTTCTGGTTTCTTAAAGGTTTCCAAACCTTAACAGGTACTGTAGTTGTTTATCTCTTTGACCTCTGATGGGAGGGCGTTCCACAGGGTAGGCGCCACTACCGAGAAGGCCCTCTGCCTGGTTCCCTGTAGCTTTGCTTCTCGCAGTGAGGGAACCGCCAGAAGGCCCTCGGCACTGGATCTCAGACTGAACGGTGGGGGTGGAGACGCTCCTTCAGGTATACAGGACCGAGCCCGTTTAGGGCTTTAAAGGTCAGCACCAACACTTTGAATTGTGCTCGGAAACGTACTGGGAGCCAATGTAGGTCTTTCAGGACCGGTGTTATGTGGTCCTGGCGGCCACTCCCAGTCACCAGTCTAGCTGCCGCATTCTGGATTAATTGCAGTTTCCGGGTCACCTTCAAAGGTAGCCCCACGTAGAGCGCATTGCAGTACTCCAAGCGGGAGATAACTAGAGCATGCACCACTCTGGCGAGACAGTCTGCGGACAGGTAGGGTCTCAGCCTGCGTACCAGATGGAGCTGGTAGACAGCCGCCCTGGACACAGAATTAACCTGTGCCTCCATGGACAGCTGTGAATCCAAAATGACTCCCAGACTGTGCACCTGGTCCTTCAGGGGCACAGTTACCCCATTCAGGACCAGGAAGTTCCCCACACCCACCTGCCCACTGCCCCCCCAAAACAGTACTTCTGTCTTGTCAGGATTCAACCTCAATCTGTTAGCCGCCATCCATCCTCCGCCTCCAGGCACTCACACTCACATATGATATAACAAAAACTAATGTATATTAAACTTTGCCCTCTGAAGCTCAGTACTGCACCCCTCTGAAGTCAGCAACCTAGGCAGCTGCGTAGTTTGCCTAATGATAGCAGCAGCCCTCTATGTAGGAAGAGTGGACTTATTAAAGTAGGACTAGGGTGACTGTGTGAGGTGGCATTGTGAATGCATGGATAGGAAGGGTTGACTTATCCAGGCAAATGTATAGTCTGGGGAGCATCATCAATAGTGCATGTGTGTGGAGGGTGTATTTGAATGTATGGATGGAGTCATAGTATAGGACAGTGATGGCTAACCTTGACACTCCAGATATTTTGAAACTACAACTCCCATCATCCTTAGCTAACATGACCAGTGGTCAGGGATGATGGGAGTTGTAGTCCCAAAACATCTGGAGTGTCAAGGTTAGCCATCACTGGTATAGGGTGTGGTTGTGGGGTTATTAGTGCATGTGGGGGAAGGAGGGGGTTATTAGTGATTATATGAAAGAGTGGGTGCAAATGTTTCAAAAAGAATGGACTGCCTTGGCCTTGGGAATTGAACAGTGCCTGCTAAGGGTACAGGCAAGGCCTACAAATGGACTGCAAATCCTAATGTAATTGTTTTTATGGAAATAAGCAGTTCTGAGCCTACTACTGCCCCAGTGGGAGGGAGGCTGGGTAACTCACAGGTGCTGCTTTGAGCAGAAGGAGGGCAAGACACAGTTTTAACAACTACCACTTATGCATTTAATTGAGGTTAAGTGAGCTAGGCACAAAGTGAACTAGGCATCCAGTTTTTTCGTTTTGCAAGTTCATTAGAAACAAGGAATGGATACCAACTGCAAATACAGGACTAGACAAACTTGGCGGTTTTGAAGTTTTTAGCCCACTTTCTAGGGAGTTGGAAAATTATCTGATACAAAGTGAAAATTACGTTACTTCACCTAGGAAATTTATTGGGGGGGGGAGTGAATAAAAAAAAACCCCACACAGCTGGGTGAACCACAAGCCAAATTCACGTGTGCTGCTTCAAGAGGAATTTGAAGTGGTGTGCCCCACCCAATAATTTTGGGACTACTGACTTCAAATGTTATTCTGAAAATGGCAAAGCATTGCTTTTCTACTTAACTCTCAAAGGTATGAAATGTTAACTTGCATGTACTAAAATATGTTGAGAACTTTGTGTGTGTGAAAATATCTGCTGCAGTAACGGTAGGTGGGTTGAATGGGTAGAAAAAGCACCTACCTATTTCTCCAGAACTCTGAAAATGTGAAGAGGTGCCCATTATAGAAGAGCCACAAAGCAACATTTATTTGGCTTTTGAGAGGTCCTGCTGGGCCATTGTGGAGCTGTTGTGGTTTTGGAGCTCTGTTGTTCAGATACACAATTATTTGCATTTGATTGCCACGCATAGGTGGATGCGGCCATTAGGAATTTTGGGGCAAAGTGCCATCAGTACACTGATGACACACAGCTCTGCTTCTCTATAGCATCTGAGTTAGGTGAGGCTGTGCACGAGCTGGACCATTGTCTGGGCACAGAGATGGAGACTGTGGGTTGGTAGTTGCTGCGTCCTGGAAACTTGGCCAGTTGCCTGTTCTGGATGGGGTTGCACTCCCTCTGAAAGAACAGGTTCAGCGTTTGGGGTGCTCCTGGGTCCATCTTTGTCACTGAAGCTCAGTTGGCCTGAGTGGCTAGGAGTGCCTTTTTTTACCAGCTACAGATGGTTTGTCATCTATGGTCGTTCTGGGACAGGGATGGTCTGGCCACAGTGATCCATTCACTGGTAACCTCAAGACTCCATTATTGAAGTGAGCGCACTCTACATGGGGCTACTTTTCGGTTCCAGCAGTTGCAAAACACTGCAGCTAGACTGTTGATAGGGACAGACTACTGCCAGCACGTAACTCCATTACTCAAAAGTATGCACTGCCTGCCCATATGCTACTGGGCCTGGTTCAAGTTTCTTGCATTTATTTACAAGGCCTTTAACAACTGGGCTTGAGTACCTCAAGGACTGCCTAATCCATTATATTCCTGCCTGATCACTGAGGTCTTTGGGGCAGTCACTGTTAGTGGTCCCCCATGGCACGGATGCAGAGCTCAGATCTACCAGGAGCCAAATTTTATGGAACTCATTTCCAGTTGAGGTTGGACAGGCACCCTCCCTACTGGCACCTACTGATTTTTTTGATTTTTTTTTTTAAATACAAAGCAGGCATTTTAATTGAAGTCTGATTTTATAGTTTCAATCAATATTTATATTTGTACAGTTACATATAACTTATCTATGCCCTCCCTAGAAACTTTACTGTGGAAACGTCTTTTTAGCTATTGGCTAACACTTTGGCTAAGATTATCTAATTATTATCTTGCCCAATGCCTTTGGCGGGATGAGTTTACCAGCCCATGGGCCAGTACGATTCATGCTAAGCTTTTATCTATTGGAATTTCGCCCATGGAAGTCCTGAATTACGATTTTATCACAGCCAAAAAAATTATTAACCAAAGATTGGATGATATAGAGTGGCAACGTAATCTTATGCTTGGTGGGGGTACATGCTCCCCGAGGCACTTGGGCATTGCTCCGCCAGCCCATGCGCCAACCTACCTATCATCTCTCTCTATCGCCAGTCACCGCTTTGCTTTTATTAAAGCGCGTTTTAATGTATTCCCGTCGAATTCCCTTTTCCATAGATTTTCTGGGGGTCAAATTTCGGTTTTATGTTCTTGTGATAACAGATCGATAGAATCTCTCCACCATATGGTGTTTAACTGCCCTCTATATGATGCTGCCCGGAAGAATTTAGTGCAACCATTAATCCAAAAACTGTCTGGGCACCCGGTTGACTTCCTCCTTGCTTTTTTATTGCAAGACACTGACCATTTTGTAACCCTACAAATGGCAAAAATTTTAACTTATGTTCTGACATACAAGAGACGAAATGGACTGTTGATTGGAAATTGAAATTGTTTGGAATTAATATTTACACTATCTTGTATACACTATCTTGTATACTTATTAAGTCTTGATTACCACTAATTTTATTGCCAATAATTTTAAATTCAACTGTGTGAGTGTAACTGCTGTTCTTGTGTTGTCTTGTGTTATGAGCTTAAAGCTGAAATAAAGTTGATTGATTGATTGAACTTATCTACCATATTCCCTATGCTCCTTAAAAGTAATGTTTGTTAGCTCATTCAAGTTATGTTTGAAGAACTGTCCTGAATGCAGACATGGTTCTACCTTGGGTATATTTGTTGCAACTAAGCTGTAGCACAACAGCTCGAAAAGTATCTGTACAATGGTTCTGAATTAGCATCTGTACAATGGTTCTGAATTTGTGGTTCAGCTTCTGCTGGTATGTCTGCTTCAATAAACTCATTTCTCAATGGTAGACAAAATGTTGCTAGACTGTGCATTAAAAATGTATTTTCCTTAGGACACGGTCCACACTTTATTTAAAGCATTTTTGACCTGCTCTTCAACTGGAGTGAGAGGGAAGGCTTTGGAAATGCTTAAAATACCAACAATAAGACAGTCCTTGTCCTCAGGTTTACAGTCTGAAAGACACAGTATAAAAGGAAAAGAGACTGGGGAGGGAAGAGGAAAAGAGCAAACCCACTGCTATAACCTGACAGAATGACTGATCCTAGATCACTCATCGGTGCTTAGACAGTCTCTGACAAGGGATGCTTCCCACTAGGATTTGGGGTTTTTGTTGGCCAGTGTTTCTCTTCCCAGTCCCCAGTTCTAAGCTACATGGGTAGGTGAACCTCCAGAAGTTGGTAATGGGAGCAGGGGTTTGAACTGTGCTTTGGTAGTGCAACATGAGGTTAGGGACAAGACCCTGTTCTGCTGTGATAGAGTGTGGCTCTGGGAACCACACATTTTCAGTTGGCTATGAAGGCCAGCTAAAATGTCTGGACCTTGTGAAACAAGAAGGTGTGAAAACATCTTGAAGTAAATAAATTAAAACCTCTCCTCGCCCCCAAAGTGCAACACGTTGTAAAGCTTGGGCTGTGTTTCACCCTTCCTGACACTCTTTATGTTAATGCAATAAGGAGCTGAACAGTAGCTGCATATTTTGCATTCCTGCCCTGGAGCTAGTGCTTGTTAGAGAGCCTCTGTGAGGCTCAAAATTACTTATATCCCCAAGATTCCTAAACTGCCAAGACTTTCCCAACTTTTTTTTATTCCTTTTCAACCACAAGAATTCTCAGGGAGAGAGTCTCCAACTCTTCCACCCAACAGAACCTGGCTGTCTGAGACTTTGTACTCTTGTTGTTTCTGTGGGTAAGAAATGTATGTAATTGGAGTAAAATTGCTCCTGAGAGGTGGGTTTGAAAGAACAACTGTTAATGACTTGACCAGATTTGTTTTGGCATTTTACAAGTACAGTGGTACCTCGAGTTAAGTACGCTTCAGGTTAAGTACGCTTCAGGTTAAGAACTCCGCTAAGAACAGAAATCGTGCTCTGGCGGCGCGGCAGCAGCAGGAGGTCCCATTAGCTAAAGTGGTGCTTCAGGTTAAGAACGGACCTCCGGAATGAATTAAGTACTTAACCCGAGGTACCACTGTATGCTTGAACCAGGGTGGATAAAAACCAACATTTTTTTTAAAAAAAAAATCGGATTTTTAAAATTTAAATTGGATTTTTAAAATTTTAATTGGATTTTTAAAATAAAATGCTTTTGGAGGAAAAATCTTTCTAAATATAGTCTTCTATTTAAGTTACATTGTAGTCCAAAGGCTATTCATCAGGAAATAAGGATTTGTTTTAAGTTTATCAAGTGTGCTAAAACTCAGTCTAAGTTTTTTTTTTAAAAAAAATGTTTAACCACATCAGTTAACAAACATGGATACATATGCTATCATGTTATTGTTTTAGTTAAATAACTTGTTTAAATGGTTATTAAGGAAATGATTCTTTTTCTCCTTCCAATAAAGTACAGCAGAAAAGTTGTCCAAATATAAACAGTTAACTTATTAAACCTCACCATAATATCATGATTATCTGTCTATGTATTTCTAGTAGTATAACCAAATCAGTAATTTTTGATATAACTGTAAAAACTACTCTGAAAATTTATTATTCCAAAAATGAAACCTTCATATGGTTGGAAATATTAAGATTATACCAGCAAGAATGAGTCTTTCTGTAAAAAAAATATTTAAATCAAGTCTTACTGGCTAGTGATTTAAATCAAGCCTTACTGACTAGTGATTTAAATCGTGATTTAAATCAATTTGATTTAAATCAAATCCACCCTGGCTTGAACTGTTGCACTGGGATGTTCTGCAAAAGGGGACTCACCTGTAGAACTTTCATTGAGAATTTTGGCCAAGAGATTAATCTCATCACACAAACACACCCCAAAAACCCCCACCATCCTTATATGTATTGCCCCCAGACCAGCAGATTAACAGACAACTAACCAGTTTATGGTAATCTCCTAACCTGTTAGCAACTCCTGAGCCCAATGCTTATAACAGGGCAGCCTGTTATATTGGTCTGCAACTCCTTTACCATTAGCCACGCAGGTTTGGGCTGATGGGAGTTGTAGTCCAACAACACTGGGAAGACCACAACCAAGTTACCCATTCCTGGCTTAGATAGATACTGACTGAGACATTCTAGCTAGCAATGCTGTGTACACGTCCCTAATAATTCACTGAACTTGGCAGAGCTTATTTCTGAGTAAGCATACACACAATGGTGCAACCCGTTTACTCATTCCAGGTGCCTGTAGGCTTGGCCGGTTCACTAGGTGGTGAAAGTGTCCTGGGAACTTTAGTTTGTCAATGGCACTGGGAATTCTAGCTCTACGAGGAAACTACCAGTTCCCAGGATTCTTGAGGGGATGTACTTTAAATGTACTGTGCATATACAACCTTAGCTTTCTGCAACAATGCTATCCATTTCTCATGTACTATCACTATCACGCTCATGTACACACTAGTATTGTGACTAGCACAATTGCTCCTGTTAAGAATAAAACATGACTTAATGCTAGGCCAGGTGGGTTTTTTTGGGGGGGGGGTTGTTCACCTAGCTCTCCACTTTGCTTTTTCCGAACAGGAAGCAAAGTATTGTTCATGCCAAAAGATGCAGTTTGTATCCTGCAGGAAATTCTGGGAGGGAGGGAGGATGCTATTGTTGACATCATTTTCCAGCACAGAATCCAGTTGCTTTGAGAAAAAGAGAATAACAGGAAGTGCCTCGGATTAGCTCATAATAACTGAAAACAGTCCCCTTGCAAGCATGCATGGAATGGGCAGAAGTCCTTCAAATGTAAACTGGATTTTATATGTGTGATTCCTAAAATGAAATACATAGATAAGTGTACAGTACAGAATAAGTTGCTATGTTTCTATTTTACGTAGGGTTTGGTGTCAGCGTTGTTTGTGTAGGTTCTCTGTTGTTCGCTTGTGCTCCTTTGGCGGTGAGAGCCCACCCATCTCCCCACCCCACCCACCTCTTTCCCCCTTTTCTTCCTAATGTCTCAACAAACAAAACTGATCTGCAAAAATGTTACATGGAAAAAATACGAGAGAGACATTGCTCACACCTTTGTAAATTAAGAAAATCTTTAATAAAAATTAAAAAAAAGAATAAGTTGCTATGAGTTGTACTACTCTGGGGTAAAACCATGGGCTTGGTTCATTATTATTATTTTTTTGGCACAGCCAAAAGAAGTTAAAATGTATCAAAAGATTATTACTCTTCATTATACAAATCTGGCAGTATTTACTTAATAGGAACAGTATTGTTACCTTGGATTTGCATCATCCCTTCCTCCAAATGCTGAACAAAAAACCACCACCACCACCATAATAATAATTTTATTATTTATACTACACCCATCTGACTGGGTTGCCCCAGCCCTGCAAGTGTGAGTCTGAATCGTAAACATACTTCATTTTAGACCTTTACTAACTGCTTTTCCTTTGCTGTGCAGTCAATTTCAGTCTCTTTCCTTTCTTTCCATAACAGGAATGCACCGCCACTCCTTGCAGCATCTTTGATTCATGCTGCCATCCACGATATTTTGCAGACGGATCTTAACGAGTTTAAAAAGCAGAATGTGGAAGGGGAGGAAGCTGGAGATCACGAGACGGAGCCCTGTAAGTATATTTGCCTCCCAAAGCAATATGGGAGTCTGAGCTCAAGGTCATTACTATTCAAGTAGTTGTAATTCAACTTATTTTATTTTCATTAATTTAAAACGTTTTTATACCACTCTCCATCAAAATTGACTCCAGGATTGTTTACAGTAGTTTACGCGACATCCAGGTAAATTTCCAATTCTTACAAGCATCATCATTGCACATTTTTAGTCTGAAAGAGAACAGTATTGGCACCTTGAGGGCATTCCACTAATGGCATAATCACAGCCAAAAAGGTTAGCTAACACAGTGCAGTAATCTAACCAGGAGGTTACCAGAGAATAGATGTAAGCTGGTGTTCTTGATGTTGCTAGATGGCAGAATTAGGAATAGTGCTTTTATTTTTATTTTCTGTCATTTGAGAATTTCATTGCACAAGACACGGTACAGCTGCAGAACAAAGATAGCCCTTGATGAAAACCGGCAGGTTGTTGCAACAAAGCAAAGGAGAACAGTAAGACAACATTGATCAGCATGACTAGCGGCATTTGGTCTTTCTGCACCAGCCCAAGGAATTGTTGGCATCCTGCTACAATATTTTGAAAAATGGGGACTACCAAGATCCAATTATCATGTTAGTTTTCGATGATGGCAGTGAAGTTGCTAACAGTGTTTCATGTTCAATCATGCAAATGGCATGGACAGAGAAACCTGGAATGGTTACTGTATTTACAGGAAACCCAGCGAAGCCCAGTAGTTCCAATCTCTGTTCTTGCACAGCGCTTTAGGGTAAAACAATCCTTGGGAAAAACATAGGAAGCCACATTATACCAAATCAGACCATTGGCACATCTAGCTCAGTATTGTTGACACTGACTGGCGGGGGCTCTCCAGAGTTTCAGGCAGGGGTCTTCCCCAACCCCACCAGGAGATGTCAGGGATTCAGCCTGGGACTTTTTGCATGCAAAGCACCATTGAACTGCTGACTTCCTGTGAGCAGGGAACACCTCCCACAAGCAGAAGGGGAACCTTTGGATTCAAGCCAGCAGTTTGGGTTTCATACAGTAAAAATTGCAAATACCTGACAGACTAAAATGCTATACACAAGCATATTAATGATACATTTCCTGTAACGTCCCCTAAGATTTGATCTTCCTAGTTGGCTTTAATATCCTATTTGGGGGCAGTTAAATAGAGTGTTGCTTACTGTTGCGGAAGGATGTGGCTTTATGTCACGCAAGCGTGAATGAAAAAGCAAAAACGCCCTTCCTCCTTTTCTTCGCTAGAATGTGGTGGTGGATGAAATTGACAACGATGCGGCTAAGACTGCCATGCAGACATAAACCCACATGTACCTAAACTGTCTTGAAGCAATCATAGCCACTTATTATTATTACTCAGCTCTGTAATAATCGAGCCACTCACTTTCCCTCCTAACCATTCCTCTCTCCAGCTACTCTTTGTATCTGTCACCAACATTACCATCTGTTCTGTAAACCAAGCACGAAGCCTTTGATCCCTCCCTCTTCTCCCTCCTACTCTTATACTTCTCTGTTCATTTGGTTCTCAAGGGGATGCCAGTTCTTGTTTTACATCACTCATGCAAAGTTTATACCCCACCTTTCCTCCAAGGAGCTCGAGACCATGTGTGTGGTTCTCTCCTCTCCTCACCCCATTTATAGACAGAACAACCCTGTGAGATAGATCAGGCTGAGAGGAAGCAGATTGCCCAAGGTCACCCACTGAGCTTCCTGACTGAGTAGGGAGTCGAACTATAGTTTCACAAAACCCCTTCTCTCTCTCTTCCCCCTGCTTGGGTGTTCATCCTCCAGCGAAGGTTTGTTGAGGATGCATGCAGTCTCTCCAGGGTAGTTGCAAAAAAAATGTTACAGCAAATTTGGGCTGGGTTGAATTTTTACTATTTGACAGGGTGGCCAGAATTATGGCAGACAGCACCCAGAACATGGAGAAGGAGGCTGGGGAGGTTCCTAGAAAAGTAGAGGGACATAAATAGCCCCAGGAGCAGTAGGGAGGTGAGACAAGACCAAGGTGCAAGAATGCAGCAGTGGCTCCAGCTGAACCTTTAAAAATGCGCACTAAATATTTTAAAACTGGTGAAACATGTAACAGAATCATGTCTGGATATGCCCACTGAAACAGGAACATTTTCAGCAGGCGCCTAAAAGAAAAAAACAATGGTGGCACCTGCCTAATGTTTAGTTCCAGAATACAGGTGCTGCCACCTTAAAGGAACAACTCTTTGCAAATGCAGAATAGGCATTGCATGGCACTTGCAGAAGTGCAAGTTCTGTAGCTCCGAGTCGGCACACATGGGGCAAGGCAATTCCTTAAGAAAACTGGTCCCAAGTTGTTGCAGGCTTCATATACCAATAGGCTTTTTATACCCCATATGCCTTGAGTTCAGCCTGGAATTGAACTGGGAGCCAGGGCAAATCTTTGAGCACAGGTGTGATATGCTAGGGGTCTCTTCACTCCTCCCAGCAACCGTTCTGCAGCATTCTGCACTAACTGCAGTTTCCAGACCAAGCTCGAGAGATGCTCCATGTAGAGTGCTTTGGGGAGTACATAATGATGGAGGTGCCCAGCATTTCTGTGTCTTAACATTCCCCTCCCTTCGTGCACATGGCACCTTCCTTGGCTGAAAACTCTGATCTTGCTCTGGTTTTCTCTGCTTTACTACAACTTTATTTTCTCCACTCAAACCTCAGTTGCCTTCACAACAATCCAGTGGTTGTCAATTTGATTTTATTGCTCCTTGCGTTTTAAATTGTTCTAGACCTTTTTTTTAAAGTTGGTTTGTTTTGCTTTTATCTGATATGGGGCAATATATCCAGGTTATCTAGTGTTCCCCACTCAGCCATGAAGTTTACTTGGAGATAATGGGTGACTCCCCATCTTTCAAACTAGCCTACATCACTGGCCTGTTGTGAGGATAAAATAAGAAGGTGGGGGGCCAAGCACTCCATCCTGAGCTTCTTGGAGAAGGATGGGATCTAAAAGTAGTATATAATGTGATGATCTTGCCAAATCCTACTTACAATTCAGTTCCTCTCCTCAAGCAGTCTTGTTGGGTCACTGTTCCTTCTGAATCAAAGTGAAGTAATAAGTTGGCTCCATCTGTTGGGGATTATGAAAACTGCATGTCATTTAACGACATAGGTAAAGGTAAAGGGACCCCTGACCATTAGGTCCAGTTGTGACCGACTCTGGGGTTGCGGTGCTCATCTCGCATTATTGGCCGAGGGAGCCAGCGTACAGCTTCCGGGTTATGTGGCCAGCATGACTAAGCCGCTTCTGGCGAACCAGAGCAGTGCATGGAAACGCCGTTTACCTTCCCGCCAGAGCGGTTCCTATTTATCTACTTGCACTTTGACATGCTTTCGAACTGCTAGGTTGGCAGGAGCAGGGACCAAGCAACAGGAGCTCACCCCGTCATGGGGATTTGAACCGCCGACCTTCTGATCGGCAAGCCCTAGGCTCTGTGGTTTAACCCACAGCGCCACCCGCATAGAGAGCAACATATTGAATTTACTGTGTTTTTAAGAAGCTCCCTAAAGTATTAGGGATGCAGGTGGCGCTGTGTTCTAAACCACAGAGCCTAGGGCTTGCTGATCAGAAGGTCGGCGGTTCGAATCCCTGCGACGGGGTGAGCTCTCGTTGCTCGGTCCCAGCTCCTGCCAACCTAGCAGTTCGAAAGTACGTCAAAGTGCAAGTAGATAAATAGGTACCGCTCTGGCGGGAAGGTAAACAGCGTTTCCGTGCACTGCTATGGTTTCGGTGTTCCGTTGTGCCAGAAGCGTCTTAGTCATGCTGGCCACATGACCCAGAAAAACTGTCTGCGGAGCAGACAAATGCCGGCTCCCTCGGCCTGTAAAGCGAGATGAGTGCTGCAACCCCAGAGTTGTTCACAACTGGACTTAACTGTCAGGGGTCCTTTACCTTTTTAAAGTATTAAAATCCATGATTACTGTCTTGGGCAACAAGCTGTTCCTGAAAAAGACGTGTGTGTGTGTGTTTGTGTGTTTGCAAAGGTTTCTTGCTGGTCTGCACCATTTCCCCCCTCAAAACTCCACTGGACTTTCCCCCGTCAAAATGCCACAAGCTTTTTTATTTTAGTGCTCACAAAAAAGTATTTGCCTACAGATCTAGAAACTGTCAGGAGTTATTTTTTAAAAACTTCTCTAAACGTGTACCAATATTTATCCTCTGTTTTCCTTTGTATTGTATTAAACAGAGCCTGTCCTAAGAACAAATCTTCAGAGTTGGCAAAATATTTAGACAACCTCGGAGCAACAATGGGCTATTGAGTAGCCACTGTGGGAGCCATGTTTCGTCAGGAATAAAAGTATTCATGCAAGAGGTTTATATAAGAAAGCATGACAATTTCAGACCCAATAAATTAAATATAAATTGGACACACTGCATTTTGCATAACGCTCTTTGAGTTTACTAATTAAACAATATATATCAGGGTGTCATAAAAACATCTATACCACCCTGGGCTGGATAGTTATCTCCCGCTTGGATTACTGCAATGCGCTCTACATGGGGCTACCTTTGAAGGTGACCCGGAAACTACAACTAATCCAGAATGCGGCAGCTAGACTGGTGACTGGGAGCGGCCGCCGAGACCACATAACACCGGTCTTGAAAGACCTACATTGGCTCCCAGTACGTTTCCAAGCACAATTCAAAGTGTTGGTGCTGACCTTTAAAGCCCTAAATTGCTTCGGTCCAGTATACCTGAAGGAGTGTCTCCACCCCCATCATTCTGCCCGGACACTGAGGTCCAGCTCCGAGGGCCTTTTGATGGTTCCCTCACTACGAGAAGCCAAGTTACAGGGGACCAGGCAGAGGGCCTTCTCAGTAGTGGCACCCGCTCTGTGGAACGCCCTCCCTTCAGATGTCAAAGAGAACAACAACTACCAGACCTTTAGAAGACATCTGAAGGCAGCCCTGTTTAGGGAGGCTTTTAATGTTTAATAGATTATTGTATTTTAATGTTCTGTTGGAAGCCACCCAGAGTGGCTGGGGAAACCCAGCCAGATGGGCGGGGTATAAATAATAAATTATTATTATTATCATTATTATCAATAGATTATGGCATATCATAGCAAGAAAGGAATTTCCCCTGTACCTTTTCTTATCCTACCCATGTACCCATGTAGCTGCATGCGGTGAGATATTTGCATGTGCCCCCAATGAAAATTAAAGCTTTATTTTGTCAAAGGAAATACTAGTTTTCAAGCCGCCCTGTTGACACGTGGGTCCATGGTTTTCAAATTTACACAAATTGTTTCCTGCAGGAAGCTGAACTGGTAAGGTCCCTTGCACAAGGACTGAAATGCAGCACCCGTTACCATCACTAAATATGTGCTTATTATTTAAGGTGCACATTGCTATGTTTCCTGCTTTACAGTTAATATAGTGCAAACTAAGCATATTTATTCTCCAAAGTAAACCCAACTGAATTCAATATGGCTTGTTCTCACATAAATGTGCATAAAATGGCAGCCTTAATGTATAAATCTTCGAAATAGTCACCCTTGGTTTAGGAGCTGGCGCAACAAACCAATAGTTCTCACTTAGATCTACGGTTCTATAACTAAACTGAAAAGGAAACAGACTTGCTATGCCACATAATACCTTTCCAGAAGCAAAAATTGTTTTACAGCAGGAAACGTTTAATAAATAGAATTCACTTTAATTAAGCCCGTCTGTCACTTCTGCAAGACACCTGAAGTGACATACAGTAAAATGGAAATCCAGTCCCTCCAAGTTAAGCACAGTTTTGTTCTCTTCTATTAAAACCAGTGGGAAATACCTGAAATAACTTGGCTGTTGGTGGTTTATGCCTGAGTTACCATTGGATACAGTTGTTAGCCACATTGTTATGCAAAGTATTCTTCCATCTAGTCTGGGTCACAATTGCTGTACAAGCAGTTTAGATTTTGGGATGCTGTGTCGGTACTGAGGATGGAGCAGAAACGTGAATCAAAGAAAAATCTATCAAATTTGCAATTCTTGAAACAATAAAGGTAAAGGTAAAGGGACCCCTGACCATTGGGTCCAGTCGTGTCCGACTCTGGGGTTGCGGCGCTCATCTCGCTTTATTGGCCAAGAGCCGGGTCATGTGGCCAGCATGACAAAGCTGCTTCTGGCAAACCAGAGCAGTGCACGGAAACGCTGTTTACCTTCCCGCCAGAACAGTTCCTATTTATCTACTTGCGCTTTGACGTGCTTTCGAACTGCTAGGTGGGCAGGAGCTGGGACCGAGCATCGGGAGCTCACCCCGTCGCAGGGATTCAAACCGCCAACCTTCTGATCAGCAAGCCCTAGGCTCTGTGGTTTAACCTACAGCACCACCTGGGTCCTGCTTGAAACAATATTGAGGACCAAAACACAGCCATCCTTCAAAATCCACACTTATCTTAATTTTGCAGTGCAGTCCTCCAACAGAACGGTGTTTACAAAAATGCATATATTAGGGGGAAGTGGTCATAAAAGTGAATATATTAGGTGGAAATGCACATAAAAATGAATATATTAACGAAAATAGCAAGCCGTAATGCATTATGGTAGGACAAATTGTTTGCAAAAATGTGGTCAAAACTGCATACAAAAATATGTTTCTTAGGAGAAGTTTGCACTACAATGCTGAAGATTTTTCATTTTTTTAAAAAATGCAGATTGCTGCAGAAATGTTGAGAACTGAATTTCAGAGTGGGGAAAACGAGAAACTACGATATCTAAAATTGACAGATCCCTCCATCCCTCCTAGGGACTGCCTGAGTGCTTTTATCTTTATCATCATGTTGCCTGCTTTACCTGTACTTTTGTAAATAAAGATATTATTATTATTGACATTGGTATTCAAAATCAAAAGTAACCATATAAATAAAAAAATCAATCAGATGTCAAGCAAAGCCGGCAGAGAGGAGTAATGTTGGCTGATGCTGAAGCCCTGTCATCTTTTGTTTAGTCAGACTTCAGATGGAATGTGGGAGGTGGTGGCAGACAATTGGACAAGGCTCTGCTAGCAAGGTGCTAGGCAGGTTTCAAGCTGCGCCTAGGAAGGCTGAGTTGTCAGGTAGCAGGGCTGGCCCAAGACATTTTGGCACCTGAGGCGAACCACGAAATGCTAGCCCCTCCCTGCCAGGAAAGAAGGGGTGAGTGAAGATCTGCATCAGGAGCAAAGGGAATAAAGATCTACTGCAGGAT
Organism: Darevskia nairensis; assembly: GCA_034642065.1. Classification (NCBI taxonomy): domain Eukaryota; kingdom Metazoa; phylum Chordata; class Lepidosauria; order Squamata; family Lacertidae; genus Darevskia; species Darevskia nairensis. Next base: position 99,885 of record JAWWNI010000858.1, read on the forward strand.
CTGCTGCTGCCAGGGTGGATTTGATTTAAATCAAATTGATTTAAATCACAATTTAAATCACTAGTCAGTAAGGCTTGATTTAAATCACTAGTCAGTAAGACTTGATTTAAATATTTTTTTTACAGAAAGACTCATTCTTGCTGGTATAATCTTAATATTTACAACCATATGAAGGTTTCATTTTTGGAATAATAAATTTTCAGAGTAGTTTTTACAGTTACGTATATCAAAAATTACTGATTTGGTTATACTACTAGAAATACATAGACAGATATTTATGAAATTATGGTGAGGTTTAATAAGTTAACTGTTTATATTTGGACAACTTTTCTGCTGTACTTTATTGGAAGGAGAAAAATAATCATTTCCTTAATAACTATTTAAACAATTTATTTAACTAAAACAATAACATGATAGCATATGTATCCATGTTTGTTAACTGATGTGGTTAAGCATTTAAAAAAAAAAACTTAGACTGAGTTTTAGCACACTTGATAAACTTAAAACAAATCCTTATTTCCTGATGAATAGCCTTTGGACTACAATGTAACTTAAACAGAAGACTATATTTAGAAAGATTTTTCCTCCAAAAGCATTTTATTTAAAAAATACGATTTAAATAAATAAAAAATCTGATTTTTTATTTATTTTTTTATTTTTTAAATTGTTGATTTTTCTCCACCCTGGCTGCTGCCCCTGTGGATCCTACTGCCTGAGGCCATCGCCTCACCTTGCCTCATGGGTGGGCTGGCCCTGCCTTTCAGGGAGCAGGGGACACAAAATAAAGCAGTAGTCGGCACTAGGATTAGCTGGCACTTGTGTGATACCTTTTCCTTTCATAATGGAGACATAGGATCAAGCACCAGAGAGAGGGGGGGGGGCATACCTTTAAAAGTTCATGAAATGCTGAGGAGTTGCTTTAGGGGGCAGCATAGCTTGCTGACATTTTTCCAAGTTCTTCTTTTGAAAAGCATTTATGGAGTGTTCCAGTGCTGCAGTATTACCATAGTGTGCTCAGCATCTGAAAAGAAAAATGCACATAATTTTTTTATATTTAAAAAAAGCAAGCAAACAAACGACAAATTGGTGCACACTGGTTGGAGGTGGGGAGAGGTTAATGGTTTCTTATTGAATGTGGTGCTATGAGTGTGAGCCAAAAAGTGCTTAGATCACAGGCAGAGAACCTGTGGCCCTGCAGGTGTTATTGGACTAATGCTCTCATTAGTCCCAGCCAGCATTGTCAATATTGGTAAGGGTTGAGGAGGAGCTGCAGTCCAGCAACATGTGGATGGCCACACTTTCTCTGCCTGTGATCTGAGATGGGCAGGACCGGTGCCAGGGTTTTTGGCGCCCTAGGCGAGGGGGCGGGCCACGTGACATCATTGCGCATGACGTACAGTGCCCCGCCCCCTGCCCGCCGGGCGCCCTGCGCCGCCGCGATTTTCGCCGCTGGTTGGGGCGGCACCGGGCGGTGGCGGGGGGCGAGGGGCAGGCTGGCCAGCACCCCCTCCATTTGGCGCTCTAGGCAACTGCCTAGTTCGCCTAAATGGAAGCGCCGGCCCTGGAGACGGGATACAATAAGGCAAAACAAATGAGAAGGGGAAAGCAAAATAAACAAGTTCCGGCACCAGCACGTTCATATTAATGCATACCGAAGTTGCGTCCAGTGAAATGTTTACTTTTAAGGAGGCAGGTCCAGGAGTGGAGGAGGCCAATGGCAGCAAGTCTCATCCTGCAGAGGGAACTTGGTTGTCTGTTTTCTCCCTCTGATACTGTGGTATACAGCTTTCGTATCACACAATCATATCATCATATCTTTGTAAATAGTCGGCCCACACATGAGGTTGTCAGTAAGTGTTCTACTCACAAGTAGAACCTTGGCAGAGACACATGCCTGATTGGCATGTGTCCTCCTTCCTGGGGAATCGTTCGGGAGCTTCTTCCAAGCATTCTTCAGCCCGAACATCACAGTGATTGGTGTCAGAAGACATCCAGCACATTTGGGATCTGCAGAGCTTGCGCAGTTGCGTGACAGAAAACCCAGCAACTCAGCTTCTTGGTTAAATCTACTTTATTACATATCTACACACACGGAGCTCTGAGACATGGCTCCCCCTCTCTCTAGCATCAGGCAGCAAAGAGAGAAAGAACAAAGGACAACAGTCCCACTTCAGGAACACAGTAAGACAAACATCCTGTCTTCCGTCACATCCCATTCCTGTGGAATCAAAACACATACCCAGTCATGTGATAGACAACAAACCCATGACTACACATGGGGAATGAATCTCTCAACAGAGGTTGGGGTGAAACGCCCACCTCAGGCGGCAGAAGTGCAAGAGACTGCGCTCCATGTGCCTCACAGTTTCCGCCGCCACCAGAATGCCCTCTGGAGCGGCAATGCTTTGTGGAATGCCCTGACTCTTGCCGAGTTCAGCTAGAGCTCTGGCTGTGGAGTAAGAGTGGGTGGGGGGCAGAAGGTGGCAATTTCCGTTCTGTCTCAGGTAGCAAAATGGAAGGAGCCTTCCCTGTCTCCTACACTGAGCAACACAACCATAATCAGTCCTTAATGAGAAGAGTGGAACAGCCTTAAACACCATTGTTGTTGTTTTATTAAAATTGTGCAGTATCTTAGGTAAGTAGACAGATGATAAAAACCTCAATCTGTGGCAGGTCGAAGGAGAAAGCCAAATGATGCAATGTAAGCCCCCAAAGATAATAATTTAATAATAATAATAATAATAATTTATTATTTGTACCCCGCCCATCTGGCTGGGTCTCCCCAGCCACTCTGGGCGGCTGACTTCTCTCTCATTTTATTTTCATGGCAGTGCTGGATGGAGGCCCTTTGCAGCGCTGCTTCTTTAACAAACTCTGGGACGTTTGCTGCAAATGGCAGAAGCAGCCGCCGCCGCTGCCGAAGCCGCTTCATCGCTACCTCCAAGTTTCCATCCATGCAACCCGTAATACCCGCCGGAAAATGGAGGACAGGCATGTTTCCCTCCCAGAATTTAATCAGCTGTTTGGCTTGACGGTAAGTTTCTAGGGCTCAGGTGAGAGAACACTGGTGGTGTCAGGACAGGACTTTGGGACAGAAGTCCAGAGAGCCACTCAGCAGGAATGAGGTAAGGGCAGGGGATACACCAGGGCTGGCATAGCGCATTTTGAAATAAGTGAATTAATACATGTTACCATCTAAACTTTCATAATAATGCTTCAGAACAGTCTGTTGGAAAAAGTAGCCTTCCACTGTGGCTTCCGTTTCAACCATTGTTTACTGGTCTATTTTTGAAACCTATTCCACGAAAGGTGGTAGGCTTTCCTTCCTTGGAGGTTTTGAAGCAGGAGTTAGATGGCCAGCTATCATCCTGCATTTCAGGGGGTTGGATCAATGACCGTTGGGGTACCTTCCAAAACTACCAGTTCCATAGAATCTGTGAAAGAGAGCGGTGCCCCCACAACACCATTACCTGCAGGGGCATCTCCACCCCCATCACTGAGATCCAGCTCCGAGGGCCTTCTCAGTAGTGGCGCCCGCCCTGTGGGACGCCCTCCCATCAGATGTCAAGGAAATAAACAACTATCTGACTTTTAGAAGACATCTGAAGGGAGCCTTGTTTGGGGAAGTTTTTAATGTTTGATGTTTTATCGTGTTTTTAATATTCTGTTGGGAGCCGCCCAGAGTCGCTGGGGAAACCCAGCTAGATGGGCGGGGTATAAATGAATGAATGAATGAATGAATGTCCAGGGTCTAAAATGACGTAACTGTGAGAGAGCGCAGGTACTCACAGATAGGGAAGGGACAGAAGTTCAATTTAGTTTACACTTTTGGAAGCACTACAAGAACCAAAGCACAGAAAATTTGCACCTTCTCTGAATTTTACAGTGCAGTTTCCCATCCAAATAACGTTCACAAAAAAACATATGTGCTGGGGTCAAGTGTCAATGAAGATGCATATATTAGCAAACAAAAACACTCAGAGGAAATTGCTTTGCGAAAACGTGCGTATTGGGTAAAGTCGCTGGAAGTTGGATGAAGATCACGACAGAGTTCACACCAAGTTCTTTGAGCAATCTGTTATAGAATAGGCATTGGTTGAGCACACTAATCTCAAAACTATTTGCTAAATTACTGTTCTGACATAATAAATATATTAATCTGAGTCTTGAAAATCCCTGCTCCCCACCCCCCCAAGGACTAGTTCTAACTACAGTGATCCCTCGACTTACGAATGCCCCGACTTTCGTATTTTTCGAGTTACGAGGGATCAAAGGGGCCGCGCGTTTCCGAATTTTTTCGACTTCCTAAAGGAAGTCGTGGCCATTTTAGATAGGTTTTTCTCGAGTTACGAATTTTAGATAGGGGTTTTTTCGAGTTACGAATTTTTCTCCCCAATGCATTCCTATGGGGACTCGACTTACGATTTTTTCGACTTCCGACGGTCCCGTTGGAACGGATTACCTTCGTAAGTCGAGGGATCACTGTATTGTGATTTGAGGAATGGGGTTCGGGAAAATTGCTTAAGAGATGAAAAGGCAGCTCTAGGTACATGTCCTGTGCAAGACAGTGGGCTGTAGCCAATGTAGTGCTAAATGAACGTCACTTAGTGGTATACCTGTTCCACTGGCCAAATGTTTTGCACCAGCAGAAGGTTGCTGCATAAGAAAATGCAAAAGCAGGTCGCTGCTAATTTCGTTTCACAATAGATTTGAGCAACCTGTTGCACAGCAGAGTTCCACTAGCACACCTGTTGTATTGGATTATTTATCCTGGGTCTTGTTACTGTTTATGCTTTGACTTCTAGGTCCCCCATATTGGTTATTTTTCTACGTATTACTTATTTCAGGGGCGTAGGAAGTGGGGGGTGGGCCGCCCTCATGGAGAGGGTGACAAATTATCAAGGAACAATTACTGCCCTACTAGGGTGGTTCATAAAAAACTTTTTTTTGAAAATGCCTGCTCCAAAGGTCTTATCTTACTACACTAGGGATTATATAGCTATATATGAAATTTCATGCATATCAGTTAATATCTTGACCCTCCTCCACGAAAATAGCTGTTTAGTTGGCTGTTTTCCTATGTCGTGAAGGCTGAAATTTCAATTCAGTGGAGCACTTACTGTTCCCAGCCCTAACCCTGCAGAAAGCCATCTAATTAGACTTTGATTTTGACATGTTTTTAGGAGGTAATTTAATTATTGTTTGATTTTATATCATGTATCTGATGTTAGCCACCCTGAGCCCGACTTTGGCCGGGGAGGGCAGGATATAAATAAAAGTTTATTTTTACTTATTATTATTCCTTTGTAAGAAAATATGAAATAACGTAAAACCATTTTTGCAGGCAAAAAAAAAAAAATCAATGTGGGGGGGGAGTGACAAGAAATTTTCCGCACCGGGTACCACCTGACCTTCCTACGCCTCTGACTTATTTATTTCATTAAAAATTTATATGCCGCTTGAGTGTAGAAAAACCTCAAAGAAGCTTACGGGGGGGAAAGATATAGCAATGAAATTATCACTGATAAAATTCTGCAGCCCTGTCGGGCCATTCCGATACATTCACAGAAGATGTCACGTGTGGTAAAAAAAAAAAATCATTGCCTTCTCTTTACATGTCCTTGCCTCCGAAAGGATGACGTGGACCGAGCGTACTTCGCCGTGTTTGATGGTCATGGAGGAATAGATGCGGCTAACTATGCAGCTGCTCACTTGCACGTGAATGTGGCACATCACAAAGATATTCTGAAAAACCCAGTGGAGGCCTTGAGGGAATCTTTCCAGAAAACAGACGAAATGTTCCTTGCTAAAGCCAGGAGGGAGGTGAGTGGGGAGAGGCAAGTACCGCAGTAATTGTAGATTGTTGGCTCGCCAGAGGAAGCTGAGTGCTGAGAAAAGTGTTCTCCCTGGTAATTGGCTTTTCTGTAGCGTTGCAGAGAATCCCGGGTAAATAATTTATTGGTTCACTTAATAGACTTTTGCCTAAGAATCATTGTCCACAAATCAAAGGAGGTGAAAGGTTTAATTTAGGCCAACGTTGATGGATGTTGGAGACTTTCCAGAGGGGTAGCCATGGGCAGGGCCGGTGCTTCCATTTAGGCGAACTATGCAACTGCCTAGGGCGCCAAAATGGAGGGGGCGCTGGCCAGCCTGCCCCCCGCCCCCGCCCCAACCAGCGGCGGAGCGAGCAGGTTGGGGCGAAAACCGCGGCGGCGGGAGCGCCAAAATGGAGGGGGCGCTGGCCAGCCTGCCCCTCGCCGCCCGGTGCCGCCCCAACCAGCGGTGAAAATCGCGGGGGGGCAGGGGGCGGGGCACCGTACGTCATGCGCAATGTCGCGTGCCCCGCCCCCTCGCCTAGGGCGCAAAAACCCCTAGCACCGCTCCTGGCCATGGGGTTTTTTAAAAGCCCAGTAGATTCATCCAGGTTACTTTCTGTTCACTGTCACTCATGCAAGGATCCGGGGAATGATGGGCTGCAGTACATATGCCAAGAACTAGGAGAAATTGCATCTGGGATTAGGCTACTGTAGCCGATTCCTTCTTTCTAATTCAGGTAAATTGGGGACCTGAGCTATAAGCAGGGTGGTTTCTCTTGTTTGAATGGTAGCATAGTTTGAGAGAGTAAGTAAGGAAACTCATATAGCGTAGTAATGTAGATTACAGGGAGATTTGGTGGGCCAGCCATTCCAAAATAATACTGAAACGGACTGGTTTCAAATCAAAGTGATTTAAATAGCAAGGGGGAAAGTGCTTTTAAAAACCTGTTTTCCAGCTATGCAATTTGTATATTGTCTGAACAAGCATGTATGCAAACTGTTTACTTCAAAAAAGCAAAACTACATTGGTTTGCAACGAAATAGAGCACTTTTTAGAATGTTGAAGCAGAATCCAGACCTCTAATTGAGCTGTTTAGAAACAAGGTGGACATTCGTGAAGGTTAATCAATTAACATTTGACACTCCCTATGCACATAGAGGGACAATCCCTAAGCACAATCATTTAACCACAAAATGCCCAGAACGTTCCTGAGGCCAGACTGGCAGTTAGTACTAGGAAGCGGGTGGCACTGTGGTCTAAACCACTAAGCCCCTTGGGCTTGCTGATCGGTTGGTTGGCAGTTCGAATCTGTGCAACGGGGTGAGTTCCCGTTGCTCTGTCTCAGCTCCTGCCAACCTAGCAGTTCAAAAGCACACCGGTACAAGTAGGTAAATAGGTACGGCAGTGGCGTTTCCATGCACTCTGGTTTCCGTCATGGTGTTTCGTCATGGTGTTCCGTTGCGCCAGAAGCGGTTTAGTCCTGCTGGCCACATGACCTGCAAAGCTGTCTGCGGACAAATGCCAGCTCCCTCGGCCTGAAAGAGAGATGAGCGCCACAACCCCATAGTCACCTTTGACTGGATGTAACCATCATGGGGTCCTTTACCTTTTACCTTACTAGGCAGAATAGTAGCTTTCCTTCCAATATATTTTATTCGTTTATTTTGACATGCATCTATTGACCTATATAAAGTGTCCTCTGGGTGGTTCTCACAAAACAGATCTACAAAGTTAAAACACTAGAAACAGCACGGTGTGTGTGTGTGTGTATTTATATCCCTGCCCATGATCTTCACTCCTCTGACTATACCAGGCTCAGCCACCAAAAATCTCTTCTCATTAATTACTCCAACCATTCTCCTCTACTGCCCCCATGTGGCTTGAATTCCCTCTCTCCGTCTGTGATGACAGTTCTGTCTCTTCCCATCTGTACTATCCATTTAAAGCAGTGTCCCCCAAAGAATCTGGGAACTGTAGGTGCTGAGAGTTGTTCGGAGGCCTTTCTTTGCCTTACAGAGCTACAATCCCAAGAGTTCCCTGGAAGAGGGATTGATTGCTTAACCACTCTGGGGATTCTGCCTTTACCCTCCTTGATCAGAGCACGGGAAAACAGGAACAGCTTTACTGCTTAGTGAGCCGGCACACTTTGTTCCAGCTGAAAAGTGTGACAGACTTTGCTTTTTAAATTAAACCTGATCGTTCAGAGAAAGGGGCTTGGTATGTTCCTGAGTGGGCCGCCGCCACAACCCCAGCCCCCACTTGATGAATACAGCCCACAACATTGTTCTGAGAATGCACTGCAAACCTCTTGTTTGTTTGTTTTAATATTTAATACTTATAATTTATGTTAATGCAAGCACTAGATCTCTCTATCTGATTGTACCTTCTCACGTCGACCACTGCGGTGGTTGATTGTAATAGATGTTTGAAAGCACTTATTGAAAAGAGTATTACTGCCAGCACTGTATTGAATAAAAACAAGCCAATGTCTTTAGGAGCATCTTCTGTTGCAATAGTTTTTGAATACATGAGTGGTGTCGGATGATACAGATAATTTGTATGGGTTTAGGCTCAAATTTAGGCTCAAATTTAGGGCAAAAACAGCCTTGGTTGCCCTGATTAGTGCCTTACATTTGTGGGTGTCCACAAATCAGAGGAGGTGAAAGGTTTAATTTAGGCCAACATTGATGGATGTTGGGGTCTTTCTGGATCTCTCAACAGCTTTTGATTTCATTGACCATGCTGTCCTTCTGGATCGGTTGTCTGGGTTGGGATTGAGGATCAGCGTTAACAATGGCTACATTCCTTCTTGGATAACCAATCTCAGAAGATGGTAGTGAAACATTTATCAGCCTACAGCATGTCTCAGAGTTCTATTCTTCCCCCGCCCGCCATGCTTGTTATCATCTACATGAAACTGCTGGGAGAAGTCACCCAGAGTCATCCAGGCACACAATAACTAGTTGCATTTTATTTCTTGACATGTTTTGAACATCCGGATAGAAGTCATCACAACAATAGCAACAAAAGGCTAGTGTGAATTCACTCTGATGCTTTTTACATCGCTAACAGAGTTTCTATTATCTTTGATGCACGGTTAAATAATGAGCACCAATTCTCCCCACACAGTTACGTTTCATCCTTTTAAAGGCTCTTTATAACATTCCCTCCCCCTTCTCTCTCTCCCTCTCTCTCTCTCTTCAAACTCTACAGAAGCTGCGCAACGGTAGCACAGGTGTGGCTGCCTTGATTGTTGGGAGCAAGTTACATATAGCTTGGCTTGGCGACTCACAGGTAATGCTAGTCCAGCAAGGGAAAGCTATAACCCTGATGGAACCTCACAAGCCAGAGAGAGAGGTAACTACTGCTTCTTTGAGTTTTCCCCACAAAGCTCTTGGCCTCTTGTGTGTGTACACCACTGTGATGTAGTGGTTAAGAGCAGTGTACTCGTAATCTGGTGAACCGGGTTCGATTCCCCGCTACTCCACATGCAGCTGCTGGGTGACCTTGGGCTAGTCACACTTTTCTGAAGTCTCTCAGCCCCACTCACCTCACAGAATGTTTGTTGTGGGGGAGGAAGGGAAAAGAGATTGTTAGCCGCTTTGAGACTCCTTAGGGTAGTGATAAAGCGGGATATCAAATCCAAACTCTTCTTCTCTTAACACCGGTCCTGAAAGAGCTACATTGGCTCCCAGTACATTTCCAAGAACAATTCAAAGTGTTGGTGCTGACCTTTAAAGCCCTAAACGGCCTTGGTCCAGTATACCTGAAGGAGCGTCTCCACCCCTATTGGTCAGCCCAGACACTGAGGTCCAGCTCCGAGGGCCTTCTGGCAGTTCCGTTACTGCAAGAAGTGAGGTTACAGGGAACCAGGCAGAGGGCCTTATCGGTGGTGGCGCCCGCCCTGTGGAACACCCTCCCATCAGATGTCAAGGAAATAACCAACTATCTGACTTGTAGAAGACATCTGAAGGCTGTTTAGGGAAGTTTTTAATGTTTGATGTTTTATCGTGTTTTTAATATTCTGTTGGGAGCCACCCAGAGTAGCTGGGGAGGCCCAGCTAGATGGGTGGGGTATAAGTAATAAATTATTATTATTATTATTATTACCACCAACATCATCATCATTCCCTCTAAATCCAAACATACCAGTTATTTTGTAAGTTAAAAGTTAAAAGAGTGAGATAAATAATAGTGCGATTAATAATAATGGATTGGATGAGAACCAATAAACTGAAACTCGTTCCAGGTAAGACTTACGGTACTGTTAGTGGGCGGTTCCCTAGACTGGATGGATGGAAGGTTGCATGCTCTTGTTGGGGTTACACTCCCTCTGAAAAAGCAGATCTGCAACCTGGGGTTACTTCTGGATCCATTGCTGTTGCTTCAGGGTCAGGTGGACTCAGTGGCACGGAGTGCCTTCCATTAGCTTTGGTTGGTGACCCAGTTGCAATCGTATCTGGATAGGGATAGCCTAACTTATGTCATCTATGCTGTGGTAACCTCTAAGTTAGATTACTGCAACATGTTGTATGTGGGGCTGCCTGTGAAGACTGTTCGGAAACTTCAGCCGGTGCAGAATTAAGCGGCCAGGGTTATTGTTATAATACTATGGTATTATATTGTAGCCGGCCTGTGATCCTACGATGAAGAACGGTATAGAAATTTAGTAAGTAATAAAATAACATGCAAATTTTAAATAAGTTTTTAGTAGAAGCTGATCTGCAGTAGAATGGAAACAGCGCTGATTGCAATGAACACAGGGCAGGATAGAAATTGCTGCCTCCTTACATCCCTAGGCTGGTTGGTACTGTGCTTCCTATGCCTGTCACACCTACAACTATAGATTTAGTGAGCTTTTGTTGTTGCTGTTTATTTAGGATGAGAGACAACGCATAGAAGCCTTAGGGGGTTGCCTTATCTACATGGACTGCTGGCGTGTCAATGGAACCCTGGCTGTTTCCAGAGCTATTGGTAAGCCATGTTCTTGAAGAACATCAGCCCTAATGTGTTCATTTACCATATTTAGCTCTAATGAAATATTGTCAGCATGTAAGTGTGATGGGGCGGCTGTTGTTTGTTCTACCGCCGTTCACAACTTTGCGTTCCGCATCAGTTTGGAAGTTATTTCAAAGCACAGCCTTGACAGCTAGAAACTTCACAAGTAACCTGCATAAATATATACACACACACACACAGGGGGGAGAATAGTTTGATACTGCAGGGCTTTTGTGGAAATCTAACAAACAAGACAAAAGCAGCCATATCCTAACTGCACAAGGTCATTTTTTTTCCTTCTTACCAACAGACACTGCAGCATTTTTCTAACCTTGGACTGAGTTGCTGCCGTTATTGCACCTACATTAATAATTGTTCCATGTGGTACATTGCCATAGTAACACAAACCTGACAGGGCACACTGAAGAATACTGCTCTCGCAGCTCCTTCCTCGAAGCATCTGTAAAACTATTCTATTATTATAGTTGTGCCTCCTGAAATGGCCCAAGCGTGCCCTTCTATTGAGAGGTCACGGATTGTTTTCCCTCTTCACGCGATAACTTTTTGCAAAATGGGGGGGGGGACCGCCTCTCCTGGTATGCCCCGTGTAGGACCTTAAGGTCCTCAAATAATAACATTTTGGAGGTCCCGAGCCACAAGGATGCTAGGTTGGCCTCAACTAGGGCCAGGGCCTTCTCAGTATTGGCCCCGACTTGGTGGAACGGTCTGTCACAAGAGACCAGGGCCCTGCGGCATTTGGCATCTTTCCGCAGGGCCTGCAAGACGGAGCTGTTCCGCCTGGCCTTTGGGTTGCTTTCAGTTTAACCCTGATGTTTCATTCCTTTATGGTTTGATTGGTGGGCTACTTAAAAATGAGACTGCATTTTAAATTTTAAATCGTATTTTAACCTGCATTTTAATTGATTGTTTTGTATGTTTTGTGATTTTATTGGTGTTAGCCGCCCTGAGCCTGGTCTTGGCTGGGAAGGGCGGGGTATAAATAAAAATTTATTATTATATTATTATTATTTTAGGGCCAAATGTAATATATATATTTTAAAATAAATAAATATCCTAGGTCAGCTTTTGATAAATCTTGATTATCATGCTGAGTGCTGCCTGTTTCTGCCATGTGAACTGCCTCCTTCCATGGGTCATCTGAAAGCCCTGCTCTGTGCTCCTGGGGATAAGACTGGGTGTGAAGCAGTAGGCACCACAGTTTTGGTGTGGTCTCCCAAAAGTGACCTGCCATTAGGGCTAGGCGGTATGTGGTTTTCAACATTGTGGTATATATCACCCAACTCAATATTATGAATGTCTTAAATCAGGATGGAACTACATAGAGAGGCATTGGCTGGCTTCACAGTTTCCCCCACATTGTTATTTTTGCATAGTGCACACACATTAGGGCTGGGCAATGTAGCGATACAGAATCAAAAAATCGGTTTGAAGTCCACATCGTGGTAACGGTTTCATAACATTCAGCATGGCGGTGTGTGTGTGTGTGTGTGTGTGTCGATATTGATATATAGATATATCGTATTTTTCGCTCTATAAGGCGCACCTGACCATAGGATGCACCTAGTTTTTAGAGGGGGAAAGCCCCATTTTTTTGAGGATCAGCTCAAAGTTGTTGAGCTTACTTTGCAAAGGGAAAAAACCTTGTTTTATGGGGTTTAACTCACAGTTCTGCAGCTTCAGGAAAGGGAGCCATTTCTACAGTTTCCAGACAGATAATCTAATCAGCCAGTCACATGTCGCTGGGGAAACAGCCTCCCTCTGCAAGGGGGCGGGGCTGGAATCTCTCTCCCTTATCTCTCTCCCCAATCGTTTGCTGAGCAGCTGCTCAGGGGCTTCCTTTCAACACCCCCTTATCTCTCTCTCTCTCTTTTTTTTTTAAAGGCACGATCTGCTTTTGCCCCTGGGCAGTTCAGCTCCAGGGACCACACATTCGCTCCATAAGATGCACAGACATTTCCCCTTACTTTTTAGGAGGAAAAAAGTGCGTCTTATGGAGCGAAAAATACAGTAGATATAGATATATATGATGAGGGGAAAACTGTGAAGCCAATCATCGCTTCTCTTGTGATTCCCTATTGCTCTGTACTATAAAATAACAGTTGCAACAATATGTTATAGGTAAAGTAAAATCGTATCCGTTTTAGATCCCTAAGTAGTACTGTAGTTTCTGGGACATTACCCCATTCACTTCTACATGATTATGTCCTTATTTCAGACATCATAGTATATTGCTATATCAGAATGTTTATCTGTGGAAAGCCAGCCCTAACACACATCATGATTCACATTACCAGGTAAAAAATTATGAAACCGATATCACGATATCGACTTCAAACTGGTTTTGGGCGACATATCACCCAGCCCTTCCCACCATGCTCTAATTCTTTTATTATTACATTTATATCCTACTTTTTCCTCCATGGAACTGAGGGTGGTATCCATGGTTCTCCCCCTCCCCATTTTACCCTCACAACAACCCTGTGAAGTTGCTTAGGCTGAGACACTGCAACCGGCTCGTGTTCAGCTTCATGGCTGAGTGGGGATTTGAACCCTAGGTTCCCAGCTCCTAGTCTAACATTCTAACCCAGGGGTCAGCAAACTTTTTCAGCAGGGGGCAGGTCCACTGTCCCTCAGACCTTGTGGGGGGCCTGACTATATTTTTGGGGGGTGGGTGGGTGAACGAATTCCTATGCCCCACAAATAACCCTGAGATGCATTTTAAATAAAAGCACACATTCTACTAATGTAAAAACACCAGGCAGGCCCCACAAATAACCCTGAGATGCATTTTAAATAAAAGCACACATTCTACTCATGTAAATACACACTGCTTCCCGGACCATCCGTGGGCCGGATCCGGCCCCCGGGCCTTAGTTTGTCTACCCATGCACTAACCATTAAACTACACTGCACTGATCTTTTTTTGTCATCTAACTAACACACCTTTCTCTAAACATTAGGACAGAAGTCCTTTTTTATTTTTTTCTTCAATTGTAGGATGTGTCTTTTATAAGATTACGATGGGGTGGGGTGGGGCGTGGTGGTATTGCTGGGGATTGGACTAAATGATCCTTGGGGGTACTTTCCAACCCTGCAATTTTATGATTCTAAGCGGCAAAGTACCAAAGCTTCCAAGAAAGACAAAAAATCCAGAAGGGGAAACAAACCAGAGGCATTTCCAAATTAATTCATAGAAGCGTTCCTTAATTTTGATTAACTGCTTTTACTAGTAGTTGCATATTTTATGTGTTTAACCTTCTTGCGGGGGTTGGGGGACAGAAAGGCAGAATAATGGGTTTTAACATTTAAAATAATTCTATATGTACGTGGGTGTGTTGGTTTCATCAGTAGCTCACTGGTGAAAATCTACTCCCTTGCCAGTATTAGACATGACGCTGCCTACAGCAAAGCAAGACTCAGAGTTTTCAGACTCCAACTGTGTGTGAAGAGGAAGAACCATTTGCTGCAACATTCATATGACTGCAATGAGAAGTGCCCTGGAAAACAGAATAATGAGCTGGAGGATCGCAGCCGGGTTCTGTGGCTCATTTAAGACACCATGCCAAACCACGGCTAAGGGAGCTTTAGAGTAATAATAATAATAAATTTTTATTTGTACCCTGCCCTCCCCAGCCGGAACCGGGCTCAGGGCAGCTAACAACAGCAAAACTCACAACAGAATATAAAACCAATTAGTTAAAATACAAGTTAAAAACCAATTTAAAATGCCGATTCATTTTGCGCCCATTACCAAACCAAAGGGAGGAAACCATCAGACTAAGTGTCCGACCCGAAGGCCAGGTGGAACAACTCTGTCTTGCAGGCCCTGCGGAAAGATGTCAAATCCCGCAGGGCCCTAGTCTCTTCTGACAGAGTGTTCCACCAGGTTGGTGTCACGGTCCGGGCTGTTAGCAAACAAAGTCCCAGCAAGGCACGTCAGGACCCGGGGCAAGATGGCAGGAACAAGAGTCCAAAGAGCAGGGGTCCCAGGGTCGAGCAGCAAGAGGTACAAAGTCACAGTCCAAGGGTAAAGGAACCAGAAGCACGTAGTCACAGTCCAAGGGTTCAGAAGCCAGAAATCCGTAGTCACAGTCCAAGGGTCAAGAAGCCAGAAATCCGTAGTCACAGTCCAAGGGTCAAGAAGCCAGAAATACGTAGTCACAGTCCAAGGGTCAAGAAGCCATGAGTCAAGGAGCCAAGGGTCCGAGGATCAGGAACCAGGAGTCAAGGAGCCAAGGGTCCAAGGGTCAGGAACCAGGAGTCAAAGAGCCAAGGGTCCAAGGGTCAGGAACCAGGAGTCAAAGAGCCAAGGGTCCAAGGGTCAGGAACCAGGAGTCAAGGAGCCAAGGGTCCGAGGATCAGGGATCAGGAACCAGAAGTCAAGGAGCCAAGGGTCCAAGGGTCCAGAAGCCAGGAGACACACAGCAAGGCAGGGAAGGCGTTGCTGTGGCAAAAAGCTGAGGTGAAATGCTGGCCTTATATCTCCTGCTGGCTCTTGACACCAGGTGCAGCGAGTTACCACTCAGCCTCACCAGGTTCAGTAAATTATCAAGCAGCTTCACCTGTGTGGCCACACCCTGGCTCTCCAGAACAAGCCGAAGCTCTGCTGGTCCCAGGGCCTGGCTTTTGCACACACTCCTGACAGTTGGGGCCAGAACTGAAAAAGCCCTGGCCCTGGTTGACACCAGTCTGGCAGCCTTGTGGCTCGGGATCTCCAGCAGGTTATTATTTGTAGATCTTAAGGTCCTTTGCGGGGCATAATGGGAGAGGCGGTCCTGTAGGTACGAGGGTCCTAGGCCGCATAGGGCTTTAAAGGTCAAAACCAGCACCTTAAACCTGATCCTGTACTCCACCGGGAGCCAGTGAAGCTGGTAAAGCACTGGATGAATGTGGTCCCGCGGCAAGGACCCCGTAAGGAGCCTCGCCGCGGCATTCTGCACCCACTGGAGTTTCTGGATCAACTTCGAGGGCAGCTCCGCGTAGAGCGAGTTGCAATAATCAAGCCTGGAGGTGACCGTCGCATGGATCACTGTGGCCAGATCAGGGCGGGAAAGGTAGGGGACCAACTGCTTGATACGTCGAAGATGGAAAAATGCCACCCTTGCTGTGGCTGCAACCTGCGCCTCCATGGAAAGGGAGGCGTCGAAGGTTACACCCAAACTCTTGACAGAAGGCACTGGCACTAATTGGGCCCCCACAAGAGATGGGAGTACAATACAATACAATATAATATTACAATAGAATAGAATAGAATAGAATAGAATAGAATAGAATAGAATAGAATAGAATAGAATTTGGGGACAACGAAATTACTCGGCTGCTCCATCCACCCAGATAGGGCACTCCACGCAAAAACAAAACAACTACAAAAACCCTGATTAAAACCATACAGTATGACTGAACCATACAGTATTACGTGAACTGACAACGCCTGGTTTGCAATACCAACATTGGAACCTATGGTTTGACACAGATTTGCAAACCATGGTTTGTGCCAAGTTTGGCTTGGCGTGATTCCTGAATTAAGAATGCATAGTTACTGCTGTTGCTCTGCCTTCGAAGCTGCTGCACCATGGAGACGAGAGAGAACTTAGGAGCTTATGAAACAGTCTGCCGAGAGGAGGGGAAACAAAATCAGACAAGCAATTCTAATCCACAGTTTGCATCTTTGGAAGCTTCAACAATGGCTGGGATTCTAAACTGTAGTGATCACAAATTATGGTTCTCCCATAATTCGGAGATAGGAAGGCATTTGACAGTGAGGTAGGGGGACCAGGAAGGCGGGGCCTAAAGTCTCTTCCTGTTAGACTGGGGGTTGGTCAGAAGTTCCCATCTGTCTTACTGCCTGACACAAGGAAGGCTGTTGGAAGTGGGGAGTCAGAGTCTTTTTAAGTAAAGAAAAATAAAGAGAACGGCACAAAAATATTGGTCCTCATTCTCCCTGCACCATCTTGGCTGACATGTTGTTCATCACAGGAACTCCTTCAAGCCGTGCTGCATTCCTATGCTTCTCTTCCCCCCTAAAAGAAGTTAGACATTAAAGCAAATGTTAAAGCAAAATCTGCAGGTTTTCTTCCCCAAGAGGCCTGTGGGTGGGTGCCTGTGGCATGGCTGGGATGCATGTACACGCGCTCTTTTTTTCATGCAGCACATTCGATCACACACACAGAGAGACAACTCTTTGAAAGCAGCGACTGCATTTGCGATAGACAACCAAAGCCCTGCTTTCCAAAGTGCCTTCTCTGCTGGGGAAGAGCAGAGCAGACTTCTTTCCATCCTAGCAAGGATAAATTGTGCTTCTTCCAGCCCCATTACCTGTTTGGTGTGCTAAGCAGAAGGTTTTAATGGAGAGATAGATGAACAAAGATGACTCTCCCTATCTGACTACCTTCCTATTGAAATAGAGAAGTGCAGAGAAGTGGCCTTCATTGGATCAGAAGTGCTGGCAGACCTGGGGTGGGAAGATTAAAGCCGCTGCCCCCAGCTCCTTATTTGTTTGGATGATTTTTAATTGTGCTTCATCTTTGTGTGGTTTTTAACTTTATGTGTACACCACTCAGCAATTCTGAATATTAAGTAGATACCTGAAATGAAATAAATATACACAAGATCACTGTCCCTGCACTGCAGTTTGCAATGTTTTGTCCTCAGCTGTGGGAAGGCCTTGTAAGGTCACAAAGGTTGGCTTGGGATGCAGATCACTCTCCAGCTGTTTTTGGACTGCAATTCCCATAATCCTTGACCGCTGGCCCTGCTAGTTAGGGTTGATGGGAGTTGTAGTCCAACAACAGTTGGA
Organism: Darevskia nairensis; assembly: GCA_034642065.1. Classification (NCBI taxonomy): domain Eukaryota; kingdom Metazoa; phylum Chordata; class Lepidosauria; order Squamata; family Lacertidae; genus Darevskia; species Darevskia nairensis. The sequence continues at coordinate 117,517 of JAWWNI010000858.1, forward strand.
GACCCAAGTTTGGGAAACTCTGATTTAGAGCTTCACCTTAAACAAAGGCAAAGGTTGACGGCTCTGAAAAAGGAATGGGGCAGTTGGGATTTTGTACCTCGTGTGGTAATTTACTTCATTCTCTCCTGCTTGCTTTTTTAGGCGACCCACTCCAAAAGCCTTATATCTCCGGCTGTGCAGATAGTGCATCGTTTGAGCTAACTGGTGCCGAAGATTATGTGCTTCTCGCTTGCGACGGATTCTTTGACACCATCCAACCTTTTGAGGTGGTGGACCATGTTCTAGAGCACTTAATGCAAAACAAAGGGGATGGCCTCAAGACTGCGGAGAGGCTGGTGGCGGCCGCAAAGGAAAGTGGATCCAGTGACAACATCACTGTCCTGGTGGTGTTTCTAAGGGAGCCCAAAGACATCATGTCCGACTGCCTCAGAGACCCTAGAAGCTGCTCTGCTGACGACTGCACAGGGAACCCGCTCCTTAACTTTTTCAGCTCGGAGAAGAACCATTGAAATGGAAGACGAAAGGGTGACTTATCAAATCCATTTAAAGCTCAACATCCAAACGTAAGCAAGTTTAAAGGAGGGGTGGGGAATCCTTTTACCAATGGAAAATGAAAACCGTTGTGTGGCAGACAAGATGCAAGAACTTAAGTATTTCAAAACCCAGAGTTGTCTTCAACTAGGCTGCTCAAGAGTTGGCCCTTTAGAAATCAATGGACCTAAACTAGTCATGCCTATGGATTTCAATGGGTCTGGTCTATGATTCTTCCATAACTCCGGCCTGTGTCTGGATTGTACCATTCTAGATTGCAGGTTCAGGGAATGCATAACTGAATGTCCCTTCATGTAAAAACGAAAAAAATATTTTTAAAACCCAACAGCCCTCTTAGATGCAGCCAAACTATACCTGAGTGAAGGCTTCTAACCTTGCTTCTCTCTGGCTGCATTTGATCACAGTGGTAAACCACAGTTTGAAATAATACATGGTTTAACATCCATGAATGCTTTCCGGACTGCGCTCTGCAGAGGAGAAAACGAAGCCAGAGTTTGACTTGATGTGACCTGGTTTGTCTCCTCCAAACAAACCATGAGTGGTAAGTCAGAACCAACATTGGCTAATGGTTTGTGTGGAGGAAACAAACTGTAAGGCTCGGTTCATGTGACTTGTTTCCTCTGGTGCATGACCCAGGAGCAGGGAAATTAAAAAAGGCTTGTACACCACAAATAAATGATAGTTCAGTTTAAATGTTTTTCTTTTAATGTTGAGTGCGGACCAGCTCTCTTGACACACAGTTTTCTGTGTGGGGGGTTTTGCTTTGCTTTGCTTTTAAATGGAGGAGCATTCAGTCATACAAATCCCCATCTAAAGTCTGCCATGAAACAACTCAGACACAAGGCCTCAAAAAGTCTGGTGGTTTTGCATTTACTTCTTTGAAGTAGTTTTAAGTCTGCCCATTCATATCCCTGTCTCTTGGGGAGATGGTAAAATAACATAAAAAGGTAAAGGGACCCCTGACCATTAGGTCCAGTCGTGTCCGACTCTGGGGTTGCGGCGCTCATCTCGCTTTATTGGCCGAGAGCCGGCGTACAGCTTCCGGGTCATGTGGCCAGCATGACAAAGCTGCTTCTGGCGAACCAGAGCAGCGCACGGAAACGCCGTTTACCTTCCCGCCAGAGCGGTTCCTATTTATCTACTTGCACTGTGACGTGCTTTCGAACTGCTAGGTTGGCAGGAGCTGGGACCGAGCAACGGGAGCTCACCCCGTCACAGGGATTCGAACCCCCGACCTTCTGATTGGCAAGCCCTAGGCTCAGTGGTTTAACCCACAGCGCCACCTGGGTCCCTTTAAAATAACATACTGTATGTTAAATATCAATACTCAGAACCCTCTGGAATAATTTTAAATATCATTTAAAGGGGGTTGCATTTAGATGCTACTTAATGATAAGCGTGAATAAGCTACCACACCCTCACCAAAGATGAGTGAATTGCTGTGGACAGATTCAGTATTAAACAAAGTACCAGATACTGGAACATCACAATATTGTCTTGCATAAGAGCTGACGTCCCCTTCTCTTCATTGCATACCAACGAAAATATTACTAAGGAATATCAAGAATGTGTTAATGAGGCTTCAGAAGAAAGAGAGCTTAGATACTGAAATGGAAAATGCATTTCCGAAAATAATACCTACTAACGTACCAAACTATCAGCACAGGAAATGTCTATAGGAGGGTGCCATTGCTTGTAAACACCCTTAGTGTCATGGAGGCAATTTTAATGCGGTGGGTTGCAGTCAGTTCACAAACACAACTCTTGAATGAGCCTCATCCATTCCATTGAGTATAAAAGGAGACAGCATTCAATGGCTTTTCAGGGTTTTACCATTCCATCCTACCGGTGCCTATTAAGTACTATGGACAAAATATTTTGTCATCCGGTTTGAAAAGACATTGGCCACATTTACATAGCGTGTTAAGCTATGGTTTGTTTTATCCATGGTTTGTTGGAACAAACCAAAGTAAGTCTCACTGATGAGCAAATTAACCATAGCTTGTTCTGCCTAATGTTGATTTCATTTTCTAACCACTCTTGCCACACATCGTATCTGGGGAGGGGCATCAAAATAATCCAGGATTACGCCAGGATAGTAGGCATAGCAAGAAACTATGGTTAGCACAAGCCAAAGTTTGTAAGCCAACTTCAAACCATAGTTTCATATTCTGGTTTGGTGGCCACAGGCAAACCAGTCAGTTGGCTGAGGCGGGTTAACAAACTACAGCTAAGATAAGCATGTTAGGAACAATGGGCTGGTTTGAACATGTTATGTGCATCTCATTGTGAATACAACATTTAGTATTTTATTATTTTTATACTCTTCTGTGGTTGAGGACTTTTTTTAGATGTGTTATGTTCAAAGCTTTATTTATATCAGAATTTAGATGTATATTATTATTATTATTATTATTATTATTATTATTATTATTATTGCCACTGGTATTTAAAACTGGCCACTCTCAAGTGCCGTATGTCATTCTGACACAGATGCAAAGGGCTGCTTCTTCCGTCTTGATGTGTGAAGTGTTAGTTTTTATATTCATTTTGAAGAGGTGATTTATTATGTTAATTTAAATACTTGTAAAGCACTTAAGGCTTTCTTGATATATGCAGAAACTGGTGTGGGCAAGAACCTTTTCATTTAAAATATTATTGCGAGGGGCATGCTATTTTAAAAGCTTTCCCAAGGAGGTGTGATTTTGATCTAAAGGAAATGTTCGGCTGCCCCTTTAGCGAGAGGTAAGAGCTATTCGAAAGTGAATCAGACTCCCTCAGAAGGTGGTGGGGCCCTCCTTTGTTGGAGATTTTTAAAGAGAGGTTGGATGGCCTCTCAGGGATGCTTCAACTGCAATTCCTGCATGACCCTTGGTGGTCCCTCCCAACTCTACAATTCTACGATTCTGTACCATCAATCAAAGCAGAGCTGTTTGAGGCTCAAACAACCCATGATGCCAGCAGACCTGTTTGTTTAAACTTGGCTCTGTTCCAATCAAATAGGTTGGTTTTGTTTTCAAGCGCAAAAGGGAACACAAGCGAAACACTCCTCCTCCCCACAGCCCATATCCAAAATTCCTTTTCCTCTAATCGCGCTCTGATTCCAGAGATGATCATAGCTGGAAGACAAGTATGTCAAAGGAGCTAAACTGAAGGAGGGAGCAACTTTCGGCACCCCTCATCCACACACATCTTTTCCTCTTAAAATACATCCCTCCCACTTCATATGTGATTGAAGCTGGCCTGCATTACGAACAAACAAGTTTGCCATTGCGACATATAGTTTGAACCCAAGGGCTGTACCCAACGTACCCTGTCCAATAGCACAAGGGGTCTTAATGTTGTGGAGCAGGAATCCCATGCAACAGTTGCACTAGTGGAAACTCATCCAGCATTAGCAGCAACCTGCTTATGGAACCAAGTCTGTCTTGGTAGTTGAACCCGCACTGCCGAACACCCTCCCATCAGATGTCAAAGAGTTAAACAACTAGATGCCTTTTTATAGACATCTGAAAGCAGCCCTGCATTTTGTTGGACGCTGCCCAGAGCGGCTGGGGCAATCTAATTGGATGGACAGGGTATAAGAAATATCAATTGTTATATTATAAGTATTCTCTTATAAGAGACAACCACAGGTGGGAAACATTTCGCAAGCAGAATAAGTACACCGCTAAGTGACTTTAATTTAGCGCTATTTTGGATACAGACCAGAGTTCAGGATCTGAAGGTTGTCCGGTCCTGTTTGTGGTTAATTCCAGTGTCATTAAACATAGGAAACCACCGGGGGGGGGGTGACTGGTGGGACCCATGCTTGATCCTGCCTTGTTCCAGTGTGTGTGCCTTGTGCCTCTTGGATTCAATGTGTGTTCCGTATTCTGAAACACTGTTTTTTGTTTTGTTTTTTCACTCCAGATCTTTTTATTTTTACAATGTTCCAAAGTACAAATAAAAATGTAGTATCTAAACAACTCATCACTTTCTTACCAACTGTAGCAAGGCGGTCCATTGTCCAGCACTGGAAATATTTTGATAACTATACAATTGTGGTATAAAAATGTGTGCAACACTGCAGTTTCAGTAAAAATCACATTTAGTTTTAAATTAACGCAAGGTGAGGCATAACCTTTGGATTTTGGTGCAGTGTAGTGGGATTTTATACAGTATGCTTGCCTCCAGGTCATTCCCCAAGTTCACAAGATCTCCCAATTCTTCATCGTCTGCCATCAGTCCTTGATCACCACAGAAGTCCGGTTCTTAAAGGGCAGGGGTGGCCAACTTCCAAGAGACTACGATCTACTCACAGAGTTAAAAACTGGCAGTGATCTACCCACTTTTGGGGTGTTCAGGTCGAGATTGTTGAGCTTTTTTTAAGAAGGAAAGCCATCCATGTTTTGGGGGGTTTGGGTCAAAGTTGAGATTTTTTAAGGAAGGAAAGCCCTGTTTTGGGGGCTTCAGGGCAAAGATGTTGAGCTTTTTTTTAAGGGGAGCCAAAGTTGCTGAGCTTCTTTGTGGGAATCCAGTGATCTACAAGTGATCTACCACAGACGACCAGTGATCTACCGGTAGATCCCGATCTACCTGTTGGACATGCCTGTTAAAGGGGAATGCCTGGGAAATGGCTTTCCACCTTACTTCCCCAAACTTCCTCATGCCTTTCTTAATCCGCTGAGACTCCTTTGTGTAGGAACGTTTATATAATATGGTTGCAGAGTTAAATGTTTCCTTATTTAAACCTGCACAGCAGCAAACGGATTGCTGACTCGTTTGACAATTATGACAAATAAAGGCTTGACATCTCTCGCTTTGCATGTCATGAGTCTATCTCATATGTTAGTTTCACCTTTTAAATTGAATTCCTGAAATAAACGAACTTTTCCACGATATTCAAATTTTTTGAGTATCACCTGTATATTTGAATGAGGCCTAGCCACTTATAAATTCCAACCCCATATACTGTGAAAGAAATATTAATCAAGTCAAATATACTAGAGGGACCTGCCATCACTAGTCTATAAACTAGAAATGCACAGCTTACTGGTGTAAACAGGGACATTTTCCCTCCCAAGGGGAAAAAGCTTCCTGTCACATCCTGTTAATCTGTTTGACATGCAGTGTTTTGCAGAACCTTTGAGAGAGCAAGGGAATGCGCAGAACAATTTTTAGAACAATGGGGGAGGGGATTTTTTTTTTTTTAAGTAAATCCACCCTCTGATAGTGGTGATGGAGTGAAAAGGAGAGATGGGAAAGCATTTAAGAATTATTAGTGCCTGCTTTTGAAAGGAAAGTGGGCTGGAAAATAGAGCTACATATGCCTTGCTTCTTATCAAGAGATGCAGAGCACTGGAGGAAGCCAGAAATCTTATGCTGGGAGGGTGAATCTGATAAATAAAGCTACCATACCATGAAGAGACATTGGATGGTACAAGGCGGCTGGCAGAGATGATAAGAAGCATCTTAAATAGGTTTTGGGTAGGGAGTTCTCAAAGCATATACAGGTGAAACTCGAAAAATTAGAATATCGTGGAAAGGGTCCTTTCTTTCAGTAATTCAACTTAAAAGGTGAAACTAATATATGAAATAGACTCATGACATGCCAAGCGAGATATGTCAAGCCTTTATTTGTTATAATTGTGATTATTATGACGTACAGCTGATGAGAACCCCAAATTAACAATTTCAACTTTGGGGTTTTCATCAGCAGTACGCCATAATCATCACAATTATAACAAACAAAGGCTTGACATATCTCGCTTGGCATGTCATGAGTCTATCTCATATATTAAACTCCAGTAGCTAATGAAAACAGTTGCTTACATAAATGGACTTTTCCACGATATTCTAATTTTTCGAGTTTCACCTGTAGATGCCCATGTGTTTGTCAGTCCTAGGGCATTTCCCAAATACAGCATGCAAGAAATAATGTGTGCGTGTCAGTACTTGCATGTACAGAAATGATACACACATACACAGTACATGCAAGTACTGCCACACACATGCACCTGCTGCTGTAAGTGAATTTCCTGAAGGCTGCGGATGGCTTGGCTTGATACTGCAGGTTTTCTTCTGATAGGATGAACAACGAAGGGGTTGTTTCGGCAGATTTGGCAGCTGAATAATGTTAATCACAGCAATGACTTTAATCGTTGACACTGAGTGGAACTCAAGAGTGGGATGATGCCTTGCTTCTGTTCCCCACCCCCAAAACTCCACAGCTTCTTTTCTTTTTCATGCGCTCCCAAAGCAATTAGAATCTTTTTCGTAAAAAGCTCTAAAACTTCTAGAAAGAAAGTTAAGATAAGATAAGATTTCTTTATTGTCATTGTACAAGTACAATGAAATTGGGTGCCAACCCATAAAAACAACATAGGGGGGCGGGAACAATTTCAGCTACACATGCATATACATACATATCCATCAAAACTCTCCAAGGTCATATTATCTACCGTATTTTTCGCTCCATAAGACGCATCTGACCATAAGACACACCTAGTTTTTAGAGGAGGAAAGGGGGAAAGCCCCATTTTGGGGGGGATCAGCTCACTGCTGTGCAGCTTCTTTTGCAAAGGGGAAAAGCCCCCATTTTTTGAGGATCAGCTGAAAGTTGTTGAACTTACTTTGCAAAGGGGAAAAATCCTGTTTTTATGGGGTTCAACTCACAGTTCTGCAGCTTCTTTAGGAAAGGAAAGGGAGCCGTTTCTACACTTTCCAGACAGATAATCTAATCAGCCAGTCACAGGTTGCTGGGGAAACAAACAGCCTCCGTCTGCAGAACATTCAACAATGGAGGCCTGGGCAAGGGGCCGGGGCCGGAAAGGGAGCCAGAGAGCAACCACACATTTGCTCCGTAAGACGCACAGACATTTCCCCTTACTTTTTAGGAGGAAAAAAGTGAGTCTTATGGAGCAAAAAATACGGTAGTTACAGCATTTAAGATGGTTATGGCTTTTGGATAGAAACTGTTTTTTAATCTATTTGTTCTTGATTTAATCATTCTATATCTCTTGCCCGAAAGCAGTGGTGCAAAAAGACTATATCCAGGATGAGATGGATGTTGTAAAATATTTTTAACTTTTTTAAGGCAACGGGAACTGTATAGTTCCTCCAAAGTTGCCCTCTTTTGAAACGGGCTTTGCTCTCTGTGTTCTGGCAGCGCCTGCTTTTGCTTCATTAGAGCATGTTGGCTTTTCTTAGACCAGTAAATGACTTCATCACCTGAGCCAAAGCGGTCATGTTTCGGGTGAGGTGGGCAGCATCCTGAAAACCTCTCTTTGCCAGGTGCTGGGTGGCAGAGGATGACTCACGCTGTACTTTATCCTCATTTGTGCCCAGGTCTCTACGACTAGAAAGGGAGCACAGCACCTTTAATCAGTCTGTGGGCCACTCTCCCTTCTAAGCAAGCTTCCTATATCCTAGTTTCTACACACATACACCTCTCTGTTTTCCAGAGGCACCAGGGACACATTCTAGCCAGGCAAAAACACTCAAGGAGTGGTATCAAGCGGAGGCCCACAGGCCAGATAGAGAGGCCTCCGTTTCACTGGTGGTCAATGCACGAGTCAGGCATAAGAACAGTGTTTCTCAAATTGAGCTCTCCAGCTGTCGTTGGACTACAACTCCCATCATCCCTGGCAACTGCTCCTGCTAGCTAGGGATGATGGGAGTTGTAGTCCAAGGACAGCTTGGAGGCCGCAGAGGTTTCTCACTCCACAGCAGGGTGCCTTTGGAGAGCTAAATGCATGGTATGCTGGCAACATCAGCCCTGCATACTTTGAAAAATCATGGAATCATAGAATTGTAGAGTTGGAATGATGGCTCGGGGGTAATGAATTCCTGTTTAGTCCACAGAACCAAGTTGACTTTAATTTGAAGGAAGAGGAGGTAAAATATATATGTTTAATAGTCAGCTGTCAGTTGATAGAAATGGAAACTTGCTGCTTCCTTTATGGATTTATTCCCCTCCCCAACTTATTACCTTTCTTAATGACAGGGACGGTTTAATGCTACTGTTTGCTCTCTATATGTTACAATGTGTCAAACACATAGACTTTTAACTGCTGTAAGTTTTATTCAGTGGGAATAAACGACTTGTACGAGTGGGACTGTCACTGTCGGATAGCCAAGTCCTCCTGTTCCATTTTGCCTCTTCTTTGCCTTATTTTCTGGTTTTCTAACTAGAATGACCACTCACAGCCTCAGATGTGTACTATTTGGACTTGAATTCTCCCTGGAGATTCATTACATCAGAAGCTGCCCTTCTAAATTTCTTCCAGGGCTTAAATTCCACTGACAAACTGCAGAAGTCAGATTCATACTACGCAGTGTTGCAAAAGCAATAGAAATGCAGTTGTAGGGCCAGAATATTCAGTGTGGAAGACTATAAAAGTAAAGGAAGGCCATGAAATCAGCCCTCCATGCAAGCATTTATATGAATGCATAGCCTGTAGAGTAGCAGCTTAGGGATGGGAGGTTTTTGTCTGCATTTTAGTGAGAAACTAGCTAATGCACACTTCTGGAACCAGTATGTGAACCCAAACGCTTCTGCAGGGCACCCAAACTAGGGTTGCCATATGTCTGGAATTTGTCCGGGATTTCAATGTTGGAATTATCGTCCGGTGGAAATTGGTAAAATGTCACACAATGAAATGTGCATTGATTTCCCAAAACCAGCTTTTGGGCCCTGGATTTTTACTTCTTGAAATATGGCAGCCCTAACTGAAACATGTATTTTGACCCTTAAAAGCATTAACCACTTGACTGCGCATCTTTAATGAGTTTCGTTTTCTACTTCCCATCCTACTTTTTTAAAGAGCAGATTCTCAAACAACATAATTCTGCCTTACTGTTATTATTACTATGATGATGATGATTTTGCAGCAGACGGACTATATAAAGAGCCCACTCTCTGGACAGTCAGTTGGCCATCTTTGCTTCGGCCAAACTGGAGACGATAAGCGGCTGCGCTTAATAATGCAACATGCTTTTTGTCGAGCCGTTTCTCCAGCATTTGGCATATTATATAACTACAGAAGTACAAGCAGCAATGCTCCTCTTCTGTAACCACTTCTGCTGATTCCCCCCCACCCACCCGCCAAGTTGTCAGTATTAATGACTTTGAGAGTACTTAACTGTTGCTTTATCTTGGCAGCATTCCTTCATTCTGTCCTGTTGCCTAACCAACCTTGAAAGGAACCCCAACAAAAATTACGTTTAGAAGTAAGGAAGTTTTTATTCTGTGTGTCATTTTAAACGTAATCCTATTTATTTTTAAACACTGCCTGCTCATAACGAAGACTGAAATAGGGTGGGCTTTTATAAACTGTTGCTCTGGTACTTTGGTAGCCAGAGGTTTGTTAGCTTTTTCATAGTTAAGATATGTGCATGAACTGTAACCCTGTTCTTATTAATCATGATTATATGCTTATTCAGATTGTAACTTCTTTAAGCACACAGATTTTCCTAATGGTGCTTATTCTGCAATATTTCCTGTTATCTATTTTTGCATGAGGTTGATTGAATTCGTGTGTGTATTATATATATATATATATATAATATGTGTATATTATATAGTATGTGTATATTATATATATAATTTTTCCAGTATTCGCACAGAGTGCCTCATGTACCTATTTGCATACCATCAGGAAGAAAATGCGGAGAACGTTGGCAGGGGGGGAATCATTGGCTATAGGATGTGATGGTTTGAAGTGTTAATAAACAACGAAAATGTTTCATTTGTCCTTTTCTGCGCTTCATTTACAAATGGCTGACATGTGAGGACTTAATTTTAAAGAAAACGGGTGTGCTTTCCCAACTCATGGACACCAGATGCATGTTTACTTTGGATTCCACCCCACCTCCCCAGTTGTTATTTCATCCACCCTTTCTCCTTGCCAAACTGTGAAAAAGAAAAGCTTTGAAAAGAAAATGTGGAATGGGTGTTTCTGGTGCTGCTTCCACACAGCTGGATTGTAGCTACATTGTTTTCCAGCTGTCACAACAATTTTGTTTTGTTTTGTTGTCTGGGAGAGAAAGTGGAAGTGTGGAGAGAAACCCCACTGCACCCTAGTCTGATGGTGATTCTGGAAAAGATGGAACTGCAATGTCTCATAGCTTGCAATAGAGTTTACCTGAGAGTGGACGTGGGGAACCTTTGACCCTCCAGATGTTGATGTACAACAACTCCCATCAGGCCCAAGCAAGCATGGCCAGGGATTATGGGAGTTGTAGTTCATCAGTGTCTGGAAGCCCAGAGGCTCCCTACACCCACCTTAGAAGAATGGCTGCATGGGTTGTTATCGTTGTTGCTTTTTCATGCCATCAGCTCAGCATTTTGGTGCCTTGAAACTGAAAAAAGGTGCCGTGTTACATGATGAGTTTTGCAAAACATCCCATCCTCTACCACTCCACCTGCCTAGAACAGAGGGAGAGGTGACAGCATGTCCCCCTCCTAGGGATGTAGTTGAAATTTGATTCAGTTCACATTTAAAGGTGAACCTATCTAATTCACACTTTTCTAAAACAATGTGTAAACGGAAACTTGGCCATCCTTTGAAATTTGCACTTCTCTGAATTTTGCAGTGCAGTTCTCCAGCCAAACTGCATATGCAGGCATTAAAGTGTTCATGCAGACTGCAAATATTTGTGACGATGACACAAAAAATGCTTTATATTAGAAGGAAATGCTTTGCAGAAATGTGTATATTTGGCGAAACTGTGCATAGAAATAGAAATTTGCACAAAAATGCTGGTGAATTTTCACACCCTTAAAAAAAAAATAGATCACAAAGTGATGTGGAAATGTGGAGAACCAAACTTAAGAATGGAAAAATGAACTGAAATAAACCAAAACACAAATTTGCCTATCACTATCCCCCTCATTGGCTCAACTGGAACTAACTGTCCCCTGACTTCTCCACAAACTGCCTCCATTTTATTTTATTTATTTATTGAATTTATGTTGTTGTTTAGTCGTTTAGTCGTGTCCGACTCTTCGTGACCCCATGGACCAGAGCATGCCAGGCACTCCTGTCTAAATTGAATTTATATACCGTCCCTATACCCGCAGGTCTATAGTCTATAGTACAGAATAAAATCTAAATATAAAACCAAAAAATCCATAATCAAAATAAAACAACAACAACCAAATAACCACCACCACCACGACCCACAAAAAACCCCACATTTTAAAAGGGCATAGGATGTCAATCAAATCAACTAAAGGCCTGGTGAAAAAGGAACATTTTTGCCTGGTGCCTAAAAATGTGTAATGAAGGCGTCAGGCGAACTTCCCTGGGGAGAGCATTCCACAGATGGGGAGCCACTGCAGAGAAGACCCGTTCTCGTGTTGCCACCCTCCGGACCTCTCGAGGAGGAGGCACATGAAGGAGGGCCTCAGAAGATGACCTCAAGGTTCGGGTAGGTTCATATGGAAAGAGGTGGTCCTTGAGGTATTGCAGTCCTGAGCCACCCTAAACTACATCCCCAGGGAGGCCTACTTGGCTCCAAATTTGCCATCTTTTTGACGCCATTTTGTTTTCCCAGGTATTTGGGCATCAGTGATTACTTATTTTGAACATTCCTCTGTGACAAGGGATGGGATTTGTCAAGCAATGACTAGCAGCTAGGAGGAAGGTGGGGTTCTAGACCAGTCCATTACCTGCCGTACTGGCTGTTTGCAAAGCTTGCAATCTGATATGATACAGTTACTCTTATCTCATTTGCTGCATGGGTACATCTGAAGGCAACCCTGTATCGGGAAATTTTTAACGTCTAATGTTTTACCATTTTTTATGTGCTGTAAGTCGCCCAGAGTGGCTGGGGAAACCCAGCCTGTTGGCCGGGATATAAATAATAAAATACTTATTCTTATTCTTATTATTAAGAACCAGCAATTCCTAGCCTTTGGTTCCCAGGTGAATTTGGGCTGTGACACCCATCATCCCTAGACGGCACAGCTCATGTGCAAGAATGATGGGAATTTTAGTCAGGAACCAGAGGTGTAGGAAGGTGAGGTACCGTAGTACCCAGTGCAGAAAATTTCTTGTCCCCCCCCCATTGATTTTTTTTTCTCCCTGCAAAAATGATTTTACGTTATTTCATATTTTCTTACAAAGGAGTAATAATAAGTAAAAATAAACTTTTATTTATATCCCGCCCTCCCCGGCCAAAGTCGGGCTCAGGGGGGCTAACATCAGATACATAACATTGATATAAAATCAAACAATAATTAAATTACCTCCTAAAAACATGTCAAAATCAAATTAAAGTCTAATTAGATGGCTTTCCGCAGGATTAGGGTTGGGAACAGTAAGTTCAGCCTTCACGACATAGGAAAACAGCCAAGTAAACAGCTATTATTGTGGAGGAGGGTCAAGATATTAACTGATATGCATGAAATTTCATATATAGCTATATAATCCCTAGTGTAGTAAGATAAGACCTTTGGAGCAGGCATTTTTTAAAAAAAAGTTTTTTATGAACCACTCTAGTAGGGCAGTAATTCTTCCTTGATAATTTGTCACCCCCTCCATGATGGAACCTGGGGCCCGCCCCCCACTTCCTACGCCCCTGTCAGGAACATTTTGAGTGCCAGAGGTTCCCGTCCCTGCACCATGGCTTAGACTAGACAATGCTCTTAACTTTTTGGTTTTTTTTTACAGATCTACTGTTCCCATGCTATTCTACCCATAGACACTGGGGCACTGGCAGTGAGATTAATACCCATGGCACCCATATGTAGCAAAAAAATACCTCTGTACCCATTTTATTCACCTGTGCCTGATTAAGGTTCCCAGAGACTTTGGGTACAAGGTAAAGAAACCAAACACAGTTGCAACTGCTGTCATACACCTGGTGGGATTTTTTATTTTTGCAAAAAAGTTTTTACCTGTTTGCTTTGTCTTTGTGGTGCTACCCACAAACTCTCAAAAAAGAAGTATTGCTGTGGAAGGAGCATGGTGACACCACTGTGAGCTGCTGTTCAAAAGACTGGAATTGCTCCTAGTATATTTGCTTTTCAAAGCCTCTAAGAACAAACCCCACTTTCTGATCCAAACAAGAAACTTGATCTTTGCTCTGATTTGTTTTCAAAAATGTTAAGTATTGAACCACTGGACACAGAATGGTAGCTATTGATGTGACCTGAAAGGATGGTGCTTTGAGCTTTCTAGCAAAGAGGGGAAAGGCAATGTAGGGATTATCAAAGCAGAATGGTCAATAAACTTTTACCTCTTTCTGAAAAATAAAATCATCCTCCTGTCAAGTGTTCAAAGCTTTTGAAATAAAATACAGTCAAAACAAAACAATTTATGCCACATTAGAAATGTCTATGCTAGTATTGAAACTTCTTCCAGGGAACGGCAAAGATATTAATGGGGTAACTGTGTTAAATACAAATGCAAGAGTTGCCAAGTGAATTAGAAGAATCAGGAATGTTTGTTTATAATGAATATTGTTCTATACTGGAATTTGCATAACAATCCGGATAGGCAAAGAACGATGAGATCCTTATAGATTGGAACATAATATTGTTGATGAGCTTCAAGGGCTTTAGTAATTTTCATGATGTGATCTAAATAGACTCTTGTTTGCTGTGAAAAATAAAAATCTTGTGTGTGAATTTTTTTTATTGTACTGTGTTTCTACACTTTATTGTCGATAAGCAAAACACGTAGTCTAATGGCATCTTATTAACACTGATGTGTGTGGCCCCTTTATCTTCAGCACATCTCAACTTTTCGTAGACATGTCAGAGGTACCAACCACCTCCTCTGTTTCGTGGCCTTCTGACACTTCTTTATATTACCGGTAACTTGTGTGTGTGTTTGTGTGTCAGCTGAGAATAACCTTTCATATATCTGATGAAGAAGGCTGTAATCCAGAAAAACATAGGCTGAAATAAATCTGAGCCTTTGCTTGAGGACATAGGTGACATCATCTGTGGCCAAACCTTATAATTTCCACACCCAACAACCTCATGCACCTCTGTTTTGTCATCTGCATTGGCTTCCACACATCTTGTTAGTGTTGTTTTCATTCCTGAATGCAAACCAAGACCTAGGTGAGGAACTGTGACTCTCTAAAAGATTAAGGTGCAACATGCCTTTGCAGGGGTAGTCAACGTACTGCTCTCCATATATCATTGGCTTCCACCTCCCCTTGATCCTAGCCAGCATGATAAACTGCCAGGGATTATAGGATGTCCATCAACATCTAGAGAACCATAGATTCCCCACCACAGCCTTTGGAGACTGCTTCCCACATTGGAAAATGTTAACGCATCTGATGAAACGTATAAAATTATGCATTGTGCATTCAGGAAGCTTTTTCTCCGCCCAAATACTAGCCCTCAGGGTCATCTGGTGAAGATGAATGTTGGAAGATTCAGGACAGGCCAAAGAAGGTTTCTTCACACAACTATGGAACGGTGCTCACAGCAGATGTAGCCGTGGGTGGCTTCAAAAGAAAAGTAAGACAAATTCATGGAGGGCAAAGCTTTCCATGTCTTCCAGCCATGATGTTTACATTGTACCACTGCTGTTGCAGGCAGTATGCCTCAGAAGCACAAGTAGGGAGAATGGTGATTGTGTTCGTGCCCTACTTGTAGGCTTCCCAGAGGCATGTGGTTGGCCAACGCAATAAATGTGTTTTCTATCCAATGTAGCACCAGGCCGTGCATTTGCACAAGAGAGTGCGCAAGCAGGTCGCCTGTAACTTTGTTGCACAATAGATGGTGCAACTGGTTGCACAGTGAGTTTCTGCACGCACAACTGCTGAGTTTGGGTTCCTCTGTTGCGCAACATTAAAGCTCACCAGTCCGTTAGCGCAAACGCCAGCAGCTTTTGTACTGCAGTCCGTTACTCTCGATTTGTTTGAGGGTGTAGGGTGATGTTTATGTAGCCTGTGACTTTTCAAATGAGGTGGTCTAGAAATGTAAGTAACACAACATGATGACTTGTTGCTGCAGTCCTGCAGGTGCTTCGATGCATGTAAGACCCATTCACTTCTATGGGGCCTACAAGGGCTGAATGATAAGCAGGACCGCAGTTTTCGCCATCTGTTCCTCCCCCTCAACGTGAAAGCTGCTCTGATTATGTAATAAGAGGATGAAAAATATTTTTGTACCAAGTAACATTGTCATCTGTGATCTCTCTCTCTCTCCCCCCTTCATGTTCCTGACCAATTTTAAAAAAAGAAATCGCTGGGGGGGGACCTGTTTCATGCTGTTCTACTCTGTTGCGTTGGAAAACTGTTAGAGCAAACAGGTGCTTGGGGTGGCTAGATTTACACTTAGCGAGTTTATCTCTCTCTGGATTGCTGGTCTTTGAAACTATGTTTTACTTATTTTCTATTTTATTATCGTGTGTCTTTCAGACCACCCCTCAGGGCCAAAACAGCCCTCTTAAAGATGGTTATTAACATAAAATCTGCAGCAGATTGCACCTTTACTCAAAGAACTGCAATAGCTGCCAGTTTGCTCCTGGGGGAAGTTAGTGGTTACTATTGGTCTATACAGCCTTCTCCATCCTGGGATGATCAGCCCAAAAAATACTGAGGCTGTTGCCAAGTTCGTTTAAGAAGAGGGAGAGGTACAGAATTTTGCTGGAGGAAAGTGGGAGCTCGTGTTTTCATGATACACAAATGTTGTAGGAGGCATCATCTCAGAAGAGGCTATCTTCTTGAGCCTCTTGGGCTTGCTGATCCCATGGTCAGCAGATTGAATCCGTGTGATGGGGTAAGCTCCCATGGCTTTGTCCCAGCTCCTGCCAACCTAGCATTTTCAAAGCATACCAGTGTGAGTAGATAAATAGGTACCACTACAGCAGGAAGGTAAACGGCATTTCGGTGCACTCTGGCACTCATCACGGAGTCCCGTTGTGCCAGAAGCTGTTTAGTCCTGCTGGCCACAAGTCCCAGAAAGCTGTCTGCGGACAAACGCCGGCTCCCTCGGCCTGAAGCGAGATGAGCGCCGCAACCCCATAGTCCAGTGATGGCCAGACTTGGCCCTCCACCTGTTTTGGGACTACAGTTCCCATCTTCCCTGGCCACTGGTCCTGTTAGCTAGGACTGATGGGAGTTGTAGTCCAAAAACAGCTGGAGGGCCAAGTTTGGCCGTCGCTGCCATAGTCAAATTCAACTAGACTTAACCATCCAAGGGTCTTTTACCTTTTCTGTCTTTTTTAATATGCTGCTTGCTGACTTGGAAGTTTCCCTGTGAAAACCATGTAGCTATCTTTTTGTAATGGCTGTACAACAAAGCACTGGATATAAAGAGCTGAATGTGCACAGAGTTATGAGCTGTGGATTTAAACACTTAATTTTTGTGATCTGCCTGCTAAAATGACAAGGGAACAGCAGCATCTGTACCATTGGTATCTGTTTTTGCACTGGAGTTGCCAGTATGGTGCTCTCCAGATGAATTCAGACTCCAGCTCCCATCAGTCCTAGCTAGGATGGTCAGTGGCCAGGGAAGATGGGACTTGCTGTACAAAACAGCTAGAGGACAGCAGGCTGCCAATGCCTGGGATAAGATCCAGTGTAGTGCGATGATTAGGGTTTTGACTATGACCTGGAAGACCAGGGTTCAAATCTCCACTCAGCCACGAATCTCACTGGGTGCCGTAAATTCTGGTGGGGTGGTGAATTTGACGCATGTCTCAAATCTATGCTGCTAATAAGAGTTTTTGTCTTTTCCTTTAGCTGAAATGTTTTCCTTGATAAAGCTGAATAAACAGTTGCTGTAACCTCAGGGGTACAATCTTAAAAGGCACCACAAAAGTGGCTCCCCAGGGCGGGGGGAGCAAGAAACCAGATCTTAGTAGTTACAATGTTGTTATAAGGACCAGCTGGAATAGAAAGAATTCAAGGAGACCATAAAAGTGGCTGGTCTCTCAGCAGAGTGGCACACATTTTATAGCACAGCTGCACCATGAGGCAGTGCTAGCATGTTTTTTTTTACCGTGCAATATGCGAGCTTAGATACAAGCTGTAATTAGCTGATGGAACTGATGCCATATAAGAAGCAGGAAGATCTACACTTCACATACAGGTTTTTGTACCACTGCAGTGCCTTCAAGCACTGGGGCTGATTTTTAACAGCATTCTTGCAGGCATGGATATGAGCTGATTATTATTATTATTAGACCATTGATTTGAGACAACTAACAATAATCAAGATGCTATACCTTTTTTAAGCCAAAGTGCCACAAATTCATGACACTTTCTTGGCTTTGCTGTTGGAAACAGTACATCCCATGCTGAGTGCTGGGAATCACAGATGGGCAGGGTGCTGTTGCACTCAGGTCCTGCTTGCAAGGCTTCCCACAGGCATCTGGTTGGCCCCAGGGAGAACAGGATGCTGGGCTGCAATGAGCCTGATCCAGCAGCCTCATGTTCTTATGTTTTTACAATGATTGTTCACATGCACACAGAGGCATGCTATAATTTGAAAGTGGATTTGGCACGCTCCCATCTATTGAAAAATAAATCATGAGCATTCCTGCAGCTCTAATGGATCCGTAATAGATTTAAATAAGGCAGTCCATATGCCAAGATGTCGGCTGCGGTTTAGACAATAGATGCGTGGGGTTTGCCGGTGGTTGTTTCTTTAATCGAGCCATCAAGGATCCATTAAAATCCTCCCCCCACCCCCACGTGTGGATCAAACCCGCTTAACTACCCGAAGAAAAACTTTAGGCATATGGCTCCATGATTTTTAGGAAGCATAAGCTTTAATTTAAAACTACTTGGCCACGTGCATTTTTCCATCCCAGTTTACTCAGAAACAAGCGCTAGTGCAGGTATGCATGAGATTGCAGCCGTCTCAAAGTGGGAGCCCACCTTAACAGCGAATCAGAACAGGACAGGAGCCTGTTTAAAAGGCTGCAGGAGAGCAATCACGTGACCCACAGCTTTCTTCCCTCCTTCCTCCCCCAACCCTCCTCCCCCGCCTCCTCTGCGGCTCTGAAGTTACCGCAGTCCCCGCAGAGGCCCCGCCCCGTCCGCCTCCTTCCGAGGCCCCGCCCTCTCGAGCCCGTGAAGCCGAAGCCCCGCCCCTTCCGCGGCTGCTTGCTGCAGCTCGTCCCCTTAAGCGTCCCGCCCACCCCCCAAACCCCGCCCAGTTCGCCTCCGCGCGCTTTCGCCTAGGCGAGAGAGGCGGCGCGCGACGGGCGAGCAGCGCTCCCTCATCCCCCCCGAGGAAGCCACGCCCGCCCGTCACGCCCCCTCTCCGTTCCCTTTTGCAGCTTATAGGTTTGGAGCAGGCCCCGCCCACCTCCCCTCAGCTGCACCGCCCCATTTCCCCCCCCCCCCCGTTCCCTGGCTGTTGCGCTCTCTCGCTCTCTCTCAGTGTCGCGTGCGTGCGCGCGCGCCACATAAACCCCGCCCCGTTTCCCTCAGCGGTTCCTCAGAGAGCGGCTGGCGGTTTGTGTGGCGGCGCCGGCGGGCCGGTCCTTCTTGTCTGCCTCTCGCTCTCTTTCTCCTCCACACACACACACAGATTCGGGCGGGCAAAGGGAGGGTAGAGTCCAACCCCTTGTCGCCTTTCCTCTCCTCTTCCCTCCCTCTTATTTCCCCCTCCTTCTCCTCCTCCTCCTCTTCCTCCTCCTCCTCCCCTCACGGACAACAACATGGCGGCGGTGTCGGGGGCAGCGGCGGGCAGCTGTGCCAGCCTCGCTGGGGGCCCGGAAATGGTGCGAGGGCAGATCTTCGACGTGGGGCCTCGCTACACCAACCTCTCCTACATCGGGGAAGGGGCTTACGGGATGGTCTGGTAAGAAGGCGCTGATTCTCTCCTCTTGCTTCCACTTCTCTCCCCCACCCTTTGCTGCTGCTGCTGAATTTCCCCCTCAGCATTATTATTATTTTATTTTAATGCAAGAAAGCGCCCTTGGCTTATGGGCTTTAAGGGCGCTGCGCACTAGCGCTGCAACGAGGGACCTTCCCTTCCTTCGGAATAAAAGCATGCATGGGATGGAGATCGGGGCCGAGAGGTTGCGGAGCCCAACGCCTGCAGTGCCATTCTGCGCGTGTTTTACTCGGAAGTAAGCCTCTGTGCGGGGAGTGAGTACCCAAGGGCAAGAAAGGGAAACAGGACCGCAGCCTTATGTATGGGAGAGAGAGAGAAGACCCCTTTCCTGTTTTTCTGGCTCAGTATAAGGTACAGCTTGCAGTGCGATCCAGGAGAATAAAAAAATGCTTGCACACTGACCTGTTAATCGTTGGATTTTCCTTCTCACCTTCCTCTGCCTCCCAGTTTTTCAGAGGCTCCTGTGCCCTGCAAAGATGACTTGCTGCAGCCCATCCACAGTGTCACTTTTATGCTGAAATCCTGTTGTGCATGTATGTACAGCACCTGCTACCAGCATTGGTGGACTGTATTTAGATTGTGTTGGGCTCCTTAGGGAGGCAGTGTCTGTTGGGAAAGCAAAATAGTATCATAAGTAGACGAGTCTTGCTCAGAGGTAAGTGTAGATTTACAAAGTGCAAGCTCTTCAACTCAAGCTTGTGCATGTGATTGTGCAAGCAAATAGCAGTGACTTCAGTGGACTATCCCCAAGTAAATGAGCACAGAATTCTGATATTATCATGCATCCTAAATATGCTCCCTTGTATATGCAAAGGGCTGGATTTCTTTTTTTAACCACCTCTTCTCTGCCAAACCATTTAATCAATAAGAGCATTGGAAGCTGCTTTATACAGAGTCAGATCTATGGTCCATCTAGCTCAGTACTGTCTACAGACTGGCAGTTGCGCTCCAGGATTTCAGACAAGGGTTTCTCCCAGCTCTACCTGGACTCCAGGAGATGCTGAGGATTGAACTGTGGGGACCTTCTGCATGCAAAGTAGGTGCTTTTACCATTCAGCTATTGCTCTTCCCTGTGTTTTCTGTTGAGCAAAGTGGAAGTTGTTGTTGTATGTTATAGACCTGCAGGTATAGGGGAGTATATAAATTCAAATTATTATTATTATTATTATTTATTATAGTTTGTAACATTCATGAGTTTCCACTCCTTGGTCAACAGCACCCTAGGCAATTTATACTGATAAAAGCAATATAAATATAAAATGTAAAGCCAAGAGCTCAATAATCATATCACTGTGAACATGAAACAAAATAATAGTGTTTGTGTGCTGTGGTTTAATTAATATATTTGGCTTGATAGTATATTTAGTGTGGGAGCTTTCTGGGAGGGCATGGGGTGCCTCTAGGGAGCTACCTGATCTCTCATTGCTGAAAGAGTAAAAGCAAGGTGACATCTTTTCCCCAATTTATTTTGTCTTAGGGAAAAGTGAGAGAAGAGATCCTTGGTTGGATTTAATTAGCATTAATAACTTGTGGTGGGTTGCCATTGACTGTATGCTGTCATGAGCAAGAAGAGATGGAGATGCAAGTGGAAGATCGAAAATTGGAAGGAAATTATGGATTAAATGCCATCATTTGTCATATTTAGTTGGTACTTATAGGAAGTATGAAGAAAACAATTTGCTCTTGCACATGTATTGTGCTTGTTAACTCAAATCCTCATATATCTGTCAAAATATGGATATGAGAAGCTGTGGCAGTAAGGTGCAAGACAGTGTTGTCTAAGCTGTATTGCTGTTTGATTAATACTCAAGTTTCATTGCTGGCATTTTCTCTTTTCTTGCTCTGCCAAATGTATTGTAGCAAGTGCAGTAGAACTCTGGCTTACCGTAACTTGGTATCTATCAGTAGTGTTTCGAATTTGCCAGAATGATTAAATATATCTTATTTAAATATCCATATGTTGTTATGAAACAACATAAAGTGTACAGGGAATGATGAAGGATGAGAAGTAGTGTTGCATATGTAGGTCAAGTCTCATTGTGCACAAAAAAAATCAGAACCAAGTGCTGATAAAACCTCATTTTTTGCTTAATCTGCTTTTGGTAGAGGACCGTGATTCAGTTTTTGTGTGCTTCATTATTAAAGTAAGTGCATTGAAAGTATTTAAATCTAAGGGACTTCACTGCAGCATAAACATACTAGTCTTGCAGTGAATGAGGGTTTTTTTAAGGAAACATGTAATGGAATATAGTTGGTGAAAGTTGATAAATATTTAAAACATAATTTGACATTAAATATTATCCACAGGAATCAGAGTGCATCTTTCACATGTACACACCTTTCCCACCCCATTGAAGACTAGGCAACTGCTGCCCTAGAACTTTCTTCAGTTAGCTTCTTCAGTTTATTCTATGTATCCTAGCATCTCCTAATGGCTCTTTTGTAGGCATCACTGACCAGAAACTCTGGAAGAAGCAAATACACAAGAAGTCATCAAAAATGGGACAGGTTTAGGTTCACTAGCCAGCTGGAAATTAACATGGGTGCAGTGATTGCATTTGCAGTGTAGTGCACTTGTGTGTGTTATGAAGGCTTTGGTGGGCGCAGACCACTGCTATACACAGCTTAACAAATGGTGACTGGCACTGTTTTGGTCTTCCAGGTACAGTATTGTGGAAACCAGCCAGCCCAGAGTCATCATTTCTTCTCATTCAAATGTCTGCCTGTTGTCTCACCCTAAGACTTTTCAGACAGTGTAGCATCTGTGGACAAGGAGGAAATAGTTTTGCTCATAGTGTATGCTCAGCAGAACTTTGCATCGGGCCCTTTTAAAAAAAAGTTTTTTCCCCCTTAGAAAGCAACAGTGTACTCTGTCCTAGGGGAACTTCTATTTTTTTCTTTCTTTCAAAAAAGCAATATTAATAAAAGTTAGCATGTGAGCAATTGTTAAGCAATAAATAACACTGATTTAAATCACATTTGAATCCATTTTTTTAATAAAAATAACTTGTTGAATGTTTATTTTAGTGATAAAAAACCAAATGGGTTATTTCTTTAAAAATTGTATAGGTGAATATAAACTGTGAAAACTGTAGTTAAAAGCTAAAGTATAGGCATAAGCCACTCAACTGCAGTCAGTAAGTGACCATAACATGAACACTTAAGAAAAGCCTTGATCATGTCTTAGTGTTACAGTAATGAGATTGGAATAAAGTTTATAGAAGTAGAAATGTCAATATTAAATGTAAATATGTCATAAACATATGCACATGCTCTAAATTAAAGAAATTGTTGGAAGGTTGTGTTAATGTAAACATGTTCAGGATCAGTGTTGGGCTTACTCTGTGATTTTGCTTCAATCACTTAAGATAACTCTACAACAAAAGTGATTTGAAGCCAGGAGTAGTAGTTGTTGTTGTTTATTTATTTTGTATACCCGCAGGTCTCAGGGCGGTTCATAGGATAAAATCATGATATAAAAACACAGAATTATATACTCAAAATAAAAACAAAAACAACCGAATAACGCACGCCCCCGACCACATTTTAATAGGGCATTGGATGTCAGTCAGCCAAAGGCCTGGTTAAAGAGGAACGTTTTTGCCTGTTGCCTAAAGGTGTATAATGAAGGCTGCAAGCGAGCCTCCCTAGAGCAGCGTTTCCCAACCGGTGTGCCGCGGCACACTAGTGTGCCGAGACACCGGCTGATGTGCCGCGGAAAAAGGGACCTGCAGCCCAGGGCTGCACAGGACCGTGGCAGCGGCGCTGCTGGAGCCCGGCAGCGAAGCGGAAGCCAGGGCGGCGCTGCTCCCTTGGCTGCTGCAGCAACAGCAGCCTCGCGCGAGAATCCCGACCGGAAGCCTCGCGCACGCCGCGCTACAGCTGATCCCAGAGGTAACTCTGGGTCAGGAGACCCGGCGCAGCCGGGTGGGGGAGGAGCGGTGTGCCGCGAGATTTTTTCATTGATTCAAGTGTGCCGTTGCCTAGATTAGGTTGGGAAACACTGCCCTAGAGAGAGCATTGCACAAATGGGGAGCCGCTGGAAAAAAGGCCCGTTCTCGTGTTGCCACCCTCCAGACCTATTGTGGAGGACGCACACGAAAAAGGGCCTCAGAAAATCATCTCAAGTGACAGCAAAGGATCCAGGAGTACGCCCAAATTATGATCCTGCTCCTTCAGAGGAAGTGTAACCCCATCAAGAACAGTCAACCTTGAAGCCATCCGATCTAGACTAACAGTCTTATCTGGATTGAGTTTCAGTTTGTTGGCTCTCATCAAGTCTATTATCAAGGCAAGACACTAGCCCAGCATTTCAACTGCCTCACCTGCAGGTGTAAAGGAAAAGTAGAGCTGATACTCCAAACCTCCGGATAACCCCACCCAGCGGTTTCATGTAGATGTTGAACAGCATAGGAGATAGGAATGATCGCTGAGGAACTCCACATTGAAGGCTCCACAGGGCTGAGTTGAAATATTCTAGATGAACTCTCCTTGTGGATTGTGATAATTAGGAATGTTGCTTTCTTGCCTCCCTCTAGCTCATTGCACGCACTAAAATCTGGCTCCCCTCCCCCAACACAGTCCCTGTTGCTGCTCTCGTCTTTTGAAGTTTCTTCTCCTCCCACTCATCCTGACTTGGCTGATGTGATGGCAGAATTGGCTTCTTTGCAAAATCCTGCCATTTCAGCTCCTGGTTTTTTGTTTTTTCCACTGCTTCTCAACCTTCAAAATTCATCTTTTATATTTCCTTTGCATCTCTGGATTGCTGTGATATATTGCCATTCTTCCCCCCCCCCTGACAATATTCCAATTTCGCTGGTGATTCAGCATTCATACAAATAACCTCATTGACCCAGCTTTTTTCACATTCTCTTCTACACTGACTTCTTTCCAACCTCAACTGAGAACTCTTAAGAACTCTCTGACCCTTTTCCTGTGGAAATCTGTCTTGGCATTAGCACTCATTTCCTTCCCTCTTCTGTGTCTTGCTATTTCTGTGATTTGTAGATGGCTGTGGTCCTCTTGAAAGTGTTCTCTTCTGTGCCTACACCTTAGACTCCGTAAGAATATAAGAAGTTGCCTCATACTGAGTCAGGTCATTGGTCCTTCTAGCTGCATCTGGTCTAAACGTCCACCATCAACTCCTCCCTATCCTATATTATTTGCTTCCTGTTCTGGCTTACTCTTTTTATATAATTCTTGAAGCATCTCTGAAGAAAATCAAGATTTGACCAACTTTGCCCATTTTAAAGTCATGCTGCCTTTCTAGCAAAGCACCTTCTGCACCTTCTAATGTACACTCACTAAATCCAAGATGCTTCTTTACCTTTGCTTTGTTAAGGCCTGCACTTCTGCTAACTGCCTTTTGCTTAGGGCCTTGTTGACAAGGATAAATATTGCTTCCCACACTTTGTCCATTCCCTCCCCCTTCTCAGGGTAAGATTATTTAAAAACCAGTCATTTTTCATATTGCCAGGAGCTGGAGTCCTTTTGGAATCCCAGCCTTCAACATGGAGTCCACTTGTGCACACTTGAGGGGTACAGCCTAGCAGTAAAGTGGTGGAGCCCATGCAGTGGGAGCAGAGTCCAGTGGTAAAAGGGTTGTGCCCATGCACCTTGGGGGCACAGTGAGTGAGTGAGGAAGCAGAACCCACAGAAAAAGGCATTCCCAAGGTGTACTACTCTTCCATGTGCATAGAAGTTACCTGCCACTAAGCAGTGTATCCATGCATGACATTAATGGCTCTACTTGCTTAACAAGCACAAAGTATTAAGTGCATAACGCAGTTTGTTGAGTGCAAGTGCAGTTTACATGCTAAGTCACAAGTATAAACTACTGTAATGAACTTCATTACACGACAGATCACAAACTGCAATCAGTTTACAATACAACAGCTAGATTTCTGAATAGGATTGGGCATTATGATCATACCACACCACTTGTACTGGTCCTCAATCTGTTTTCAGGCCCAATTCTGACTTTTGGTGCCTTTTACAGCTTGGGACCAGGATATGTGTAGCATTTTTTTGCAGCAGTAAATAAAGCTAATTCTATTCTAGGTTGCAGCAATGGACGTAATAGTACCACTCTATTCTGCCATGGTCAGACTACAGCTGAAATACTGTGTACAGTTCTGGGTGCCACGATTTAAGAAGGATATTGACAAGCTGGAATTTGTGCAGAGGAGGGCAACCAAGATGATTAAGGGTATAGAAACCAAGCCTTATGAGGAACCAGTTGAGGGAGCTGAGTATGTTTGGCATAGAAAAGAGGCATCTGAGAAAATATGATAGCCATCTTCAAATATCGAAATGGTTGTCGCATGTAATATGGAGCAAGCTTGTTTTCTCCTGCTCCAGAAGGGAAATTACGACTAAACATCAGGAAAAACTTTCTGATAGTAAGAGCTGTTCAACAGTAGAACAGTCGGACTCCCTTGGGGGGTTGTGGACTGTCCTTCATTGGAAGTTTTAAAGAAGAGGTTGGATGGTCATCTGTCATGGATGCTTTAGTTGAGTTTCCTGCATTTCAGGGGGTTGGACTAGATGACACTCGGGATCTCTTCCAATTCTACAATTTTATGAGTTTGACTGCCTGTCTCCCTTTATGCCTATCTTATGTTAGGTTCTTTGACAGATAGCCCTCAGTTGATTACCATGCCTTCTCTAGCTTTCCTGGATGGTTTCTCAGTCTTGGCTCCCCAGTTATAGAATGCTTTCCCCAGTAAAATATATGGGAATATTCTCAACAGATGGGCTTTCCTCTCTCTATATGTGCAGTCATACTACAAACATGATGCATTTCATTTATTAATGATGTAGAATATTTCTTTTCAGTTAGTGGCTTTTTATTTGTTAATCTTTATACATTGGATATCTCTGTGTATTCACAGAATATTTTGATGTGATTTAATATGCTATATATCTATTTTTTTATATTTTTGTGACCTTTCGTCATACATTAAATTTTGCTTTATGTACACAATTATAGGCCATATTTAGCATTGTCTGAAACAGTTCTCACAGTTTGTTTCTGTCCAGAAAACCGTGATTGAAAAGCTCTTAACTTCAGGATTATGCTTTTATATCATAAATTTTAGCACTTTTTCATTTTAAAACATTGCCTAAATAGGAATTGCACCTATAATAAATATTTGATTGTTTTTGTAGTCCATTTTTGTTGAAGTAGTTCACATAGGGACTTAATATGTTATGTGACAAAAGGCTTTAATTTAATGGAAAATTTAACCCAGGTCCCTGGTTTTTTTAAAAAAAAAAAAACAATGGCCAGGACATTGTTCAGCCTGAGTGACCAGTGCCTTGTTCTGTAAAGAGGAGAAATGGCTTCTTTTCTAACCTGTCAAGCATATACTGGATTATAAAATGATTCTTCCTCTCTGTTCTTTGGCTCATCAATTTGGTTAGTTTGGTTACTGATATAATGTCCTCCTGTTTGCTGTATTTCAGTGTGTATTAACTCTTATTTCCTTACCTAAAACATCAGTTTTCTGTTTAGTTCTATTCATTCAACTGTTATCTTTCAAAAAACCTTATTTCTCCCTGGTCACACCATGGGACAGTATAAAGGTTTGGTGGTACAAGCAATCTGAGATTTAGACTACTTTAATTCCTGCAAGATTCAATTGGCTATGTTTCTTTCAAAGACATGAGATGGTGTGCCATCTTTCTAATTAAAGCTGAAATCATAGACATTTTAATGAGGCAGGAAATCTGGAATGAAGTTTGAAATTATGCTTAAAAATGGAATCTTGAATGACAATATTCAAAGGAGACATCTAACTAATCTTGTGAATATTTTGACAAATTTCCTGTCTACTGCTTTTCACATCCTGAAAAAACTTTGAGAAGAGTTAAAGCAGCAAGTGACTGTTACCTGGATAATTTTGTTGTATTTTGTTGTTCAAAATTATTTAACAGAACTTACAACAACAACAACAACAATTTTATTATTTATACAATTTTATTTATACAATACAGCAAAACAGCTTACAGCACATATAACAAATTGTAAAACATCAAACATAAAAATTTCTCAATACAGGGCTGCCTTCAAATGTCTTCTAAAATCATATAGTTGTTTATTTCCTTGACATCTGATGGTCACCACTACCGAGAAGGCCCCCTGTCCTGTTCCCTGTAACATCACTTCTCACAGTAAGGGAACCACCAGAAGTCCCTTGAAGCTGGACCTCTGTGTCCAGGCTGAATGGTGGGAGTGGAGACGTTCCTTCAGGTATACTGGGCCTAATGCAAGCTACTAATGCAATGCAAGCTTCTATGTTTTAAATAATGTTTTCTGACATAGTGTCTAAAGCTTTATCTAATATGGTTAAAGTTATTATGATGCTGTATAATCTTGCAACCACTGATTCTGAGAAAAATGATAAAGTGCTGAAACCTCACAGTATTTTAGCAGATAAATTGAATTTTGTTATCTTCATGATTGAAAAAGGCTATGTCAGCATTTCTAGACAACCTGAGTCTTGTTCTGTAGATAATGCCATTATTTTTTTGTTTACTATTGATGATTCTTCTTCCAGTTCAGCACATGACAATGTGAATAAAGTTCGGGTGGCCATAAAGAAAATCAGTCCTTTTGAACACCAGACTTACTGCCAGAGAACTCTGAGAGAGATCAAAATCTTACTGCGCTTCAAACATGAAAATATTATTGGGATCAATGACATTATCAGAGCTCCAACAACTGAACATATGAAAGATGTGTATCCTTTAAAGATGTATGCCCTTGTGCTCTCATTGTTTCAGCTTTCTGCTCTGTATCACTGTTGATTATTTATCTTGGTGTTATCCTAAATTATGTTAAAGACTACTTCCTTGATCTTGTCATTCAGTGATTCTTGCTGTTTTATTAGTTGTACTAAGCCCAAGTCTTTCTGTGTGTAATGTAACAGAACCTTTTATCTGTTGAGGACTTCAATCCCTCGTGGGTAATCTGCTGGAGAGAGGGCTGCATGCTGGCAGAAGGTGGGGCCAAGGCTAAAAGTGGATTGAGTTTCAAGTGTAGCATAGCTCGCTCTTTGTACACCTCATCTCTTTTTCCTGTGCCACCCCATCTCTCTCTGTGCTTCCCTCAACCTCTGTCTATTTTGGCTCCTTCCCCCACTCTTCTATTGAAGAGTTATCCGTTTGGAATGGATAACTTGCACAGAATCCACACCCACACACTTCCATTGTTCCACTTGGTTTGATTTTACAGTCGTACCTTGGAAGTCAAATGGAATCCGTTCCAGAAGTCCATTCGACTTCTGAAACGTTCAGAAACCACACCAAAGCACAGCTTCTGATTGGCTGCAGGAAGCCGCGGAAGCCCCATTGGACTTTCGGCTTTAAAAAATAGTTCGCAAACTGGAACACTCGCTTCCGGGTTTGCAGTGTTCGGGAGCCAAAACGTTCAAGAACTAAGCTGTTCGAAAACCAAGGTACAACTGTATCCACTTTGGGGAGTTTCCCTCTCCTTCCTTCTTATCCTTCTAGGCCCATCCCATTCATGGTTCACAGCAAGCCTTTTTTCACTTTTTCTTCCAGGGCTCATCATCTATCAGCCACTTCTTCTCTACTTTGCACTCATGCTCATGTGCACATACATACAAAATGCAGATGAAATGACTTCCAGAGGAATGGTTCAGAGAGCAAGGGTGGCCTCACAGTGTCTTTAGGGTTATATGGAATTTGGCCAGTGACTGCAGACTCCCCACTATTGTAATAACATGGGAAAAGATTATACATGCATCCCTGCCAAGCACCCTGTTTTAAGCAGGATGGCCCTGCTTTCTTTGAAGGTGACCCGGGTTCTGCCTTTGTCCTGGGGCACCCCGATTTCACACAGCAGATGGGCGAGGGTGAGAAGGGGCAGGCGAGGGCATGAGAAGCAGCAGATGGCTGGGCGAAGATGTGAGAGAAGTGAGCGAGTGGACAGTGGGTGGCCGGGTGACCAAAGGAGAGCGGAGATTGCGCAGGCAGGATGGTGGTGGTGGGGTGTCCCGCTCTGCCCTCCCAAAATGTTGGATGGGATGTGTCCAGTTGTCATGCTGGAGAGGATTGTTTGAAGCAGTCATACGAATTTTTCCAAGAGCCCAACTGATTAGCAAATTGTAATAGGATATGGAATCATGCCATTTTCAATGCCTAAGCAATCCTTGTACCATGCAAATGTTGCAATTTAGAATCGTAGAACTGTAGATTTGGAAGGGACCATGAGGCTCATTTAGTCCAACTCCAGCAATGCAGGAATCTTGCCCATCGTGGGGCTCAAACCCACAACCCTGAGATTAAGAGTCTTGTGCTCTACCGACTGAGCTATTCTTAAGTAAGACTACTATGACATTAGTTATGGATGATGTGCTTCTTTATTGATTAACCATCCAACAATATTGCACATTTTTTTTCTTCTAAAAATGTAGAAGTGAAGTTTTAAAGAACTTGGGAGCTGAGCAACTCCAGTATTATGTAGTAAAATGTTGGTTTGTTTGCCTTAATACGATTTACAGATACATTGTGCAAGATCTAATGGAGACAGACCTTTACAAGCTCTTAAAGACTCAACATCTCAGCAATGACCACATCTGTTATTTCCTTTACCAGATCCTGAGAGGATTAAAATATATCCATTCAGCCAATGTGCTGCATCGTGACCTCAAACCTTCCAACTTGCTGCTAAACACCACTTGTGATCTCAAGGTTAGCAAGTATCTTTTTGTCAATATGAAAGTATCCATGTCCATATAAAACTTACTCATTCGCTATTTTAAATCATTGGATTTCTGTGCCAACAAAGATCCCAAAAACTAAGCTGTAACAGAGACTATTAGAAAGGCATGTGTGCCATTGTGGTGGTATTTGGCAATGAAGATTTAGCACACACACAAAAGTTGTTTATGCATGGATTGAAGCTTTGTTCACTTTTTTGTTCAGATGTTATCTCCATTTCCTTAAAGAATGGAACCTGTAAATGTTCCTTCTTGTTGCCATGGGACAGCTAATCTGCAGATTCTAAAAGATAGAAAGCACATTTACAGTTTTTATTGCAGCTTGAATATCTGAGAGGGTTGTTGATGATAGAATCATAGAAATATAGGGTTGGATGGTCATCTCGAGGGTCATCTACTCCAATCCCCTGCAATGCAGGAATTTTTGCTTGATTAGGAATATAGATGTGACAAAAAATAAAGAGAAAGCTGTCCCTCCTATAACATCTTTGTTTGATTTGATATTAGATCTGTGACTTTGGACTGGCTCGCGTTGCAGATCCAGATCATGATCACACTGGGTTCCTGACGGAATATGTAGCTACGCGTTGGTACAGAGCTCCTGAAATCATGTTGAATTCTAAAGTAAGAGCTATGCATGGAAGAGTGTCTCATGTGGTGCTTGAAATATTTAATAACAAATAATAATAAATATCGTTATTGTTCTTATTACTACTACTGTTGTTGGGCTGCCTTCAGATGTCTTTTAAAAATCACATAGCTGTTTATCTGTTCAACATCTGCTGGGAGAGCGTTCCACTACAATGTGGCTCCTGGAAAATTGAATTCAATCCTAAATTTTGTACATGAACAAATTGCACCCCGATATTTAATTCACTGACAGTGACCATATGAGAGTTTGCTGGCTCAGCTGAATGTCTTGATTATGTGTTTAACCAACTGTGTTGCAAACCAGAGCTAGCTTTGACTTCGAGCAGAAATTCTTGATTGCATATCATTGAAAGTTATGTTGCTTTCTGAGAGATGAAGCTGCTTGCATATGGCTTTTTATATAATTACCAAATTGAGACCACAGTACCTAGTGCTGCTACTTTTTAGATTTGGAATGGAACTGTAAATATGATAGGAAATAAACTGTAGCAGCCCAGCATTCGTTTGGAATTTTAATCCCTGGAAGAAAGTGTACATATGCAGGCATGCAATTACCACAGGAGCTGGCTAAACTGGCAGAGCACAGTGGAACACACGGTTGTGGGTTTGCATCCTAGTTTGCAGAAGCAGGCAAGTGGGGATCAAAGGCAGTCTGAAGCTTATTGGTAGTGGGATCCAACTCACATAAACCCAAAAAAGATCAATGGACCATGTTCTAATACTTGTCCATTCTTTTAGCATGTATATATCCAATCTTATGCACAGAGGTATATCCAAAGTTCTAGTGCACTTCAGAAATCCATACTGTCAGTTTTTTAATTATTTCTGTATCATCTCTGTGTGTGCAAAATATGCTGTTTATTTTCATATGAAAACAAAAGTTAGTACCATTTTACACATGAGCAGCTCAGGCTAAGTGTGTGGCTTGCTTAACTCAGCAATCATTGAAGTCAGAGTTTCTTGATACTTTGTTTATATCAAAAGATCACACTGGCTTTAGGACTTGGAATAAAAAAAATAAGAGTAATCTTTGTGGGTTTCACATGGTAACCATTAGATAAAGTTTGTATTTTATGTTTCTAAGACTACATTCCCATGCACACATGTCAGGGTGAGTGCAAGTGAGTCCAGCTGAAAGCAGTGGTTGAATACGCACCTTATGATAAGCCATAGTTTAGCATGATGTGAATAAGCAGGAATTGGCTGTAGCGAGCCTCAGGCTTACATGCTCCCCTCCCCTTTTTTGTTCCTACATGACGATAAGGAATCTGGTAGCTTTTACTTAGCAACCATTCATAATGTTCTGAACCAACCAACTGTGGTTATTGTTAACTACAGCTAGTTTAAAACAAGGCAGCTTGACACTATTGCTACTGACGTTGGTTTGTTAAGACTAATTGTGGCTAAGCTTAATAGTAGGTCTCAGTCCCAACAGCATGGGAAGCTGTGCTTAAATCAAAAGAAGAAGCTTCTAAACTTCTCATGGCTGAACTGCGGTTTTCTGTGATAAGCAAATACAAACATTGAGACTGACTTTTTAGTAATCATCCATAGATTGTATTGTAGGTGTCTTCTGTACTTTTGTGTTACCCTTCATATTTATAAAAAACAGTGCTTGCCTCATTGTTCAAGAACAGTTATATAAATTCTGATTCATCACAAGTGCTAGGACTGGAATTCTAGATTTCAAAATTACCATATCGTAGCTCTCTTAAATTGTAGTATGTTGAACAGTATGTTGAAATTGTAGTATGTTGCAAATGCTAGCAACAAGTGATTTTCCCCATCTTTCTACTTATAGGGTTATACCAAATCTATTGATATCTGGTCTGTAGGCTGTATTTTGGCAGAGATGCTATCAAACAGACCCATCTTTCCAGGAAAACACTATCTTGATCAGCTGAACCACATCCTTGGTAAGATTTCTATATATAACTATAGCCAAAGGCTGCTTTTGTCTACTAATAGCCATTTCTCTCCAGCCTACTGATTTGATTGATGGTACCAGCTGTGGCCATCTATTCATATTTTTATTTTAAATTCATGCTGATTTTCTCCCCTGTTCTCACCTCTCCTGCTCTGCATGCAGCACTCTGCACTCCTCCACCAGGCAAGGGCACAATCCTGCAGAAACCTCCTTGATGTAAGCGCCACTGAAACAAGTAGAAAACGAACAAGAGCAAAATTCCTCTTTAGTACCATCCTTTGATACAAATTTTTATTATCATCCATTGGTACACAAATATGAACTAGTTTGAGATAATTAAAGAATATCACATAATTGCCCTTCAGTACTGCTCCCAGTTAATTTAAAATACAGCTTCCAGATTACTAGCAGCTGCTTCCAACCAGTTTCCAAAGTCAGCTCCTGAGCAGGGGTTAAATCTGGAGGTAACCAGAGCAGGGATAATGTCAGGAAAGGCAGCAGCTGGTGAAATAACCTTAATTAGTGGAAGGTGCTTAGCACCACAAATGACACATGGGTGTTCAGTGACAAACCTGCATCTATTAGTACACCCAATCTAGTAAATAACAGATTTAAGAAACTTGATATTAATCTTTATCAAATGCATTCACGTGCTTTGTTTCCACAATAATACTCTTTTCTCTATTTTATTGAATTGTAGGAATACTTGGATCTCCTTCTCAAGAAGACTTGAACTGCATAATCAATTTGAAAGCCAGAAACTATTTGCTTTCTCTTCCGTACAAAAACAAGGTGCCATGGAACAGGCTGTTTCCAAATGCTGACCCCAAAGGTAACATAAAAAGATTGAGATAACAACTGAATATAGTGATGCAAGATTTGTGACCATTGAATGTAGCAAGGGCTGAAATCTTGCCCATTAAATCTCCCTTCACAGAATATAACTTTATAAACTAGGTTATATTTGTGTTTGGTATCAGATTCATTGCAGCTTGTAAAGAGTTTAAATCACAAAAAAGTTAGATAATTTGTAGTTTGCTAATTTCTGTTCCCAGTTCATATTCATTGGGGCTAATCACTTCATGTGCTGGTGGTCAGTGGCACTCTGAAGGATGGTTGCTCACCCTAGGCATTACTTGGCCAAATGCTCATGAAACTCTTTTTACCTGGTGCTTTTTTCTTTTGGAGTTGGGAGTGAACCTCTATCAATTGTGCTTGACTCCAGATTAACAAAGCTTGGAAATAAGGCCCAGGCACTATGGACATGCACACAGCGCACATGGGCTTTGCATTTCATGTTTGGGTGAAATCTACACACATAAAAAACGCTGTGAAAATGCTTTTTTAAAAAACGATTTGAAAAATATATTGAATTTGCCATAGCTCACTGTCGCCATCTAGTGTCACACTTGTATTTTGCACTTTGCAACACACTTAAAACATTTTATTTGCAGCTGTATAGCTGAGTCCTTGGTGATGAGCAGAGGTAGGGAGCCTCTTTGGCTTCTTTTGCACCCTTCAGGGGCAGAAAGACATAAGTACACTGACTGTGGCAATGTCCAGCAAGATCAGAAGCAGAGGGCTGGCAAGTACCCCAAGACAAGCACACTTACAAGTAATTTTCTTGGGAGCAGATGAACAGTAAGTCCAGTCCAAAGTCCCATATAGCATTCAATGATGCCTTGGAACCTATTAGGGAGATTGTGGGATTTGGTTTGTTCTCCTATAAACTATTTTTCTTCCCACCATCCAATTTCTGTGTTCTGAATTAGGATATATATGTCTTGTGCTACTGGCTAAACTTATTCAGAACCGCTCTGAATCATGCATGAAGGGAAGAACAGTGCTGAATTAATATGGCTGCATTACAACACAAACTGATTCTAGCTTTCTCTACTATAGCTCTTGATTTGTTGGATAAAATGTTGACCTTCAACCCTCATAAAAGAATTGAAGTGGAAGAAGCTT
Organism: Darevskia nairensis; assembly: GCA_034642065.1. Taxonomy (NCBI): domain Eukaryota; kingdom Metazoa; phylum Chordata; class Lepidosauria; order Squamata; family Lacertidae; genus Darevskia; species Darevskia nairensis. Next base: position 152,168 of record JAWWNI010000858.1, read on the forward strand.
TGGCGCATCCGTATCTAGAGCAGTATTATGATCCAAGTGATGAGGTAGGGGAACATCTTATTTTACTTGGTTTGAAATCACTGAAACTCTTTAAATAGATGCTTAGAATAGTTTGGGGAATAGAGGAAGCTAGCAAGTAAATCACAAACAAAATTCATAATTTTATATGTACTAGTAAGTAAGTAATTTTATATTTACATTTACAGGCAGATCTGATCATTTCCCTCCTTTTGTCAGGCTCCACTAACAAAATCACTGTTAAAGTGACAAAATTCTGTGCAAGCACACTCACTAACATTCAGCAATCCATTCTACTGTGATTGTGAATGCGTGACAATGCTCACACATCCTAGCCCATGGCCATTCTCTTAATTCCAAATACAGTCGTACCTTGGACCTCAAACACCTTGGCTCCCAAACAAATTGGCTCCCGAACGATTGAAACCCGGAAGTGAGTGTTCTGGTTTTCGAACAATTTTTGGAAGCTGAACGTCTGACGCGGCTTCTGATTGGCTGCAGGACGCTCCTGCAGACAATCAGAAGCCGCACCTTGGTTTTCAAATGGTTCCAGGAGTCGAACGGACTCCCGGAACGCATTTTGTTTGAGAACCAAGGTACGATTGTAGTTGTTTACTGGCCTGGAAACTGTAAAATTGTTTTTATTTGATTGTAACTTAGTGACCTGTGATTATAGTAATAAAGATTGATATTTAGATATTTATGTTTAGATGGGTTAATATTAGACAATTGACACCATGTGACTATCAGATGCCTTAGGTTTTAAATTCTATTTGAGAGCAGTGCCACATTTTATGTAGCAAAAACAACTTCCATCTACAATAGCTACACCAATGTTTCCCATGACAAGCATCTGTCAACACAGGTGAACATATGATGAACAATTCCTGTCAGTCAGAGCCCCCAGATGTATGTACATAATTGTTTATGTCCATGTATCTGTCCAAACTTTGTGCATGTAGCATTTGTGTTTAGACACCACAAACAATGCCATTGTACAAGAGCCATAAGGTCATGTTATTTGTAATAACTTACTGTATCACACAGGAACAAGATTTCATACACTTCATTGCGTTCTTACTTAACACATTCTGTTAGACACTTTCACTCTGATGAATAGACATGACTGTCTTCATATAACTAGAAACAACTCAGACCTAATCTGACAAGAACATTGCATGAGAATTTGCTGCTTCCTCTTTGGTTATTAAATGAATCGTAAAACAAATTTTGCTATGCTTTATTATTTTTTAAAAGACTTATATCCTGCTTTTAAACCACCTGGTCCTCAAAGTAGTTTACATTTACCTCCCTGTTACCTCCCTGTTTCCTATGGTGGTTTGGAACAAATTTGTAAACAGGTTTACTAAAAGATTTCATGTTGCTGCTGTTGTTAGCCTGTAGCTGAAGCACCCTTCAAGTTTGACATGGAGCTGGATGACTTACCAAAGGAAAAACTGAAAGAACTGATTTTTGAGGAAACTGCTAGATTCCAGCCAGGATACAGATCCTAAATGACATACAGGTACATTGAATCTTAGCCTAACTGTGTAAAACTGGCACAAGAAAATAACAGACACAAAATGTGTGATGACATTTTTCTAAAGTAATTATTTTATAAATCCTGAATTCTTGAGTAATCTTGGGCAGTGTTTTTCACCCTCTTCTGGGCAACGGAACACCTGTCTTCGGGGAAAAATCTCACGGCACAGCACCCACAGCGCGCGGCTTTTTTTTCTATGGGGGGGGCCGGCACAGTTTTTTTTCGGGCCTCCGAGGCCCAGCGCGGCTTCTTCCCGCGCTGGGGAGGCCCGGCGGGGCTTTTCCCCGCGTCGGAGAGGCCCGGCGGAGCTTCAGCTTCGGCGGGGCTTTTCCCCGCGGCACAGCAGCCGGTGTCTCGCGGCACACTAGTGTGCCGCGGCACACCGGTTGGGAAACGCTGATCTTGGGTAACTTGGGGCGTTCCTCTGCAAGGGAATTCCCTGCTAGCCATCTTAAAATCAAAAAGAGAAAAGTTTGGCCCCAAATTGAAAAATGGTCCAAAAAATAAAAAGAATTAAAACCACCCAAAATTCAAAATAAAGACTCAAAATCACATAGCTAAAAATCCAAATAGCCTCAAAAAGCAAAATAGAAGTCAAAAACTCTCAAGTCTCATTGCTGTGTTGCAAAGGAAAGGGGAGGAAAAGGGCAGGCGAGTTGATCCTCCAACACTAGAACAAAAGAGCCCTCGTGACTTTGAGGAAACAAAACAAAAAAATATATATTTCTCCAGTTTAAAAATCATTTTCAATAATTAGTAAAAAAAAAACAAACCTCAGAAATCTCTGGAATTATTTCCTATACTGGGCCCATAACCTTATGATGGGCTTTATTAGGTAGGTGAGGGAATATAATAACCATATTTTTTGGACCCTAAGACGCACCTTGTTTTTAAAGGAGGAAAACAAGAAAAAAATTATTGTAACTCAAAACTGGCGGCTGCGAAGGAGAAAGCAGCTTTTGGGCTGCACGTTCCTCCTCCGTCAGCGCCAAAGGGGCGGCGGGGGGGGGGAACATTCCTCCTTCTTCCCCCGCCCCTTTGCTGCTGGCTTTAAAGTCAGCTGGGGAGAAGAGGAGGACGCTATGGTCCGTCCCTTCTCCCCAGCTGGCTTTAAAGCAAGCGGGGGGAGAACCGCTAGTAGCAGCGGGACCAGCGGCTGGAAGGGCTCCTTTCAGGCCGCTGGTCTCACCCCCCGCCGCCCCTGCCTCTCACCGTGTTCAGCGAGAGGTGGGGGCGGCATCGGCGGTGGGACCAGTGGCCCAGAAGGGCTCCTTTCAGGCCGCAGGTCCCACCCAGGAGATGGGACCAGCGGCCCAAAAGAAGCCCTTTCGGGCTGCTGTTCCCGCCGCCGCGCCCCCGCCTTCGCTCCGTAAGACGCACAGACATTTTCCCTTACGTTTTAGGAGGGGAAAAGTGCATCTTATGGAGCAAAAAATACGATAACTATATTTTATTCCCCTACAGACCCACATGTGTGGGTTAGCAGCCAAAGGGATCAGCTTAGCGCTTGCACTTAAAAGCATGGGACTGAGCAGAGTTTAAATCCCATTTTAAGCAGTTTAATTGAAAGCATAGGACTTAGCTGTTAGGCTGATTTCTCCCTTTATTATCCCATTTATCAAAGAAACAGGCTACAGACTGAAAATTAAGTTTAAAACATATATTTTACTCACAGTCAAGCATTTGTCCTTAGCAGCAAAAACAAATGCAGGGAAAATATTTTTTGGGTACAAAAATAAAAGGTTATTTTCAAAATGGAATCTAGGCTTGGGGCGGACCCAGACATGTTCATCTGCTCACATGGTATGAAGCACAAAGAAAGAGAGAAGGAACAGGAAATACTTCTTTTGCTTCTTCCCCTCTAGGAGAGAAGGGGGAAATGACATCACATGTTTCTATAGTCTGAGTTTGCCTATCAGCAATACAGCTCTATCATCTTAACCCCTTCACATGTTAACTAGCAGGAATATGCATTGTTAGATTTGACTGCATATGTCCCACACTACAAATTTTAGTCAAATGTGCTCTGGGTACCCCTGGGGGTAGAGCATAATTTACATTTGATTAGTAAATAGTGGACACAATTGGACATTTCAGTAGAGTATTCAATCCAGTAATGTTTGGATTATTTACCTGCTTTACCCTTCTTAAAGATGTTGCAGAAGGTCTTACAGACTATTTAAGTGAAGACAGGAGAAAGATACTTTTCAAGAATGTTGGTTCTGCTGCCTTGGTTTGCTTTTTTGAGGGCTGTAATTTGATGGCTGTGTCTCATTTCTAATCTTTTCTACTTTACCAATAAATGCACACACGGTTCTTTATTAAAACTTGTTTCCTCTTTGCCTCCCCAGGAAAAAGGAGTTCAAGGGCTGGACAATACTCCACATTGATGTTATCTTCCTGGTTCTTTATCTATTGTCATGCCTTGTGGCCTACTTCAGCTTATCCACTAACCACTTCAAGCCATTCAGGAGAACCATTTCTGGTAGTCCTGGCTTTTATGCTTTCAATGGATTCTTTATTTATGCCTGAAAAAATTGTCACTGATATTCCTGTGTGTAATGTCCATTACTGACCTTTATGCAGTACTGTACTTCCATATGCAGCTACTGCTGACAATACTGCTTCCTTTTCTGTTTTGAAAGATGCAGTGTTTCATCCCCAGATTTTAACCAAGAAGGTGGCAGACAAAAGATTTCTACATCATGAACTGTTTTATTTTCTAGATTTAAGTTTTGTTAGTAGCATTTTTATTTTTTAAAGAAAAAGCTACGATTTAGGGCACTTTAAGTCAATGGCACTCTTTTGCACTTCTTTAAGCAGTAGTGGTTACTAACATGCACAGTGCAGATAGACAGAGTGACAGCATAGGCTACATTAATATTAAAATCATGTGCTTGCTCTGATTTGTTCTACACATGTAAATTATTTATTGCAGGGCATTTTACTAGGACATCCAGAAATCTTGCTTTATTAACCAAACCTTAATGATGGGCGGGGGGGGCGTTCTGTCACCTCTTTCAGCAGTCCTAGGTACGTCAACAATTTTCAATTTGAATGGTACTCCCAAAGCATCTACTGCCATATTTGAAAGATATGCATATTCTAAGCATGTTTACTCAGAAGTAAATCCCAGTGAGTTCAATAGGACCAGTAGGTATTCTTAGGATGATAGCCTTGCAGACAGAAAGTAGCAGTGAGAGAGTAATTTAGATAACCAAATTTCATCCTCAGTACCGGTAGTTTTCTGTTGTGGAAAGGCACCATGTGGTATTCATTAGTGAGTGGAAATATTCATATGAATATGTGAACTCAGTCAACATATTAAATACCAATGAAACACTTCAGGTATCTTTACAATCTTTGAATTTACACGGAGGGCTCTGACAACGGAACACTGCATCTTTGAATAAGAAATTTAGAATTTACCTTGCTGTAATCTTCCCTGTGGTGATAAGCTCTCAAATCCTCTGATTTGATCTACTGCTCAGTTAAATTGTTTATTGATAATGCTGATTTAGGGCCACCAAACGAAGCTATCACTAAATCATGTTTCATTGAACACTTTACCTTTTTTTTAATGATAGCTCTTATAAGTATTTGTTTCTGAAACTGTATCATGTGGAGTTTACTAGGTGTAATGTTCCAGTGCAGTGCCTCCTTTACTTTCCCCACTGCTCTGTGGTGAGAAATTTGCCTTGTTTAAGATAATTACTGTGCCCTCGCATGACTGTTACAAGCTTTCTGTGCAAAGATGATTGTCTAAGTGCCACATGCCTACAATTGAAAAAGTTACCTCTGAGTTGTGTTGAATTAAATTCTATCCAGCAAATAACTTAGGAAAAAAATAGTTTTGTTTTAGCTGTTTTTTCTCTGTTCTGTTGTGTTTTGGCAGCAGTGAATAGACTGTATAAAGAATGCTTACTAATGCGAACAAAGACGCACTTGTAATTAATCAAAAATAAATTTTAATCTTGTTTCTTTACATTAACCTTTCAAATAATTTTATTTGCTCTTTGATAAAGCATTTAGATGGGAATCTGACGTCTGTTGTATTAAAGGACACTTGCTGGTGATAGCACTAATTTTATCTGCAGTATAATTTAGAAAGCATTAACCTAGACTATTGGCAGCCCTATCATTTTACATATTTACTGAGATTGACAGAACAACTCCCAAGTAATGATAGGATAGTTCCAGGCCCCTATCCACCTCAAATTAGTGATAACCAAATCCCGTTGAAAGTATTGGGACACTGGTTAGTCACACCTAACCTAGTTTTGATTTGTTTCAATGGGGCATGCTGCACAATCCTAAGCATGTTTACTTGCCTCATTGAGACTTAAGCTGCAATCCTATGCACACTTACCTGTGAGTAAGTCCCATTGAACTCAATGAGGTTTACTTCTGAGTAAATGACTTTAGGATTGTAGCTATAGGCACTTTAGCTGAATTCGGGGCCCAGTAAACCCAAACATTTTCTTAATAATTTAGGAATTTGTTTAAGCAGACTAACTTTTAGTAAACAAAAGTTAGTCTTCAAAGGGCATTTTCTATTAACTCTTATGGTCCATAGTACTACTACTTTGTAAACCATGTGTAGGGGACATAGTTGGGAAAACTGCGAAGATGTCAGTTTTGTTAGGATTCTACACTTCGCTGTTTGTACTCAGGTGGAAACTTTTCTTGGTCTTTTTACAAATCATATCTTAGCCAAATGCCTGCACCTCATTCAGTTGAAATATAGCCCTAGGCTCTGCCTGTACGATCATTACAGAATTAACTTGGTGAGTTTTGACTGTTAGAAAAGCTCTACTGAAATAACACCACCGTTTTATTAAGAGCTTTGCCAGCTTTTCATTTACTCCTTGCAGTTATGCTTTGGAGATTTAACTTTAGTAGTATGAACATTACCTTGGATTTACAACTCTACAAAAGAAGCCATGGGCACAATTAACTAATATCTGTTGCTTTGAGGCATTACTTCTGTCTGCTTTTAAAACAGATTGACTTGAAAGCACTAATTGCAGACATCAAATGTTTTAAGGCGTGAAATTCCACCTTGAGCATAAAAGCAGGATTTTCAACAGGAAATATTTTTAAGATAAATGCTTATACCAATGTGTTTTTATTACCTGTCTATTTCTGCATGACTATCCCAGGAATTCCTACTAAAGTGATGGAGAACATGAGGTCATGTTACCAATATAATATGCGGTTATACTGAAGTTTGTTCAGGGATCATTGGTATAAGAAATGCATATTTTGGGTTTGATGTGAGTTGAGTGCAGAATGTGCATATTCACCGGTCACTATATGAAATCCTTTGGATAACATATTCAGCTTGGAGACTATGCATATTGATCAGGCAATATATACACTATTCATTCTGTCAGTTTGTGCACATTCTCCGTTCAGCTCCTGTTAGCTGCAACATATGCAAGCTGCCAAACATTCCAGTCTTCGGCTAGTAAGACCCTGCAATTCACAGTGGTATAATGCAACAAAATTATGTTTCCTGGCTGTGATTGATTGAACTTTTGCTTTCTGAGGCCTATTCCCCCCGCCTAAAGCCATACGTGTGTGCCATACATGGGAAGCCTCGTAATGTGTGTTTTAATTGGTAACTACATTATCACATGGGTAAGATATGAGAGCTGCAGGAGGACTTTGGTAATTGAAGGCAACCAATTTTGTTTCTGCTTTAAAATACTTAAATATGAAGCCGCCTTATAGAGAGTCAGATCATTGGCATATCTACCAAAGTACTTGCAGTGGCTCTCAAATATCATTAATGGGGAGGTTTTCCCCAGACCTGCTATGCGATATTCTTTTAAGCCGGAGATGCCAGGGATTGAACCTTGGACTTTTGGGCCATGCAGACCTTATTGCTTCTGCTGCTGAGCATAATGTGCTATATACTACGTGCTACACTATGGTATATTTATAATTTGTCAGAAATACATCAGCCAAGAAGCTGTCATGGGGACTGTAAATTCTTAAAGGGTATGTTGGTTTCTGTAAGTTCAGTATCTATCCCAAATGCTTGCTTAATAAACCAATTTTTAAAATAGCTCAGATAGGGGTATACATACTTATGATTTCACTCCTTTGCATAGTACTTCTATATTTATAAAGCAATGTTTTGAAGCAATCCCAAGTTTAAGGGAAAGTATTTTTGTAAGTGTTGCAGTTTAAGTCCAAGAAATCCTTTTCACATAAGTCTAAAATGCATTTATGCTTTGGCTTGAATGATTTGTCTGAAATACAAGACGCTAATGAAAAGTGCACCTTGGTGAAGTTCATCCTAGCCATCAGTGTTGTAGCATGTGCTGTGATCAGAACTGAAGTGATATATTGGAAGAAATTCAACCATAGGACTAACCTTGTGACCCCAGAAGAAACTTGTAAAGGCTGCAGCAGGTTTACTTACTATTGTTGCCTTTTCTTGTGGTGTTTCAGCGTAGAGCACTCCCAAGGAAATACTTCTGCTTTTGTATTTGCTTTGTACTGTTGGTGCCTTAGTCATGTACCCCAAACATCCCGCACAGCTAATTTTAGTTAATGGTAAGATTTAAAACCTAAAACGAAAGCAAAATTTTATAAAGGTTTTCTGTATGTTGTTACATTATAACAACTAAACGTTTATATTGTGTGACAGATTTGTGATTTGTTTATTATAATATGTATAGAATGACTGTGAGTAGAAAAGGTTTATATTTCATCTGTTGATGTAAACGTATACTTTTTTTAAATTAAATGTCTTTTTAGTATATGCCATCTGATTCTTGTACAAACAAATGTGAATAAATCATTAAATTGTGATCCTGGATTACCAAAGTAAGAAAGTATTGTGCATATGTAGAATGAATGTGGCAGTCGCCTTTCTTTAACAACAGCAACAAAACCCAAGAACAAAATGTTAATTGAGGACACATGAAGATATCGTATTAAGGTTTTCAGCACCCAAGTTAAAGCTGACTCTCTTAATTAACTTAAATCCATTTTTGCCTAAATAATAAAAACTAGCACTTCCAGGATTTAAAAATAGAAAAAGTAGTATAGTCCACTACTTACTATGCTCAGGTTAAGCTATTTACCAAATAACCCTGTGCTGAGGGGTGGGGAGTGGAATATGCTGCCATTTTGCTTGCGGAACAGCCACTATATCCCATGTGCTCTTCCCCTTCCTGTGCTAACAACTGCTGGAACAGCACAAAACATCAGGCACCCTCCCAATCTCCATGGAAGCACTGTCAAAGCCAACGTAGTAGGAACTGCCCACGGAGTGAGCTGAGAAATGCCTGCCAGTGCACACCACTGTGTCACAACCTGGTGACACAGCCAGCAAGTAGCCGTCACCAGGCACCATTCCAGGCAGCAGTTCGAGTCCTCTTCGCTGCTCATGAGTACCATTTTGGAGCATAATATGCAAAGGGAAAAGGAGGCAGCTCACATAACCCCCACATCACTTCCTGGGCAGGGGACCTGCAGCCAACCTATGTGCACACTCTTGGGGCAATATTCAAGAGCTGAGGGGGTGGGGAGACATTCCAATCCCCACTCCATAGCATGGCAGCAGTTGCTAATTGCACAGCATGAGGAATCTTGTGCCATGGAATTCCACTCAATACCGGTATTGATCCATAGTAGATTTCAATGTATAGTTAGCAGAGTAACAACTTAAACACGTTGCACGATTCCCAAACAATAGATCTGAGGCAATTGTATTTCATCCAGCAGAGCTTTACTGCTACTGAAGGCAAATGAGCATAATGGTCACAAATCCAATACATTCAGGATTTGCACTGTCCATAAGAAATCCAGTTGTAGCAGACTTAACTTAAACTTACAATAACTTCTAATAAGTCTAAACCAAAACACTAAGCATACTATGAACAGAACACCACACCAGAAAGAAAAGAGATAGAAACTGAGAGTGAAACCCAGGCTCCTTCTGGCCTATAATTATAGTCAGCATGAACTTGACAGAAGAGATAACGGAACCAGTTTAAGCCACCTGTACTCAGCTTCTCTGAAGGAATAACCCAACCATCATGAACCTTCTGCTTGTTTTTTCCCCACAGAAGCTTCCAGTACCCTCTCGAATTAATTAGAATAGGAAAGATCTCTAAACATCAGATCAATACTTTCAGAACTAAGAAACGCAAACTGACAAATCTGGTCTTCCGACGTCATCGTATTACACCTCCCACCTTCCTGACCATTGGCCTTGTTGGCTGGGACCAAAGGGAGTTGGGAGTCCAACCCACCTGGAGCACCACAGGTTCCCCACTCCTGGCTTACATTTTGCATGTACGAGTGCTGGGTTTGAATCCAGGGTACCATCCCACCCTAGGAAAGGGGGGGAGGGACCTGAGGGGCAGGAACTTCTGAGCCAATCGGGGAGAGTGCTACATGGGCCAACTGCCTTCCCCGTGCATAGGACAGCCAATCCCTTCCCCTGACAACCCACATGACCAATCCACCATCACCCTTGCTATTTTGCCTGACAGGCCTGCCTTTCTTGGTAGCATCCCCGTCCTCCAACTAGCTGACTGCCTCATGCGCTGTAATAGCAGCACCGCCCATTCTACTTGTCCATCCTGAGACATCCCCTACCTTACAATTCAGACTAGAGAACCCTTGCCCTTGACAGTTATAGCCATATGGAAGCTGAAGCCAGATCAAACTAGAGGGAGAAGAGACGGGGATCCCTGTCGGCCACACCCTAGCAACGAAGAAATTGTGTGGCAAAAATAAAGCCATTACCAAACATATGAATGGCATCCTAAAAGGAAAAAGAAAAAGTGTGGAGTTCCTGCACAGTTACTCCTGCGTGTAGGACAGCAACAGACATCACAATAACAGGTATAAAGTCCCTTAGGGCTCCAGTTCCCCTGGTAGGAGCATGTTCACCTCACTGTTCCAGAGCTTGCAAGGGTCCAGGAGTCTGGTTGAAGAAAGCACAACATCTAAAAACTCAGTAACAGTTTTTTACAGTAGAAGACTATCAGGTATAGGAGAATCTCTGGGCCAGGGATTCCAAAGTCCATGTGTGCTGAAAAGGGTTTTTTTTCAGATTCTGCAAGAGGGAGGAATTATACCTTTTTAGAAAATTCTCCCACCTCCTTGAGAATAAGAAGTGGGAGGATAGCCATATTCCTACCATATCCTCCTATAAGCCTATCTATAGGAAGGAGTTAAATCTATAGATGAAGTGTGAGGAATCTTCGGCCCCCCAGCTGTTGCTGATCTGCAACTCCCATCCTCAGTGGCCATTGGCTATGCTGGCTGGGACTGGCTGGAGTTATAGTTCAGCAATATGTGGAGGGTCAAATGTTCAACAAACCTCCAAATTATTTTACCACCGACAGCTTCCATCTCAGGAGAACCACAACTGACTGACTGCAGGCTAGCCCTACATATCTTGAAGTGGGTCCTAGAAACTTATGTCCAAAGCACATAGCCTAGTTTTTCAGGTTCTCCCATCCCAAGAGAAACCTACTGCATCACTGGTGGCAAAAGATCTATGTGAAAAAGTCCACAATCACGTGAACTTGGCAATTTACTTGCTAAGCCCACTGCAAACCACAGAAAGGGGATGGGGAACCTTTGACCCTCCAGATGTTGCCAAACTACAACTCTCATCATCTGTGGCCATGCTTGCTGGGGCAGATGGGAGTGGAAGTTCAGTGACATCTGGAGGACCAAAGGTTCCTCCTCTCTGCTGTAGATCTGATTCCTGTTCCTCCTTATGGCACAAGTTTTTAAAGGAAAAAAATAGAGATTAATAGATCTGAAAACATTCAAGATGGAGATATTAGCTCCTCCATGGCTGCAGCTGTATCCCCAGAAGACTCTCTAATGCCTATAGACTTAAAAAGATGCCTGCCTGCATTGCTACCAGAAGCTATAGCGGAAAAATGAAGCAGCAGTGTGGAAATAATAATCACTGTGCAGATCTATTTTTAAGCTGCTTACACTGCTTGTTTAGCGGGTTGTCACCGGCATGTGAACCCTGCAGATTACAATTGCTCTCCCAGCTGCGAGAGAGGGCACTCAGCTTGCAATTGTTTGCCTTTAGAAAGTTGATGCTGCCACCCTATTAAATTGGCTTTTAAGGCAGCCAGCCAGCAATATACTGCATTAATATAAGTCTGTGAAATGCATGAAGGTTCCCAGTTGAGAAAGATTGGGACTTGAGCTACTGACTAGCTCAAACTAGGCTTCTTGAAATTAAAAAACTGCTCTGGTTCCTTCTCTCACACTTCAAGTGGTATGCTGGAGCTGTGTGGGAAGACTTAGAGCAGGGCTAGGCAACCTGTGGCCTTCTCCCGATGTTTCTGGACTCCAGCTCCCATCATCCCTGACCACTGACCCTGCTGGCTGGGGCTAATGGAAGCTGGAGTCCAACAACACCTGGAGGGTCACAAGTTCCCTACCACCTGACAGACCCTGAAAGAAGAAGAACGGAGGAGGTAGCAACCCAGCTGAATTCAGTGAGGCCTTTGTGTGTGCGTTGCTGGTGGTGGATCTCTGCAGACTGTGGAGCCAAGGTGGCATGGAGAACAAACCAGGGGTGTGTTCCTCCAGATGCTCCTGAAGTATCACTTCCACCACCCTTTGGTCATGCTGGCTGGAGCTGATGGAAGTTGGGAGTCCAACAGCATCTGGAAGGAAGCCACCCCTGGACTAGAGGCTGAGTCACATGTAATGCCCTGGTTATTCTCATGCAAGTGGTAGAGTCGCCATTTATCCATCACCCAAGAAGATGCTGCTTTGCCTGTATATACTCAATTTATATAAGAGACAGTTTTAGGGGGGAAATAGTCATAATTTAAATAGAATTGCAACATGTTGTACCCAACATTAGTCTTATTCAGGGTACTGTACATCCATATGGTGCATTGATTACAGTGGGTCTGCACTGAGTTGGCTGCAATAATCCAGCCCAATTGCCTTCTAAATCCGGCCCGCAGACAGTCCGGGAATCAGCGTGTTTTTACATGAGTAGAATGTGTCTTTTTATTTAAAATGCATCTCTGGGTTATTTGTGGGGCATAGGAATTTGTTCATTTTTTTTTTCAAAATATAGTCTGCCCCCCAAGGTCTGAGGGACAGTGGACTGGCCCCCTGCTGAAAAAGTTTGCTGACCCCTGCTCTAGACTCATAGTTTGTAAAAGGACACACACTTTTATAGTGTCTGTATTCTCTGCCCCCCCCAGTGGGGGTACTAGCAGGCGAGTGGGTGGGCAGTGGGTTGGGGGGGATTTAGATCAGGAAAACAGCACAAGTGGGGGGAAGCTTCAACATCCCCTCCTCCAGTAGCGCTGCTCTAATCAGAATTGGAGCTGCTCTCCACAAGTGCTTTAAAAACTGTGAAACATGTTGCAGCATTTATGGGCTTGTGCAAACTAAAAATTAGAAAATGTGTTGGGAGTGGCCTTTGCAAAAAAGGAGAGGAAGGAAGGAAGGAGGTCTACTCTAGAACGTAAGGAAAATAGTAGCTGGGTGAGGTCACTGGCTTGATGGCTATTTGCATACTTTTGCTCACAGATGCTAAATTTAAGAGCTCCCATTATACAGAATTGTCTCCTCTGTAAACAGGTTCTGCTTGCAGCAGCTGCTGCAAATATAGGTGCAGCCGTGACATCCAAATAAGGAAAACAGTGTGTTGTTCTCTGTACATCAGAAATGGGTTCTAGTTGTTCCGAAGGCTGCTTCAATAAATGCAGAGCTATAATTACAGCATATAATTAGATGAACCAGAATCCTTTGCACTAGCACAAGAGGAAGAGGTTTAGGTTGGAGAAGTACGATGTGGGGGGGGACTCCTTTTAGCTTTGGCTGCTAGAAGTAAATGATGGTCTGTGACTCATCTAAGTAGTGCATGATGTATGTTTCCTCCCCCCCTCCCCAAAATAAAAAAATCTCCAGACCTAGCCCTGTTGTTAGGAAGAGAGAGGCAGTTACCTCAGCTGGCAGAAATGGATGGTGGCGGGTATGTGTTGGAGGGCAGAACTGTGTGTGCCTCCTAGGCTAGGATGCTGCCTTCTGGGAATGTGGTCCTGTCCACAGTCTACTTTACAAACAAAAAACAGAAACCTGACATATTTATTTTCACATGCTGTGTACAAGCAAGTCACTGCTATCCAGTGCGAGCAGATAATGCAATGAGCAGATATAGGGAAATGATGCAACAATGAGAATTCAGCATCTATAAGTGGGAAAATAACAAAAGTAACACACATTTATCCCTCACTTCCCTAGGGTTCACCTGGATAGACTGGTGGGGGAACTGTCACCATTAAATGGTCAGACTTGGGAATTGGAACAATATCCAATTTGCATCTTTTATTCCTGTCACAGAACTAAAATTCCCAGAGTTCCCTGAGAAGAGGGAATGACTGCTAAACCACTGTGGAAATCATACCTCTGTGACAGGGGTGCTAACTCCTGGGCGTCCAACCCTTTTGCCCCCCCCCCCATATTTTGGCGAGGGGGCTGCCCCTCCAATGTTTTTTTTAAAAAACTGGGTTAAGCACAGAGCCAAGCACTGTGTGGCTTCAGTGTCTGGCTCCTTCTCCTCCTGCCGTGGAGCGGAAGGAGGGGAAGCAGCCCCCGGCTGGTGGCGGCAGGAGGAGGAGGAGGAGGAGCCACTGAAGCCATGCTGCCACTGTGTTCAGCTCTGCCCCCAGCTCCTCTGACATCCTGCCACGACATCAGGGCATCCCACATGCAACATGGGCGCCCTCAATCTCCCTCACAAGTTGGAGACTCTGCTTAGCACCCTTGAAAAACTACAGTTCCCAGCATCCTATGGGGGAAGCCACAATGGTTTAAAGTCGTATGAGGCTGTTTTAAGTGCATAGTGCAGATGAGGCCCTACTTCTATCCCCATCCTCCTTGCTGCCGAGTCTCAACACTGAGACTAAGGAGGAGGAGTCTGCCAGCCAGTGCCAGCCTATGAGCTGTTTGTAAGTAGGGAGGCAGGCAAGCAGGGGCTGGTGAGGCAATGCCCCGCCAGCCTTGAAAGTGGGCATCTCCTTCTGGAGGCACTGGTTTGGCTGGCCTGCTTTTTAAAAGAACTACTCTAGGGTGGATGTCAGAGCGAGGTTACCTGCGAAGGCTGCCTTGCCAACAACAAATAACGTGGCTTGTGACATCTGCAGGGCAACGAAGAACATAATGTTTCCTTACGAGGGACAGAATGTTGGTGGTTCTGTTGGTCGTTGGTGCTTCTGCAAGGCCATTAGCTACAGGATGACAAAGTGCAGCAACCCTTTGGCTCAGCTCTTGATGCAATAATTATATGTTTAAATGGTTTGAAACTCCACCAGCTTTTTTTTCGCTGCCGGCTAGTGAGATGGAGGGAGAAGTGGAAAGGGGGGGGTGCATTTAATTTATGGCCAGAGAGAACAATATAGAAAATCTGTTGCTGTGGTAGCATGTTATCTTACCAGTCTGTTGGCTGCAAATAGGAGATAGTCAGTTTTCCACACTACTAAGAAATTGTCAAAGGGAGGGGTGGCAGAAACGGGGGGGGGGACATCTTTTTTAAATTTACTGACTTGGTTACTTAGAAGCATGTCGTTCTGTGTTCAGTAAGGACAGTGGGAGAAATGCGACTCAGTTTGCATTTGTAGGCGAACCCACCTCGCTAATCCACACTTTCCAAGCCAATTACCAAACCAAAACACAGCCACCTTCGGAAATCCACGCTCCCCCAAGTTTTGCAGTGCAGTTCTGCAGCCAAGCATGGGGTAATGTGTCCACTGAAATGCAAATATTAGTGAAAGTAACATACATTCTGGAGGAATTGCTCTGAAAAAATGTGCATACAGTACTGTATTAGGCAAAACTGCAAGCAAACATGTATATTAGGAGAAAATTGTATTAAAATGCAGGTGGGTTTTTTATAAGGACTTTAAAAAAATAAATAAATTGCAGACTGATATGTAAACAGGAGACGTGAACTTAAGGTTGAAAAATGAGAAGCTGAAATTGACAGATTCTTCCATCCCTAATGATCATTGGGGACATACTCCCTGGTAAGTGTGGGCCTTTGGCTGAATGTGAATTGTGAACCCCACTCGCTTCTGTTAATTCACCCTCGTCCAACTAATGCTCTCTCATGCATTCTCCTTCCTAAACCAGATGATTCCCTCTGCACTTGGGAACTCCCTGCCCATTGACATCAGGCAGGCGCCTTCACTGTCCTCTTTCCAGCTCTGGCTAAAAATTTTTTTGTCTAGCCAAGCTTATCCAGACACATAGAATATTGAGAGGCATTTTAATTTGGCTTTTAGCTTTCCATTTATTTTAATTATTTTTAAATGTTTTATAGAGTTGCTTTAAAATGTTTTTACTGATAATTATATTGTTTTATTCTCTTTTTACAAACTGCTCCGAGGCTGTTGCTTTGTTTACAATTAAATGGTGTAAAATTATTGTGGAACAATTTTTTTAAAAAAAATTATCAGCGTTTAATACTACATTCCGGCCAGGTCCATAAAACGCTCAAGGAGGGTATAAAGTAGGGCTGGAGAGGGTTGTGATCAGGGGAGAAGGGGGTAGCTGAGGTGAAGCTGTGGCCTAAGGAGATTCTTGAGGGTCAGATATGTAGGCTTGGAGGGCCATATCTAGGCCCCAAGCCTGAGGTTCCCCAACCCGGCAGTAAAGTATAGTCAGCCAGTGCTAGACAAAGTAAAGGTAAAAAAAGGTAAAGGATCCCTGGACGGTTAAGTCCAGTCAAAGGCGACTATGCGGTTGCTTTCATCTTGCTTTCAGGCCAAGGGAGTTGGCATTTGTCCACAGACAGCTTTCCGAGTCATGTACCCAACATAACTAAACCACTTCTGGCGCAACGGAACACTGTGACGGAAACCAGAGTGCACGGAAACGCCATTTACCTTCCCACCGCAGTGGTGCTTATTTATCTACTTGCACTGGCATGCTTTCAAACTGCTAGGTTGGCAGGATCTGGGACAGAGCAACAGGAGCTCACTCGGTCATGGGGATTCGAACCGCTGACCTTCTGATTGACAAGCCACAGCACCATACTACAGCGCCATACTAGGCAAAGTATGGTTTGTAATATGACTGCCTGCTGATGAACCTATCAGAGTCTAAGAGCAGCATTCTGCACTAGCTGCAGTCTCCAGGGAAGCCAATGTAGAGGGGATTGCAGCAATCTAAGCACAAGTTTACAAGAGTATGCAGCAGAATGGCAAGGCTATCCTGGTCCAAGAATGACCACAGCTGGTGTCACCAGCTGGAGTTGGCACCAGGCCCTCTTTCCCACCTGGTTCTCAAGTGGCAGTGCTGGATCCAGGAGTACCCACCCCCCAACTATGAAGCTGCTGCTCTTAGGGGGAATGTGACTCCACCAAGGGAAGGGCAGGTCATACATCCAGATTCCTATCCCATCATGAAAACTGCCCATCAGTACACCCTCTGTCTCGACAGGATTCAACTTCAGTTTATCAGCCCCCAACCAACTCATTACTGCCTCCAGAGCTGTTGTTAGCCCCTCCTTCTATGATAAATGCTTGCCCATTAAGGAAAAAAAAACCCTGATTGTAGACTAATTATTTTTGCCTATACAGTGGTACCTCAGTTTTCGAACGTAATCCATTCCGGAATACTGTTCGACTTCCGAAACTTTCGAAAACCGAAACCTCAATAGCAGACAGCTATCTTGGACTTAGCAGAAGCTGCGTAGCACGTTCGACTTCCGAGGTTTGTTTGAAAACTGAAGCATTTACTGTATTTTTCCGTGTATAAAACGTCCCCATGTATAAGACGCCCCCTATTTTTTGGGACTCAAAATTAAGAAAATGCAGTATGCACTATCCGTGTATAAGACGACCCCTTATTTTAAACTTCAAAAATTTAGGAAAAAATATATTTTTCTTATACACAGAAAAATATGGTACTTCTGAGTTTTCAGCGTTTGGAAACCGAAACGTTTTACTTCCGAGACGTTCGAAAACCAAGGTAGCACCGTATAATGAATTATCATTTTTAGCAGGGAGAAGAAAAAAAAAGACACAGCAAATTCCACCACAAGATGGAGCAATTGTAATACTATATCTATGCATGATGGCCTGTTGCTATAAGCATGTTGTCTGGATCCCACCATTGAGACATGTCGTAGTATAGAGAAAGCAACAAAGGGTATTGAAGCACACTGAAGAATAATATGCTCTCAGCCCCAGCGAATGTAGCCTAAGCTCAGAGATGTCGGGAGTTGTATAGGAATGCAGGGGAGATAGGATGTTGCCTTATACTGAGTTTATACCATTGTCTAGCTCAGCAGTGTCTACACTGACTGGCAACAAATCTCCAGGATTTCGGGCAGAGATGCTCTCCAAGCCCTACCTGGAGATGCTGGGGATTAAACCTGGGACCTTCTGGATGCAAACCCAATGACAACAAAAAGTGAGTTTTTACCTGACACCTAAAAGAATAAAAAGTTAGGTCAAAGTCATTCTACAGATGCAGAGTCACCACGGCAAAGGCTCTTCCACAGGCCCGCACAGAACTCATCTTATTTAACACAGGGACCACCAAGAGACAGTCTTTAGTTGATCTTAACACACAGGCAGGTTGATATGGGAAGTGTTAATAGGACCCCAGGCTATTCAGGGCTTTAAATGCCAACATAAGCCCCGTGAATTGAGCGTGGAGCATTGGGTTATTGATCATTATGAAGTGGTCCAGCATTAAATGAGAGTGTAGTGAATTAGCAAAGAAGAGCCTTCGAAAAGGTCTCAAGATCCTTTCCCATGCTGAGTAGCGCATCCTTCTTTCAGGGGACCCACTGTGTATGTGGTAAAGAGTGACATCATAAGCACTCACAAGTAGAGCTTTTAAGTCATGTGGATCAACCTACCTCCCCATAGTATGGGCATCCTGAACCTGCCGTCAAGTCTTCCTGTAATGTTTTGGCCTTGCATTGCTTGGCATAGGACACTGTGGCTGTGGAGATTCCTAAAAGTAAAGGTGAGGGAAGCTCTTTTAATTATGCCGAATGTATATGAAGGTAAAGATGCATACTTTATAAGGCAACAGAAAAATAGCTAACTTCCTGCTATAGAGCACATCGCCAACACTGGTGCAATGGTACCTTTGAGGTCTTAAAAAAAAAAAAAAAGCTTTTGTACTGCTGAATTGATTATAATTGTTTCACCGTGGAGGTTTTAGTTGTATATTTTTTTAATTTGTTATTATTTGATTGCTACATGCAAACTTTCTGTGCTATACAACATCTCTAAATAAATAAATAACGTTAAAAGGTTACAAGGTCATAATGCTGCAGATTAAAAACCGTTACCTGTTCCAGATGTTTATTTTCCTTACGTTATTGAGCTTCACTTCACATAAGGGGGCTTCTTAACGCATCAACGTGGCCATGAAGAGGAAATGCATCACCAAAAGGTGCTGTTTTGTATAACATTAGCATATGCTAATTTATATGCATAGATTTACATTTTAAAATAATTCCTTTTGTTTAAATATAAATTTCTCCAACTTCGACTATGCAATAGCAAGGAGGCAATACAAATCAGGAGTTGGGGGCTTTGTTTATGTAGCCGGTTTCACAAAAGATTTTCTCCCAAAGAATCCAGGGAATTGTAGCTTACCCCCAAAGAGCTATAATTCCCAGCACCATTAACTACAGTTCCCAGGATCCTTTGAGGGGCAGTCATGAACTTTAAATGTTTGGCGTGTGCGCAGCCTGTGTAAACTTATGCTTGACTATTTAAGAAGGAAGTCCTTACTGTGTCCTGTGTAGACTTATCCACGGGAAAGCATGCATAGGATCGTAGCCTTACAGTGCAATCCTATTCCAGTCTATTCAAAAGTAAGTCCCTTTGGCTGCTGCCTAAATTAGATAAACAGAGAGCAAAATATACATCAGGAGGCTTAGTTTGATCAGTATTGAGTATACACTTCCAGAGTTAAAGCAAAATACATTACTTCTGGTGAATGAGTCACCATAGCTGCTAGTGGGCTGTGAAAATTTGTGCCCCATTTTTTAAAAGATATCTACCCATGTACTACCTCTGAAACCAGAGGGGCACATTGGTTGCCAGATGTGACATTTTTTCAGCTCTCCACCCCCACTATAAAGATTTTACCTGAAAGACATCAAGTTGATTAAGGTTGGCAGACAGGGGTCCTCTTCATCAGATGCAGCGTTCTTCTTAAATTACCAGTTTATCTGGGAAGGGCAGGGGGTTAAATGAAGAGGCCAGAAGGAAAGGATATAGAAAAGTACAGTCAGTGATAATTATTAAGAGCAGCCATTCAGGGAAGGCACACAAAACAATTGTGTTGAAACAGACATCCTGGTAACAGCAAGGCAATTAACAAATGTAGTGTGATAAAAATCCACAAGTGAAAGCATTGAACCTTACGATTAATTTATGGATCAGATTGATATATAAAAACACAACCAAAACACTCAACATCTCTCCCTCTATATTATATATTACAGCAAAAAAGGACAAAAATTGACAATTCAATTTGAGCCTGAGAAGTTTACAAAATAATCACAGCGACTCTTCACAAGGGCTGTGGTAGGCGAAAACCATACAAAATACTCCTCTGGAATTTGTCTCCACATATTTCCTTGACAAAGAGAAATTACTGGTTGCTATCTTTTTATGATAGATCTTTAATAAAAGTAAAGAGAAATTATCCAAACGTGTTGAGAATCCACACAGTCAACTTTCTTTGTTTCTATAACAGCCCAAAGTTGAGCGGCACCATAAAGCATTAGCATTTGTGGACTTCATCAAAATCATGAATTGTTATCCTTAAGATTATTTGCGCAAATAGTTGCCAGCATAGGAGCCAACTCCTAGGGGCCAAGGTCTCTTTGGCCCTCCCAATAAAATATTTGATGGGACACCCCCCCCCCAAAAAAGTTGATGGGCATTGCCATTCAAACTGTGTACATGCACCATGTCTTGTGATTATGTGGGGCAAAGTTTACCTGCCCACCCCCCAATATTTTATTCAAGATGCTGCTTTTTAAAGGGCTATGAAGAGCTGTATTATAATATGCATCATTAATGGGGCATTTTAATGTTAGCAGGTATCAATAAATGCAATAAACAGCTCATCAGCTAATTAACACATGATGTCATTAAAAAACAACAACACTTTACCCCTGTTATTTATTTATTTAAATTTGTATACGGCCCTAGGCAGATCTCAGGGCAGTTCACATAACATAAAAATGATCAAGGTGTCTCCCCTGCCAGGTAACCACACAAAATACATATTTATCTATGTATTCTGCATCATTATTGCACTCCCCACACGCCGCCCTTTGCAACAATGGCAACGTTGTTGTTTTTAAGAAAGGGAGGGGGGAGTCTGTGACTCGAGATTGACAAGGTACGGCGGCGGCATTCCACGTCTATTATTTTTACAATATTCATATATACCGGTATTCATTTAACGGCTACAAACTCCCGCCTTTCCCAGACGCGCATGCGCCTTGCCTCAAAGTCCGCGCGCGGGCCAAACGTCGCCGTACTGCCCCTCCCCCCCACCCACAGCGCGCGCGCAAGCCTCGAGCCTTAGCTGCGCGCGTGCGCCTCGCCTTGAAAGTACGCGCGCGAGGGACAGAGAGCGCTAAAAGACGGCGGAGTTGTTGTTGTTGTTGTTTTTTAAAAAAACAACAACCCACAACAACCCAAAAGAGCGTGTGCGAAGCGGAGGGGGTTAAAAAACCACGAGTCCACGTTTTTAACGGCGGCTCGGGAGACTCAATTGCGCGCGCACCAAGTGTGGGCGGAGTTAGAGAGAGCTTGGTGGGGGGCGGAGAGGGCAAGGCAAATCACGAGTCTTTTGCGTCGAAGCGCGCGCGCTCAAGGGGGGGCGGAGCCAAAACGCGAGAGTTCTCTCTCTCTCTCTCTCTCTCCCTCCCCCCCACTCCCGCGTCTAATAAATTAAGGAAAGCGCGCGTGCGCCTTGGGTTGAAGTGCGCGCGAGCAGAGGGGGCGGAGAGAGAGAGAGGGGAGAAAAAGCAAAAGAGTCCAAGCAAAACAAAAGCCAGGCGAGGGGGCGGGGCGGGGCGGCGTTAAACCTGAGCGCGTGTGGGGGTCGTGAAGGAGGAGAGAGCAACGGCGGCGACGGCGGCAACAGCAACCACGACGACACCGACGACCGAAGGACGAGCAGGATGACTTCTCGGTCGCTTCTCGGCCCTGAGGAGAGCGGGGGGGACCGGCTCGGGAGCAGCAGCGGCGGTTGGCGCTTTCTATGACCCCCCCCCCTCTCCTCCCTCACAGGACACACAAGCCCACCCACCCCGCTGCCCGCCTCGCGTTGGGTCATGGTCGGCGCTTGTTGAGGAGGCGGCGGCGGCGGCGCGACCCTCGCCCCCCACAGCAGGTAGCCACTCTCCACCTCCACGGCCGCTTGGTGCTCCTCTGCCTCCCCCCCCCCCGACTGAGACGAGGAAAGAAAGAAGAAAGGGCAACTGGGCTGTGTGTATGTGAGTTGGTGTTTGGCGCGGGGGGGGGCATCTCGATAGGGTGGGGGATACGCTCCCCACACATTCCAGTGTCTTGTGTCTCTCCCTCCCCCTTCTCTTTCATTCCTCCCCCCCCCAAAAAAACACCTGAGGATTGTGAGGAGTTCAGGTAGTCCTTCCTGGAAGGGTTGTCATTGATGGGGGGGTCCAGGATCAGTTTATAATTGGGGTGGACTTGTCCTTTTCTCCTCCCCAATGTTGGGGGGGGGCTTATTAATGGAACCAAGAGGTATTTGGGGGAAGAGATGAACTTTGGGGCTGATGATGATCCCTTTATTTGTATCGTTGCCTCTGTTGAAGGGAGGTAGGGTATTTATATTTTGTGTGTGTCCGGTCAACTACTTTATTGACTATATTTTCATATTCCCTGGAGGTTCAGAGGGGCTTATAGCAACTTCCCAAAATGATGTATGTTTTTTGGGCGATTATATCCTGCCTCTACGTAAACCAGCCAAGGCTGCTAAAAAAAAAAGGATTTTGAAAATATGGACAGGCTACAATTCTACTGTATTCAAAAGTAATCCACACTCAAGTTCAGTGGGACTTATTCCCAAGGTGTAAGTATATATATAGGATTGCAGCCTAGGAAGACAGCAACAGTAATACAAAAGGACAGGGAAGCAAATTGCATTCAGATCAGATGACAAACAAAAGTGTTAATAAAAGTAATTCAGAAAAATATAAAAAAATTACTCTGGGATAGTGATGGCCTTGACTAATACTTACTAATTTGCTAATAACTGCAATGTTTATATTCTATTGCATCCTCTTGGCAGAGGCAACTTACAGCAATCTCAACATCATCTGACCTCTTGGAGCCTCTTGAGATGAGTACCTTAAGTAATGTGGTCTGTTTGGCCTGAGGAGAAAGAATTATTTTATTTTTTTAAATTTCCTCAACTTAGTAAGTAATGTCATGAGCCTCATACTAGTTCTTGAGTGCTAGATTTATTTACCGTACTTGGATTTTTTGTGTGTCCTGTTGTGACACTGAATGTTTAGAATGGCTAAAACCAATTTTAGTGGCATCTGTGGGCCCCATGTCTCTTCCAAGGGAAATTTATCTGTTAAAAGATAAATAAATCCTGAACAAAAAAAAAAGAAACCTCCAACACATGGAGGAAAAGAATAGTTGTTTTTCTATTTGCTGTAGAAGGAAAAGAATTGTGCATCCTTGAGAAAGGTCTGATCAGAGCTGTTAGCCAGGGACTACTGTTACCAGTTTGTCTCAAATGGAAGTCCAGTTTCTTAATAGAATTACTATAGGTGAGTGTGTATTGGAATGTACTCTGCACAGGCTCAGAAACCCAATAGCATGCAACTTACTGCTTTGTATGTTCTAGAGTTTTTTCTGATTCAAATTTAAGCATCAGTTTGCATATACACAAAAGGCTCCCCTCTTCCTTCTCCCTTGTTTGAGCAGTCTGAGAAAGGAGTGCAGGGGGATTTGGCTTTTGCAGCCTGTGGAGGTAATAGGGGACACAATAGCCTCCATGAGGGTTTTTTGTTTGCTTAAAGGTTTAGAAAGAAATTGTGTTGAAGGTGGGTGTTGTTGTTTTTAATTAGCGTGTTACCGAGAGGGGGACAAGAGCTTATCCTAGCCAATACAGTTCTGTAATCTTCTGTATGCGTCGGTGATTTAATTTCCTTCTCACGCTCAGCACTCCCTTGCCCCTCCATCTTTCAGGGCTGCGCACCACAAGGGCGGTATGTTTAGCCCCGATCAATAGCATCGCAGAAATTCCCTGCAAGATGCAGGCGGTCCTTGAGCCTGTTATTTGGGGCAGTAGAACAGTAAACATCTCTGGGTCGGTTTTGTGTCACTCTGCCTCCGCAAGCTGGGATGCGGGGAGGGGGGGCGTTTTGTTTGCTGCTCGGATTCGCACATTTTTCTATGACGATCGTGCTGAGCAGCTGGGGGGGTCGTCTATACGTGCCGCCCCTTCTGCAGTTTATTATGGTTTTGGAGCCTGCTAGGCTGCTATTCAATGGCTCGAACAAGTAAGCCCCAGAGGTAAGGGGATTTTCGTTCAGCTTCAGCTGCAGAACTGGATCTGCTTTGCTTTGCTTTGTTTGTTTGTGACTGCATGCTGGCTTGCTCTTTTCCGTCAGCCCTCGAGGCTTTTTCCTCGCCAGAGCTTTCGCTTTCATTGATTTAACCGCAGAAAAGAGAACTTGCCCTTTCTCCCCTCCCCTTTCGGTTTCGTGGTGGTTGGAATTCGGGGCAGAGTGGAACTGGAATTCTGGCTCGAGCTGATCGTCCTGCGGCTGGACAGGGAAATGAAGCTGGAAAAACACCTTTCTTCCCCGACCTTGTGCCAGAACTGGACATCCCCCACCCGGGGCAAGTCGAAGCCAGCGTGGTTCACTTCGCTCTAGGTCGACCCCACCGGGGGCGCTCAGACACTGTTTGCAAACAGTGCCAGAAAGTGAGCCGTTTGCAGCCGCCGTTGGCCTTTTGTTTTGATCAACCGGGCGCGGACTGGCTGCTGCTGTTGTGGGTAGGCTGGCTGGGACTTTGCTGCTGCACGTCCGTTCATCTCCCCTCCCCCCGATGCTGTATTGTCCAAAGCAGACTGGAGGTGCATGTTTATTTTTAGAATGTTGCTTCTCGCAATGCCCTTGCCTTTCTCCATGAAAAGTTGCCTTTTCCTCAAGGCTCCGAACCCATTGTTTCTACACTTCAGGGGAAGAACAGGCAAAAGAAAGGGTGGGAAGAGATGTTTTTGGTTAAAATCAGAGCAGGCAGTGATGTTTTGCTTTGTGGTCTGAGTGTGTGGTGAGGAGTTTTCGATTAGAAAGCTCCACTAACAGCAGCCCATGAAAATGAAGATCAAATCTGCACAAGTCTTTTGTCTCTCTTTATTTTAGCATTGTTTGAAGTTTAGTAAGGGTGAGGTCTATTAAATGGTCTTATGGAAATGTGTTCTCACAGAAGCCACTTTAGCACTGTCTACAATGCAGCAACATCTATTTCTATGTATACATTTGATGCAGTCTGGATTGCTGGTGGATCAGAAAGGTTCTTTAGCGTTCACAGACTTCATGGGAACGTCCAAGACAGGAAAAGAAGATTGATCTTTGAGTTCTTAGTTACTGTTAATAGGGGGTGGGAAGCAACTAAGCTTCAGTTAAATGAACAATTATCCAGCCACAATTTATGTGTCTTACATAACAAATCTTAGGGGTTTTAAACTTAGCAAAAACCAACTGTGCATGTTTCTTCAGAAATGAATACTTCTCTGCTTATTGCAGCTTACTCTCAGATAAGTATGGATAAGGTTATAACCATGATTTTTGTAGTTCATATTTAATAGAAGCCCTTTTAGTAGCTTGGTAAAAACATGAATGAAATTAAGGCTTGTTATAGTATAAAACCGCTATAAATGTATGAAATAGCAGTGGGACATGCTGTATGGTAGAATCAGATGACCTGTTGCTTCTGTTCCTGATAAAAGCTATTTAATGATTTGAGAATATCTTAATATTCTGTAGATCTGTTGTATGCTGATAATGTTCTGTTGCAGCTAACATGCTTAAATATTTGTTTATACATCCGGGTGCAGAATTAGGACAGCCCACTATGCTTAAGATTGGCTGCTGCTTGCCTACTAAGATTACGCTTTCCTTCAAATGACATCATGCTGGTAGACAGAAGAGCTAACATTGTATGCATTCAGTGTATGAATTGTAATATCACATGAAAATAACACTTATTTATCCATCTAATAAAACGGGTAGCATGTTCAAGTGGGAGTAGCAAGGGCATGATGAAAATGAAAATTGTTTCTTAATTGCATCTAGAATGAATGTTTGAAAAAACATACGTTCCAATGCTTGAACCTGTTTTCACATGGGGCTTGGCAGAGAATATCAGATTTGTAAAGCATGCCCTCCTGTATAGTTAGTATTTTAGGAGACAAACATTTTGATGGCTTTTAAAACTCCTTTAGTGTTGTGAAATGGAATGGGGGGGGGCTTGGGTAGCTGTTGTTACAATCTCAGTTTTGCTTGCACTTTTAAAAGGGTAGTCTTTTCATAGTTCAGTAAATTTGAGCTCTATTTTCATCTCTCTTTTTGGTACTTCTGTAAACCTCAGGATTCACCCACAACTGTAGTGTGTGGATGGTGCTGTTTTGGTTGCAGTAGGTATGGCAATTCATGTAGGTCTGTTTCAAGGAAACCACTGTTGGTTGGTTGTTCCTTTCTATACCACAAAACTGATATCTATGCAGTGTACAATATGACTTCAGTTTAAAACCAAAACAACATAACAAATAAAATTGAAGCAAACTACATTAAAAAAGGGACCCAGGTGGCGCTGTGGGTTAAACCACGGAGCCTAGGGCTTGCTGATCAGAAGGTCGGCGGTTCGAATCCCTGCGATGTGGTGAGCTCCTGTTGCTCGGTTTCTGCTCCTGCCAACCTAGCAGTTCGAAAGCACGTCAAAGTGCAAGTAGATAAATAGGTACCACTCCGGCGGGAAGGTAAACGGCTTTTCCATGCGCTGCTCTGGTTCGCCAGAAGCGGCTTAGTCATGCTGGCCACATGACTTGGAAGCTGTACGCCGGCTCTCGGCCAATAAAACGAGATGAGCGCCGCAACCCCAGACTGGACCTAATGGTCAGGGGTCCCTTTACCTTTACATTAAAAAAACAAACAGAAGCACAGAATGGGTCACCTAACAAGAAGGTTCTAAAAAACAAGTTAATCCTTTTCATAAGAATGCTCCCTGAAATAATTAAGCATTGGTGCCTAAAACTCATTATAGTTGGTGCAAGCTTGATTTTATCAGGTAGACTGCCTATAAACCGTGTGCCACCACACTAAATACACAATCTGTCACTGCCAGAACTCTTAGATGTACCTCAATGGCAGATTGCAGATATCAGGGAAAGGTACCGGTATATGAATAGTACTTACTCAAGGATTCAGAAATCTTTGGCTTAACTTATTAGGCAGGTATTACCCTTGAGCCCTCCTTTCCCCTATATCTTCTGTCTGTGCCTGTGGCAGTGGAGTTTGGGAGAAAAAACTTTGTCTTGAAGATTTGACAGATGGTTCAATCTTATGCAACAGCTCAGTCAAAAATACAGAAAGACCCAACTCTTTATTCCAGCACTTTATAAATGCTTCCAGAGACTTTGGGGAAGCACTGAGAGGGTCCCATTGCTTTTTCTGAAGATCTGCAAAAGATGAAACAAGACCTCCACACACACACACCCCAGAAGTTATCTGTGTATGCCAAATAACATGGGAGGGGTCTTTTCATGTTTCATTTCTCACAGGATTTTTGCAGAATGCAAAACTCTCCACAAAGCAAGTGCAAAGGGAAGTATATTCCTCCATGTTCTCTGCAGTTCCTCAAGAACTCAGGGAAAGGATTAGTCAGCAGAGGGAGGATAGGGTTGGGGTTATTGCACTTCCTTGCACCGCTGGGGGGATCTGTGCATCCCTGGTCTTAGTTAACAAGAAACATAATTGTGAAGTTCATGAGCACACTGTGCACATAAACTTTAAAGTAGGATAGATGACAACTGATGAGTTTACAAATTTAAACCAACTTTAAACAAAAGTTAAAATGAAGCCAGATTAAAATAGCTGAATGTAAAAGAAAACACATTATGTCCACACAAATAATCCCTTAAAACTGAATCTGACATTATCACATGCATTGGATCATGTAAACTATTTTGATTGATTTTGAACTTACAAAACACAATTAATAAACATTAAATGTGCTGCCATTGGCAATATTTAAATTCCTTTACTTTGGAATTCCCTTCTCTCTCTCTCTCTCTTTCTCAACTGGATTAATCACTGCCATTGATTTTAATAAATTTAATTTTGAGGTTTGATTTTAGGTGACTGCCTTGCCTCATGTTGCCTACCTTAGTTCTGCAGGGCACAGGCTCATTAATTTTAAGAAGGTTTGTGAATCTGACATTATATCTAATTATACATTTATATTGTCCAAAGACTGAATTACTGCTTTCTCCTCTTCCCCACTCCCTCATTTATCTTGTTACAGGAATTATTCAGCCACCACTATGACTGAATAATTACGGTAACCAGAGGCTCAGATCAGTCACTGTAACTAACCATAGTTTAGGACCTAAACTATGATTTGAGCTTCCAAATATTAAACAAGCACTTTTATGGTTTAGAACGGTTTGCTATGGCCCTCCTTTCTCCCAGCATACAAGTTCACAATTCCATTTCCCATCTCTTCGTTGAAGCAGCCTCTGGAGATGGAGTGACACCCATATAACACCAGTTTTTAGAATTCAGACCAAACCAAACCATGGCTTGCAAACCCACTCCAAACCATATTTTCTTTTTTTCTCTGCCATAACCAGGCACAGTTTTTATTTTCAAACATCATGGCAAACCATGATTTGGCAAGATTTTTAAATTGAGCCGGTGCTTTTATTTGCAAAGTCTCTTCATCTAGGCCAACATATAGGCTTAAATATTTGGGATAATTGGAAAACTACAAATTTGATGTTTTGCTTGACTCTGTTATAAGTTACAGTGCTACATTTTAAAGTTTCAAAGGACAATTAAACATATTCAAAATGTATTATCTTTCCCCCTCTTTCAAAATGTGCAGTTCTTAAAAGGCAACAGTCTCCTTAAGTCAGAAGAGGTGGTGAATATTTTTTTAATGAATCTTTGAGAGACCACAAAATGTATCTAAAATCTGTGTGTTCTTGATAATAATGCATTAGATAGCTTAAACAATTTCTGTCCATTGTAAGGGATAAAATACCAGAAATATAATCTTGTAGAAGTTAATCTTAGCAGTGACAGTTGAGATCATTACTATATAACCATCTTCCATTGCTTCTCATATATATTTATATAGAAATCCCCCCCATCTTATCTTAATGGTTGTCTCCTGTTCTTATTTGCTGTTTCTGGCTGCATAATATATGGTACTGTATTGACAACAGTACTTTTTGGGGGAGTTATTGTTTACACTTGTTATTGCTGCCACACCATAATCTTTGTGCCTTTCTAATTTTTACTAGCAATGGAAAATCCCAGGTTTCTTGACTGTCCTTGATGAAATTGATGAAGAAATGGTTAAAATGTTGATAGTGTTTTCCCACCTCTATGTTCACTCAGGTTGATTTATTATGGGATACAGCATTGGTACTAGATGTCTGTGGTCTCCAGACCCTAAGTTCATTATTACATGTTAGAATCAAATGAGACCACCCTGAAGCTCGAGGATCTGAAGAGAATGTGTCTCTTGCTTCAGCTGGCTGATAATGAACAGAGGTTTATGAGTGTCCGGCATCCATGGAGTGATACCATCTGCCAAGCTTCTGGAAATTATCTTTCTTTTGGGCAGCAGTATTTCTGATAGAAAGCTATTTGAAGAGGCTACACTACGAAGTTTTTGAATCCACATATTTCAGTATTTATTTGGGCTTTGGCTGTGTTTAAACATCCTTATAAACTATGGCTTACTGTGATGGAAATGAGCCAAGGTGAGCCTTGGACTCATATGCTCCCTGTCTTTCCCCTCCTTCTCCAGTGTGGCTGCAAGCTACTTGTTTCATTCAAACCTGACAACCTGTGGTTAACTACGGTTTGATTTAAACAACCAGACTTCAAAATGCACTTTGTGGGGAACCTATGGGCAGAAAGTTTCATTGTTGGCCTACCCAGCAACTATTTTGTGTTGGCTGAGTGGAATGTTAGTTACGCTTGCCTTTTGTTCATCCAGCTGTTTTACCACCCTTGAGTTTCCAATGCTTGTGTTTGCATACTGCCCTCTGTTGCAGTGTTCCCATCTCCCTTTTGGTTGGGAGGTTGGGAGCACCTCAGTATTACAGTGCAAGAGTAGGCCCTCCTCTCCTCTCCCATGTAGGACTCTGTGGCATATACATGCAGGCATGATATTTTAACAGGGAGCAACACTGCATGTAACTTAAGGTACCCATTTTATTTTAAACTTACACTAATGATGAAATGGAGAAGTTAAATGTTTAATTAGAAATATGTACTATAAAAAGACTTGAAGTGGCTTATATGCTTCTTTCTTCCGTTGCAGGTTTTGATTGTTTCTTCTGTGGCGTTTGTGTGGAAGTTGCCACACACACTCCAGAACAACAACGGCTTTTGCTTGCATTTTCCAGTGTTTCTTTTGTCAGCAAGTTCAGCAAAGTTGTAATTCTTCAAGTGCCAGCCCTGATCAGAGTGAAGAACTGGCAACAGAGATGGTAAAAATGACAAAATCCAAAACGTTCCAGGCTTACCTACCAAACTGTCATCGGACCTACAGTTGTATCCACTGCAGAGCCCATCTAGCCAATCATGATGAACTAATTTCCAAGGCAAGTGGCCTGTCTCTAGACCTCATGAATGCATGATCTGGTGCCTGTTTGTAACTACCATAATGAGACAAAAAGATACACCAAAAGTTATGTGTTTCAGGGTCTATTAGAAATACACTGCATAAGAATTTACATAATGTATTTCCTGATTACAGTACATTCTGTTTGTGTTCAGGTGCTACTTCTTGAGATGTGTTTGCAGGCTGGAATTATGTGTAATTGATATTTTAAAAGAAGTGCTCTTAATGTGAAGCACATTGATCAGGGTTGTGGTCACTTGAGGTAATGTGACTAACCTGATTGTTTTAGTTTGGTAGCATGATTCTTCTAAAGAGAATCACTGTAACTTACACTTTGTTCAGATGTTAATGTGTTCTTAATATTCAAGTACAGAAGATCTAGTATGCAGACATGAAGTCTAAACCAACTAGCCATCCATGTGAAGAAAATAGTTAATGGATTGAAGTATGCAGATATGTATATTTGGTCAGCTGCAAAAGAAGGATGGGTGGGTTTCTTATTCAGTGCATGTTCTGCAGCTAGACCTGTCCAGTGAGAGCATTCCTGAAGTGAGGAACCATGCTTTTCAAAACTACTTTCTGTTTTGTTCCTTGTTTTTCCCCCTTTATGCATTCTTTCAAAGGACTTTTGGTAACAACTGTGAATCAAGGCTCTTCTTTGAGATCTGTATATATGAAGAAACCTCTCACCAGGCAGTTTTCCCAACTCCTATGCAAAGATTTGGGAGTTTCTATGTTTCTGAAATGAGAGACCATATTCTCCCAAACATATATTCATATTCACCTGCTCTGTATCCACTCTTCATGTGCATTGGGGAGGAACTTGGACCTCAGGAAGAGCATCATCTAATATTCAGATTTTCCTTCACAGCAATGGGGTCTCTCATGGTTGCTATATGCTGCAATCTACATGCATATATTCTGAAGAATATGCATTTGTTAGCAGTTGCTGCAGCATTGGTTTGTGCTGCAGATTTAAGCTTACCACACAGAAACACAATAAAGGGAAAATGACAAGAGAAATGCTACCTCCACTGATTTTTGTTTCTCCCCCTCACCCCAAGCCAATTTTGAACCAAAATTAAGAAAATAATTTTTTAAAACAAAGTATATTCTGTAAAGAAACCTCACATAATTTTGTACTTCCTGTGTGTTAAAAATAGTATTGTATTCTCAGGTAAAAGCATAATAAACAATCTACCAAACATAAAAAATGGTTTCAGACTGACAATTTGTCTAACACCCATCTTCTTTAATGGTTACAAGTTTAGTATACTGTGACTAATAAGTTGGTGGGACAGGGTCATGTAACTGTAAAATATGCCTGGTAATTAAACATTGTACTTAATTAGGTTAATTGGTATAGTTTTTAGATGACAGAGAGAGGTGAGGGTTTCCGCTACAGTTATGGATTTTTTCAATGCCTGGTTTTCCTAATTAGGTATGTTCACAAGACTGTGATGGAATGAAAATTGAATACATAGCAGTAATTTAAAGGTGTAAATGATTGGGTATGCCTGTTTTAAAAACAAACACTACAGTGCAATTAGTTGACTCACTGTTGCCCTTAAAATAAATCCAAACACTCCCTGGTTTGCAAACTACATGGCGTGGTGATATGTGAATCACTCACGCTGCTGAAAAGATGGGAGGAAGATTGCTTTCCAGCATATCTTGCAACCCACCAATTCTGGTGCTCATCCGGAATTCCTGTTTCTTCCAGCAATGAATATTGGAGGGCAGATTTCCTAGGAACTCCCACTATTGCAGTAACATACTGGGTAACCTTCCAAAGAGAGCTATCAGCAACTTAGCTTCAATCATCCTCATGCACTGAATATTACTAACTGCTGAGGTTTGTGTGTGTGTGTACACTTTGTACACAAATGGCAATGGCTAGTAGATGGTACAGATATGTGTGATACTGTGATTGTGTTGCATACAAATTCTGTAAAGAAGGGGTGTAGTACCTTGCGAATCTGATCTTACTGTCTTAACTTCATTTCCCTCCCTCTAGGCCCTCCCACAGGCTATTTATTTGCCTGAATAGTTTGCTGGACTTACAGTTCTGGACACTATAGCTAGTGCAGTGGTCCCTCGGGTTACAAACACCTCGAGTTACAAACACTTCGGGTTACAAACTCCGCTAACCCAGAAGTAGTATCTCGGGTTAAGAACTTTGCCCCAGGATGAGAACAGAAATTGTGCACCGGCGGCAGCGGGAGGCCCCATTAGCTAAAGTGGTACCTCGGGTTAAGAATGGTTGCAGGTTAAGAACGGAGCTCCAGAACGAATTAAGTTCGTAACCTGAGGTACCACTGCAATTTTTAAATTTTTAATCTTATTTTTTTTATTCAACTGCAAGACCATTTTACCCTGCTGATGTATATTGGACATGGGACTTGTTAATAACTCTTGAACAGTTAAAAAATATGAATGACAGGAGCCAATACTTGGAAAGGCAACTAAGTTGTAATAAAACAAGTGCTAATAAAATTCTTAACCCTGAGTATTGTAAGTAACAATAACAACTTATGGCTATAAGCCATAAATTTGTGACTCACAATTTTGCTGTTTGCTGCACATCAGTATTTTGGCACATGTTTTCTCAGGCACACATAGCTCAGATTAAAATTCCCTGCTAAGGATAATGTTAAAATATATGGTGTAACTTTCTCTGATCTCTTCTGACAGGGTGGTAATGAAAACTAAATGAATTAATCTTGAAATTTTTGCTGGTTTATGGAATAGACATCATTTTACAGCCATTTTTATGTATTCAAATTCCTGTTTGAGATCTGTATTCCCCTTTGGCCTGTTAGGTAGCAATGATGATGAATTCAAGAGCTTCATTTCAAGTACTGTATATATCTAGGGAGTCTAGGAAGGTTATTTGATACAATTGCATTCCATATGAATACAATGTGGTTTCTAGCGTGTAACTAATAACTGGTGCAGAATCCCATCACCTCCTGCACAAATTTGCATGTAGTGCGAAAGGGGCTGTCACCTCCTGTTTTTTTCTGCCCGGCATCTGGAACTCTGAGAACTATTAATATGGAGATTCTTATTTTAGATTTTAAAAATGGATCGTACCAACTGTGTAGTTGGAGGTTCCTGAGGGTTGGTGGCATCTATTTTAGTGAAACTTGTGAATGCTCTAGCTCATGATAATGTTAGCATGTTTATGTGTTACTCTGTCCTTTATCAATTCTCACATTTAACTGTAAATGGACACAGCCATTTCTTCAGGAATTCTAAATCTTCCATATGTGATACTTTTTAGCAACATGGACTCTATAGAGTCTTTGTGTCTTTGCCATCTATACACTGCAACATTTTCTGCCACTTAGTTATAATGTTTCAAGGACTGACAGTGTTTGAAATAAAAATAATTATTTAGGAATAATATACATTTTGTATTAAATGCAGTTTTCTGACCTATGGCAACTTTTACATGCTCTATGACAATCTTGCTGAATCTGAACATTCACCAGGTCATAAGTAACTGCATAGAGCTCATTTGTAAGAGGTTGCTAGATAACTGCGAGGAACAGTTTTATTGAATATTACAATTTTGTCTCAGATTGGTTATTTCTGACTCTTGTTCACTAAGAACATTCTCAGATACATGTTATCTCCTTAATGGCCTGATAGCTTAGCACAAGAATTAAAGACTAGCTTTAGTTGTTTTTTGGGGGGGAGGGGGGGATCTGTTTTTTTAACGAAAAAAGGAGCCAGCCAGATTGATAAAAGGGGGAGATGGGGACCTAAGACTTGCTGCTTGTTCTGGTGGGTTGATTCTAATTTGTTTCCTGCTCCCCCATTCATCATCTCCCCTTCAGACAGTGCTTGACCCAGGGGTGCCAACTTTAATAATATATGGGGCGGGCAGGTGAGCACCCACCCACACATAATCGATCACATCACATGGTGCACACACACAATTTGAATGGCAATTCCTACCAACTTTTTGGGGGGATGGCCCCCTCAAGTATTTTATTGGGGGGCAAAGACCCTACGAGTTGGCTCGCCAGACTCATTTTTTAAAGCACCAGTTATAACTGAGTGTCAATTTTAAATCTCCAGTTTTAATTGTGTCCCTTCTCCTAACACATTAGAACCCTTTGGTGGGGTGGGGGACACTTTGATAGCTTCACACACACACCCCAACTTGAAACTCAAGAACTGAATGGAGAATGCCCAGTGAACTCACATGTTTTCTAGTTATCCAATTTTAATTTTCTGTAACCCTATACAATTACATCTATGTCATTTTTTTGGCTTAGTTTAGGGAATAATAACCCAAGTTGATTAAAAGCAAAATTTATTTAAAACTTACTTATTTAGCTTACTAAATAAGCAACACAGAAAAGTAGAGAGCAAAGTGAGAGCAATAAATTATTGAGAGGCAAATCCATGTATTTTTCACATGTTTTATTTCGATAATGTTTCAATAATATTGTAAGGTAGACTGTTACTATCCCCATATTACTGATGGGGAAGGAAGGGAGAGTGGATTGCCTTAAAACAGTGTGTGTTAATGGTAGAGTGGAGCTACAGACTTCTATAGCTAAGGTTTTGAGCTGTGCCAGATCTTTCTTTGCTATGCTACATTACGTTAATTACCATACTTTTTCTTTTGTATATTGCAGCAGTGTCAGACACTGTTGGCTTAAAGAAGGCACTATACCTAGCAGTAGTTGCACAAACACTTGGAGAAAGATTTGGTTTTGAGATGAGAGCTTAGACAATGAGTTTCCAGTCCCTTGTGGCAGATCTGAAGAATAATTACTTGGAACAATACATGCAGCTGAATTTGCACTTAACATGCAATGTGCTAGTTTCAAAGTTCAGGTGGAATGCTTTGATTTGCCTCTTCATTGAGACAATGTTTTAGTGTTTGTAAAAAAATATTTATATATATATGTATATGTATATGTCTTCTTTTTTTCTTTTACAGTCCTTTCAGGGAAGCCAGGGGCGAGCCTACCTCTTTAATTCAGTGTAAGTGCAATTAATATTTTCTATGGAATAGGAGGACTATTTTACAACAATAGCATGTGAGTGGATTGGCTTCTTGTCATGGTTTACGCAAGGACCCAAGTCGAGCCCTATGGGATCAGCCCAGCGGTCCATCTAGTCTAGCAGTCTGCTTCCTACAGTGCCCAGCAGACATCTTGGAAGCCAGAAACATGACTGAAATATGGTAGACCTTCTTTGCTGTTGTTCACTAGCATCTGGTATTTTGTGGTTTTCAAATACTTTGAATGGAGTGAGAGAAGGGTTTTGCTCTGCCTGCAGAAGGCAACACTTCAATCAGGCACACGTGGAAGGCTTCTGAGGGCTGAACGGCTGTGACTCAGTAATAGAGGGCATACTTTGCATGCGAAAGATCCACAGTTCAATCAAGTCTTGATAAGAAAGGTTCCTAGAGAGATGCTGCCAACCAGTGTAAACAAAACTGAGCTACGTGGACTAGTGGGCTTACTTGATATAAGACAGCTTTCTATGTTCCTCTTAATTAGCATGCCAAAAAAGTTCTGTTTGGAACCAGCCCATATGGCAACATAATTCTAATTAACTATAGACTTTACAGTGCAACTTTTTTCTTCTTTAGAGTATCTATTAAAATCCTTTCAATGTAGGTAATAACTTCCGTTGGTGGCATATAACCACCTTTTCCTAGCCATAGCTAAAAGAAACATGGGATGTGGGTGGTGCTGTAGTCTAAACCACTGAGCCTCTTGGGCTTGCCAATCAGAAGGTCAGCGGTTTGAATCCCCACAACAGGGCGAGTTCCCGTTGCTCTGTCCCAGCTCCTGCCAACTTAGCAGTTCAAAAGCATGCCAGTGCAAGTAGATAAATGGGTACTGCTGCAGCGGGAAGGTAAATGGCGTTTCTGTGCACTCTGGTTTCCGTCACGGTGTTCTGTTGTGCCAGAAGCAGTTTAGTCATGCTGGCCACATGACCCGGAAAGCTGTCTGTGGACAAACGCCGGCTCCCTCAGCCTGAAAGCGAGATGAGCGCCGCAACCCCATGGTCGTCTTTGACTGAACGTAATTGTCCAAGGGTCCTTTACCTTTAAAAGAAACACAGAAACAAAGCCATAGTTAAAACCAGGGCTTTTTTTCCAGCTGGAGCTCACCAGAGCTCAGCTCCAGCACCTCTCAGGTGGGCACCATTGCCATTCTAAGAGAACAAGGGAGAACTTAATGATGAGCTCTGGCACCTCTTTTTCTAGAAAAATGGCATTGGTTAAAACAATTTACCTGGTAATTAATACTAGGTCGGAAATCACATAGATGTTTAATTTGGTTTGTGTTCAAAAGCTTGGTGTATGTAAGAAGGAACAAGCAAAGCATCTTGGCTTTAAAATAGCTTCCTTGTGTGATGTTGGAAATATTTGCCAAAAATCCTGGTGTGAATGATCTCGAGATTTTGCATCTAGCATTTGCATATATCTTTATATTAATGGGAGGGGAAGGAAGATTCTTATAAAATGGCTTATGCTTTTCCCACTCTCTCTCTTGCAGGGTGAATGTGGGCTGTGGTCCTGCAGAAGAGAGAGTTCTTCTGACAGGCTTGCATGCAGTAGCAGATATTTATTGTGAAAACTGCAAAACCACTCTTGGATGGAAATATGTAAGCATTTGCCCATTTTTGGACACGCAACTGCTTGGTTTTATCTGGTCATTGGAATAGGCTATGTGCAAATGTGGGAATATCTGGGTTGTCGCCAACTAAGTACTACTCAGAGTAGACTCACTAAAGTTCATGGACCCAGGTTATTAATGTCTGTTTATTTCAGTGGGTCTAGTCTGAGTACCCCAACATTGATACCCTCTGGGTCTTGTCAGTCCCTCTTTGATGCCTTGTGTTCTTGTCAGACTGGTGGCATGATAAGAAGCCTGAGGATAAATTGACCAAGTCTGGCTACAATTCAGATCCATGGGTAAAAGTTATCCACATCTTAAAGTGGCAACCCGATCTTCCATCACCAGTTGGCCTTCCTCTAGTACAGGCATGTCCAGCAGGTAGATCGTGATCTACCGGTAGATCACTGGACGTCTGCAGTAGATTACTGGTAGATCATTGGGTCCCCACAAAGAAGCTGAACAATTGTGGCCCCCCTAAACAAAGCTCAACATTTTACCTCCTCCCTGAAAAAACTCAACAACTTTGACCCAACCCCCCCCAAAATGGGCCTTCCTAAAGAAAGCTCAACAACTTTGACCTGAACCCCAAAAAAGGGGGTAGATCACTGCCAGTTTTTAACTCTGTGAGTAGATCGCAGTCTCTTGGGAGTTGGCCACCCCTACTACTACTAGTAGTTATTGTTGTTATTACCACCCACCCACCCCGAGAAAGGCACAGGGCAGGCTACAGCAATGTAAAAAGCAACAGTTTAAAGCAAATTACATTCAGACGTAGAGTGGGTCCTAGAAATATGAATTTCAGTTCATATTTGCTGCTTTGAAGTGTGGCAGGTGCCTGACACAGACCCTGCTTACATGTGGTGAGGGGCTCATAACAAGCAGTTTTCAGAGCCACTGAATTTGCAAGGCAATCTTTGATTCCACCTGCCAGGGATTCTGCTTTTGTTACTGATGCATGAGGACCTGCCCTTTTGCCATCCCTCTTACTTATTTGAGTGCAGGACTACAGCCACTGGGGATGGGGGTGCTCTTAGGGAGATCCTGGGTTCCTTCCTAGAATTTTCAATTTTCATAGTACGTAGTCTCTTCTTTGCAAAATGTAATGAAAAGTATACTGGTAAAAGTCTTCCCAAGTAAGAAGTAAATCTCCCATTTCCCAGGAGCATAAAGGCACTTGAATGAAAATTTATTTTATTAACATTACCTGTATTTTAAATTCAAAGGGTTGTATCCAACTAAGGTTCCATTCACACTATACAGTTAAAGCACCATGCTGCCACTTTAAACAGCCAAGGCTTTCCCCCCAAAGAATTCTGGGGGCTGTAGATTGTTAGAAGGCCCCTATTCTTCTTCCAGCACTATAATTCCCAGAGCAGTTTAACAATTGTTCTCTCTTCCCAGGGTGATGTGGCCAAAGCCCAACTTTCAGTGGACGCATTGAAATTAATGGTCCACCATTAGTCACATCCATTACTTTCAATGGGTCTACTAATTTTAGTATGACTGACTGTGCGTTGCTCTGCATTGATACTTCCCCCACCCCTTCCTCTAGAGTATCCTTAGGCTTCCCTCACTGCCATATGTCTGGCCCCACACCTCAAACGGCATCAATGGAGGACACTGACAGGGCTCCCCCATACATTTACTCCTTTTTCACTGGGGCAGGATTACCTGGGTAGAACTTACATGCCAGCACCACGGAGACTTTGTGATGCACACAGTATTTCATAAAGCATAGGATATTGATTCTGACATGGCGGGAACCAGCCTCAAGGTCATCTCTGCTGTGACTGTAACTAAAGGAAGTTAATTTCCATAGGATTTGCATTCATCAAAGTCTGATACTGTAGATGATAGGAACAAACAAAACAAAAAACTCCAAAAGTAATCTTCATTAAATTCTGGTTGTTGGTATTTAATAGTTTCTGAATGGCAAAGAAGCATGGGATAGCTTTAAACCAACTTGGAGGGACCTCTGGTCCATGAGCCTAACTAGACTTTTTAGGCCATGGGTAGGCAAACTAAGGCCCGGGGGCCGGATCCGGCCCAATCGCCTTCTAAATCCAGCCCGCAGACGGTCTGGGAATCAGCGTGTTTTTACGTGAGTAGAATGTGTGCTTTTATTTAAAATGCATCTCCGGGTTATTTGTGGGGCATAGGAATTTGTTCATTTTTTTTCATAATATAGTCTGGCCCCCCACAAGGTCTGAGGGACAGTGGACTGTCACCCTGCTGAAAAAGTTTGCTGACCCCTGTTTTAGGCTTTCCAGTGAGGCTGTTCTGGGCTGGTCATGCCCATCTACTATTTACCTGACATCAGGAGCTGGTTCGATAAAGCTGTGGGTGCAAAGGAGCAACCAGGAACCTTTGAGTGCTCCTGCTTTTGGTGCTGCTTAAATAGGGCTCGGAATACAAGCCCTGCGGCATTTGCTCAGGTCACTCTTCCTTTTCCCACTGATCATATGGAATCGGGTGACTTGATAGGTGGGCAGCTGTGACCACCTGACAAATATGCCCATGGAGGGTTGGCCACTGATTTATCTAGTCCTCTGGTTGAAAATGGTTTCCACTCTTGCTTTAAATCAACAGTCATCTGCTAATAATGGAGTCCATTGCTGACCTGTGTAAAGTATTGAACTGTTGAGGTTTGAAGCAGGTCATCCCTCTTTCGTTCATACAGTGATGCTGAAGTACATAAAGTACAACAGTTAAGCTGAGCAATACTCTTGCCTTGCCCCTAACGGATACGTTAAGAAGTGTTCTTATTTGAGGCGGTGAATAACGAAATCTAATATTTTTTTTTCTTGCCTAGGAACATGCGTTTGAAAGCAGTCAGAAATACAAAGAAGGAAAATTCATCATCGAACTTGCCCACATGATCAAAGACAATGGCTGGGAGTAAATGGGAAAACTTCTCTCTCTCTCTCGCTCTCTCTTTGGACAATTAATCTGTGGAACATGCTTTATAAAGACTAATGCAAAAAGGATTTTGGTTGGGCTGGCTGAGAAAATCGCTGCGTTTTTGAAACCTCCAAACTGAGTAGTGTAATTTTGTGCCCCCCTCCCTTTCCCCAAAAGGCCATCTTTTGCCTTTTTCTCTTTGTGTAACTTTCCCTCTTTTTGTATATGTATTCCTGTGTGAACAGTTGTTTTGGATCGACTTTTTCTACAAACTCTAGAGGAATAATTCCCTAATTTCAAATTACTTTTAATAGCTAGCGCTCTCTTTTGACTTGTGCTTTTTAAATGCTCCTTTCTTCTGTGCATGCTTTTTGCCCATCACCTGCCCCAGAATTTTGTTGAAGGCCTCCGTGAACAGTCCTAGAGAGAATGTAAGGCATGTTCCTTCCCCATGACCCCAGACATAGCAATTTCTGTGCTCTCTTTGCAGTGAGAAGGACACAATATTGTAGTAACTATTAGTTAGATTTTTTTTTTTAAGTACTGCAGCTTGTGTGTATCTTTGGGCAGGTTGGTTAAAGGTTTAGTCATTTGTACTGGCTGAAGTTTATAAATCCTTGCTTTTATTTAAAGAAAATGAGAAGCGAGGGTGGAATAATAATTTACAAGGTCAACTAACTTATAAGGTCTGACCGAAATCAAAACATTCCTAAGAAAGTTAAACTTTGCTCTTTTAAGAAAGAATGTCTAGCAAAGTCTTCAAGATCAAAGGATGCAACTATATGCAGCTCTTATTTTTAATGTCATGTAAAATGTCTTGGTACTGTACCTTTAACAGGGACTTGTACATCCACTGAAGTTTTTATGGCTGGTTCCATGTAGCTACATAGTTTTTAATGCACTGGATAAAGAGGTTGATATCGGTGAAGTGATTTGCTCTTGCAGTCCTTAAACACACAGGATTATTTTTTGTGTGTAAAAGTGGCCAGAGCCTCTAGCTGTTACCTGTGCGAGGTTGGAAGCTGGGGAGCAGGTAAAAAAAATGCAAATTGACTTCTTCATGATAGGTTTTTTAAGGGGCGTTTGATTTGCTGGCTGAATCATCCCTGAGCACATTTTGTAATAAACAGTTATGTGAAATAAGCATCAACTTGTAATTTCCCCCAGCTGCTGCTTTTATGTGGGGTGACTCAGTCAGACACTTCCACTATGTGTGTGTGTATGTGTGTGTATGTAAAGTTCACTGATGGGAACTTTTATGCACACTGTTTCAAGAGATTTGAATAATTTTTATGTCATGATTTTTGCATTAATATTCTAAAATTTATGAGAGGAGGAACAGATTGGAGGATATTTTACACTAACACCACATAGCTGCTGATAGCATGAATAATATGGAAAGCCTTACATTGGAAAATCTCCTTTCTAATACAATGTCTTTTACATGGCGTAAGAAAAACTTTGCATTGTTCCTCTCTGCTGGCTGCTGCTATCCTCGTCTGATGGGCTTTCAAGTCTCTACTGCACTTTAGCTATATCTTTCATGTTAAAAGTAAGAGTAATCTTTCCCTAAAGAGGAATTGTCCCTTCCCTCTTCTGTTTGAAGAATTACTTCCCAAGCAAACCATCTGGGAAGTAGTATGGTTACACTGTGATGCAAAAAAAGGATATTGAATATATCTGTTTAAATGTGTGTGTACATAGTTACCTCTTAGGCATTCAAATCCAAAGAGCTGTACTAGTGACAGCTAGATTCAAATTTTGTTTTGCTGAATGACCTTTTATTCTGGTGCTTAATTTAATGTGAATGAGGGTTTGTTTTTGTTTTTTATCCATTAATCTTCAGTACAGTACTTGATCTAAATGTACACTAGAACCAGGAGTTATCTTGACTCGCGCCTAGACAGCAGCAGCTTCAGCCGCTCTCATCAACCACAAGCCGCTGAAGTTTATCTTTAAGAGGAGCTATTTCCTCGTGAGAAAACTTGGCTCTCTGGTATCCTCCTTAGTGCTGCCATCACAGATCCTTCCAGTCCCCTTGGACTAGGAGTAATCAGCATGGGAACCTAGAATAGGCAGGCACTGTGTGTCTTGTGGGTTAGTAACTTGTGCAAACATCTGTCTGGTGTGCCTCGCTAAATATCAGTAAACTGACTTTGTTTATTTTGTATCGCTTTCAAATCGCTTTATCCGAAAGGTCTGGTTTTCCTATCTTCCCTCCACTGCTTATGGCTGAAACAGTAAATAACTTGAACTATATTCTAACTGGTACAGTATCCACTGCCAACTATGAACGTACTGAAATCGTAAGCAGATGGGCACTGTTGTTGGCTCACAATGCTGGCTGTAAGCCGTACCAGCTATGAAACTGTCGCTAGAAGCCTATCTTTTTCAATAGCATGGTTCCTCGTTGGTTTAAATGTCTCTCACCTAGTACTTACAGGAATTAAAGGACAAATTTTGGTCAGGTTTTTTGGGCAGGAGTTTGAGACTCAAAAGAGTTTGAGAGACAAAATGTTTAGGGGAAATAATCCTAAAAGTAATCCAACCTCTTTTTATCAGTGCATTCATATTCTAAACCTAAATCACTTAGGTCTAAACTACACGTTGGAGGCAAGCATGTAACTGTAGCCTTCCTTAAAAGTTGAAAATTCACTTTGGGATGAAAAGAGTAGAGACGGGAGATGCTTAGACTTTTCCCTGCTCCAAATCATTTCCCCAAGTATTCTCCCTCTGCCCCCAAGGTTTCAATTGTATGTTTGTATTTTGGGGGAAAGCTGTGGGTAGGGCATGAAGAGGGGCTGGAGTGGAGCTCCTCTTCTCTCTCTTGCTTTTCCATTCTTACTAATTCTCCCAAATGTTTTATGGTTAAAAAAACAAAAGAGGGGCTTTTAAGAAAACACACTTGCACATATTGTGTAGTTTGGCCTTCTGGGTACAAGGTTTCACCTAAACCTGGATGCCAAAAACCTGAGATTTTTATTTTTTAGTTGGCACCTGGAGTATCAAATTGCGGGTAAAAATCTAATGCAAGTCATTTGTAGTGATAAGGCATTTAAGAATACCAAATAGAGCAATATTTTTATGGATTTTGAAAAGGGGATGGGAAGGGTGGTAGAGAACTCTAAATCTAAAAATGATACTGTAGGTATCAAGTAGCATTGCATATTAGATCCTTTGGGGGAAATGAATGATTTTACTTGGCATTGTCAGAAGGTCTTTAAAACTGGGTGCTTCAATTTTACAGGTTGGGTGTCAGTAGGATCCAGATACTGCTGGATGTTGGTTGATGTATAAAAGGTCAGTCTGGTTACTGAACTTTCCAGCATTACATAAGCATAATACTTGAACATTTTTCAAAACATTTACCCTCTTAACCATTTCGAGTGTGTGTAATGTATTCTATTTAAGGTTTTGTGTGTTCTTTCTGGGTAAGTTTACGCTATCCCTTCAACTTGAGCACTTTTGTTACCTGTTATTTTTATTACTGTTGGTCTTAACATTTATTATATATATATATATATTTTATAAATTGTATCGACGTTTTTTTGCGAACTTCTGTGTGCTACCTTCTAGCTCCCCCCCCCTTTTGGACTAGATGAACTGACTACAAGCTGGTTCTTGGGAAGAATGTTCATTTGCACATAGAGAAAATGTGCTCGCAAAGTGTACATGTATTGAGGTGTTTTCCCCTTCGAACTCAACAATATGGCATGACTGAGGGCCAGATCAGCCAATTTAAAAATCTCCATGTGGAAGGAGGATTGTCTAATCTTGCAGAACCACATTGGCAGGCACCTAGCAAAGTAAACGCTACGAAACGATGCCATGACATGGTCATGCAGGATCAGATGCCAACTTCCTCCAGGCAGATCTATAAGGATGCTGATGTGAAGCTTTTTTGTGCATCTGAACTAGCCCCACTGTGCAACTTTTTCCCCTCTTCCATTTTTTTCTAGCTCCTTTGGTGTGAGCGTTACAGTAGTAAGAACTAATTTCATGTGGCAGTTATTTCTCTAACAGCTGTGGACGGCTTTTAACCACTGGAAGAAAACACCAGGCTTCCAGAATATTAAGTTGCATTATTTCGCCACTTGTCCCAATAAAAGCTTGCTTCTCGGCCTAATCAGTCTTGTTATACATATGGATTTGACTTGCTGTGCTATTGCCATGAATCCTATTATGTAA
Source organism: Darevskia nairensis (assembly GCA_034642065.1). Classification (NCBI taxonomy): domain Eukaryota; kingdom Metazoa; phylum Chordata; class Lepidosauria; order Squamata; family Lacertidae; genus Darevskia; species Darevskia nairensis. The sequence goes on from JAWWNI010000858.1 coordinate 196,405, forward strand.
CAACCCAGAACAACTTGAACTCGCCTCGGCCCGTTTGTTAAACAAGGCTAGAGAGCATTGCTTTACTCATGGCCCAAGTTTAACTATATTATGTTGTGAAGTTGAAATTACCAATGTCTCTCTAAATTGCTTTATTACCTGTATGATGAACCTTATGTCACAGGACTGCGTTATGCATAACCGTTACTGAAAGCTCCCTTGGTGTCGGGTGAAATTAGACTTCAGAGGAGCAGTGTTTCCCTTTTGAGGGAAAGGGACAGTGCACTTTGGTCATTAATATGAATGTCAGCATTAATTGGGCTATACCATTTTGATTTCTAATAAATCTGAAATGTGAGATTTACAAAAATATGCTGTTTTTTTTCCAGAGAAGATTATGGTCTGCTATGATAACCTGTTTTATGATGACACAACCCAGATAGCCACAGTTTATTATCCAACTTTGTATAATGGTGAAAGGAATGACAGCAAATGTTCAAGTTAATGGTACATGCTGTACCATTAGTGTAGAGGCAACCACCAGTAAGTAGTCTTGTGCTGCCGTGAACAGGGATTTCACAGAAGCAAGGTAGGGTCAAAAACAGGAGTGATAGCAGGTGCCCATTGACTTGTGCCTAATTGCTGGAACACTTTTGGAAAAACGCTTACTTTTTGCGCAGCTGATGTGGCTTCTTTCTGGTTTTTGTCTTGGCAATACTGTACACAAGTTGTTGTTTCCCTTTATTGTATCTACTTGAGGTATCACAATAAACGTTTTCAGTTTTGTTGAATTTTGTGCTTCCCCCGCCCTCCCCCTTTAAGAGGATGGAGAAGAGTCACATTTTAAGGAGAAAGCAATTCTTACACAAAACTTGAAGTTTTTGTTGCAAACCTTTAAAGCTACGCTTTATGAAAGAGTAGTTTCACTTTCCCTGGACCACTATTAGGGTGTAAAGAGCAATTGGTGCTGGCTGCTACTGATGTGGGAGAATGATCTGCTGATCATGGTATAAAATCAAAAAACGAAAAAGCAGGGCCAGCACCTGAATGTTCACTGTTCTAGTCAGCTATGCCTCCCCCCACAATTGTCTCTTCTATCCTTTCCAGCAGTCAATCCTCAGTCCATGGCAACTGAGCTTGCTTGGCTTCTTTGAGCTATTTCCCTGTAAATAATTATGTTTGCCCTACTTCCTTGCAAGCTTGGGATTCCCTTGAGTATGCTGGTATGGTTTTGGTTGCATAAGGCTCAAAACCTGGAAAGCTGAAATCACCATCAGTTTATCCTGTTCTCAATCAGTCTGTAAATTCAGTGCCCACCACTGATACCTTATGTATTCCATATGCCAATAAAAAAAGAAAAGTATGGTAAATTTTCTTATTCAACTTGTTAAGTATAGAGGTAGGAAGGAGATAGTGGCGGATCAGCTATCCCAAACTAATACTGAAATGCTAAGAAGTGTTGGATTAAAGCACAAATGCAAATTCATAGGCAAAAGGAAGTTAGGAGTCTAATTAATTTTCCTCCATTCTTGGATTGACCAATCATGATTCCAAGAATTAGGTATCACTGCCTGCCTGCAGATGGTCCTTTCACAGGGAAGGAGGCAAAAGTTAAAGAGAGCCTATTTTTTCCACCCCATATAAGGTAGAGGATCGCATGTCTGAAGACTGCCCATGGGTATGTAGAGGAAGGGAAGGAATCCACCCAGAGTCAATAGAGGATAAATTTTCAAGATGCATAAAATGATGTCAAGCCTGCTGTGTTCAAAATAAAACTTTCCCCAGGGGCTCTGTAAAAACGAGTGTATGCTTCTCAAATACTAGAAAAACTGGAGCATAGGCAGGGCAGAGAGAAAGGGGTTCCCTGACCCCACCAGTTCTGGCTCCACTCACTACGGTACCAGCATGCAGCCCTTTGACAAATTAAGCAGCCTTCAACTGCTGGAAAATGCCCCCCCCCTCACTTCTACTATAGAGACTTCTGTTGGGGAAATAACACCAGAAGAAGCAAAGGTGTTCACTCAGAGCCATATCCTCAGAGGTCTTGGGAAAGGGTTCACCAATACAACTTCCTTCCAAGGACAGCTGCAACATTGCTTGCTGTCAGGAAAACACATGACTCATAAATTTTACGGTTACACGGGAGCACCAAGTATTGGTCAATGTAATTTTCCACCCACTCTCCTCAAGTTCGTATTGTCATCCTTTCCTTTTCCTTTTCCTTTTCCTTTCCTTCCCTTCCATTTTTCCTTTCCTTCCCTTCCCTTTCTTTCTTTCTTTCTTTCTTGGACCTTGAAAATTGTAAAAATTGTTAGCAGCTCAACGTTTCAGTTACCTAGAGAGATTAGACAAATGCAAGGAGGATGAAGCTGTGTTCCACCTCCACTGTTGGGAGGCAGCATGCATCTGAATGCCAGATGCTGGGAAATCACAAGGGGGACAAACAGTGCTGTGCTCAGGTCCTGCTTGCGGTCTGGCGACACTGAGAACAGAACGCTGGACTAGATGGGCTACTGGCCTGATCCCAGATGCCCCAATGGGAAACCTGCAAGCAGGACCTGAGCACAATAGTGCTCTCCCCTATTGTGGTTTCCAGCAACTGGCTTTCAGAAACATTACTGCCTCCCCAAAGGCCAAATGTGGAGAAAGAGAATACCTCCATAATGGCTAGTAGCCATTGATCGCCTGATCCTCCAGGAACTTGTCCAATCCTCTTTTAAAGCCATCCAAGTTGGTGGCCATCACTGCCACCTGTGTGAGAGAGAGTTCCTTAGTTTATGTTCTGTGTACTTAATTTTATCCTGAACCTTCAAACAACCAGTTACAGGTAGGTAGCCGTGTTGGTCTGCCGTAGTCAAAACAAAATAAAAAAATTCCTTCCAGTAGCACCTTAGAGACCAACTAAGTTTGTTCTTGGTGTGAGCTTTCGTGTGCATGCACACTTCTTCAGAAACAACCAGCTTCATTGAATGTCCATGAATTCTAGTATGATGGGAGTTCATGAATTGTTGGCAGCAACAACTGGAGGATTGAGCCATTGTCTACTTGAGGACTTCCCAGAGGCATTGGTCGGCTACTGTGGAAGCCAGATGCTGCACTGGATTCCAAAAGAGCTCTTCGGTATTGCTCTGATCCTATAGGGTTCTTCCTACATTTTTAGGATTTAAACTGCTGTGACCCTCTTGAGTAACCCGTTCATGTATCTCTTGCTGTGATTTGGTTGCCTCTTGATCACATAAACTATTGCCTTTTGGGACAAGGAGGTCTTTGGCATGATTAAAATTTGCCGGAACTGAGCTCTCACAAAAATAGCTAAAAGCATTAGGGAAGAGATTTTAAAATAAAGCCGCTGGTAATGTTTATAACACCCTTATACAAATCTACGATGCGGCTATACTTAGAATATTATAAACTGCTCTGGGTCGCACCATTTAAAAATAAAATAAATCTGTTTCACTGGAAAAGGAGCAGAAACGATCAAGGAATCAGAGCGCCTTCCCCATCAGAAAAGGCAACAATATTTGGGGCTTTCTTTGCTTGGAAAGAAAGATAGCTGCAATAAGAGATTTATAAAACATGTGGCGTATGGAGAAATTGGGCCTTCCAGACAACCACTTCTATCACGCCCCCCCCCCCAGTCATTGGCCATGTTTGCTGAAGCTAATGGGAGTTGTAAGTCAGCAACATCTGGAGGGCCAGAGGTTCCCCCGCCACCAACCCAACCTTATTTTGAAAGAAGAGCCAAGAACTTCCAGATTCAACAGCCTCATGCTCCTGAATGCCAATGGCTGGGGGGGGGGCAAGGGCTGTCCTCTCGGCTGCCCTGCTGATGCGCTCACCAAAGCCATCCGACTGGCCCCTGTGGGAAGCAGGAAGCTAGATTAGGAGGCCCCTTGGGTCTGCTTCAGCCGAGGGGCTCTTATCTTAGTTCTGTATCCCTGTGGTTGGCATGTACATAGGTGGCCACCCAGACAGCTGGCTGTAGACAGAAGCAGCATGGATTGCCCTATATGGAACCTTGGCCTCCATAACAATTTGTGGTGTGGGAGGTGCGCATGTTGGTGTGAAAACAGGGCTAAGCTTAGGCTCTTGTGAAATCCAAGGCACCTGTCTGCTTGTTTGCTTTCTCTTCTGTAATCTCAATGGATGCTATCGGCTTTCAGGAGGCATCTCTTCCCCCTTGTGAAAAACATTCCCCTGGAGCTCCATATGCTGCATCCATCTCATTGTCAAGATAGTGGCCAGCTTGCTTTGCACTTCAGTCTTTTATCAATAATTTCAATGGATTTTTATGCAAACCCTTTTGAGGTTTTGGCAATTGAGCACCCTACAAAATTCTATAAAATAAATGAAACGAAGAGACAGCACCGCCCCTGCATGCAAACACTCATGTAAGAACTAATTTGCTGTTATAAAAGCTCTCTTTGTATTTATTGAAGAGATGATTGAATTGGGTGTCCAGTTCTAGGCTCAGGAAGCATGGTTGTGAAGGCCACACATTGCCTTTGCCAGGAAACCCATCTGAGTAGATGCATGACACAATATTATTATTTTTTGCCGTCTTGTTATTTAACTGTATGTGAACATGCACTAGAGAATGAGAGAGAGAGAGAGAGAGAGAGAGCAGATCATTTTAAAACCACATCTTATGCTTCAGCCAATTTAGGTTTTTATGTTTGAATGGCATATGCACTGGGTCATAATGTCTTAGAGAAATCACCCTGATCTTCCCATCATTCTCCCTCCCTCTTTGTTTTCTATTTCCAGCAGAGTTGTTATCCTCATCTTTGGGGAGGGGGAATATTGGGAGGGGGGAGTGCAGCAAAACAATGCTTCCTTTTGGCGCCTGTTTCCAGAGGGGTGAGGTCATCCTCAAAGGCAGCAGTTTTTCAGCTTGGTGGAAGATGACAGAGATTGGATTGATTCATGCCACATGCTAGGCTGAAACAGTGAGCAAGACATATACACTGGACTGCAACAGTGGCTTATTATGACCTGATGAACCAGAGGCTATAAGCACACAGCCTGGGCAGAAACAAAGCGAGGCCTTTGCGGAGAAAAGCTTTTGGCCCTTGCACATGGCAGATGATGGCCAGTGACCATCAAGTGAAGCCAAACAGCCCCCCCCCAAAATTGCATTTGCTCTTTTTTCTGTAATCACTCATCCCCATCTCCTCAAAGGCTTCCCTCACAGCTTCAGGAAGACGCCAGTTGGGAGGAACAAGCAAAGTAAGCAGTGGTGCAGTTTGGTTAATTTGGGACCATAGATTTTGAATGGTCTTTTGTGGGAGCAGGGTGGGTTGTGGGAGTCTTTAGGGAGGCAGGAAGAGGGGAGCAGAAGTGCTTCTAAATAAATACATAATTTCAAAATGTGGTCATCTATCGCTCCTATCTTTGAGGGTCCCGTTCATTATCAGTTCTTTGCCCCCCCCCCCACAGCACAACTGAAAACAAACCATTGGCACCTTCATCATCCAGATTCAGTTTGATAAACCAGACATTAGTACTTTCCACTCTACAGACTGTGAGTGTGAGTGTGAGTGTGTGTTTGTTGAGGTGGTAGAACATCTGCCCTCATGCAGGTCCCCAGTTCAATCCCCAGCATCTCTAGGCAGAGCAAGAAGAGACCGGGAAAGCCGCTGCCAGACAGTGCAGATAATACAGTCGTACCTTGGAAGTTGAACGGAATCCGTTCTGGAAGTCCGTTCGACTTCCAAAACGTTCAGAAACCAAAGTGCAGCTTCCGATTGGCCGCAGAAAGCTGCTGCAGCCAATCAGAAGCTGCGGAAGCCCCATCAGACGTTTGGCTTTCAAAAATAGTTCACAAACTGGAACACTCACTTCTGGGTTTGCGGTGTTCGGGAGCCAAAACGTTTGAGAACTCTTCGAAAACCAAGGTCCGACTTTACTGTGTTAGATAGGCCAATGCTCTGACCCAGTGCAAGGCAGCTTCCTATGTTACAGGGATATTTAAGTACCGGTAATTGGTTTCCCCATGACATCTATGATTTGATAAATGGGGGGAGGGGGGAGGGAAAGCACAGCAAAGTTTCAAGAGTGCCATAGTTGGGTAGTTGGGTATATAATTCTGTAAGGGAAACAGGAATATTTGTCTTTTCTTTTCTTTTTTTTACGGTACTTTGCCCTACTTCCATAACCCAATAACATTACTGTCTGTACTTCACTTCCCTCTGATCTCAGAGTTTGCAATCACCTACCTGCAGAACCCTGCATATACATAACCTGCAAACTGAGGATGACGCTCCATGCATCTGATTCTAGTCCACAGAAACCTATGCTACAATAAACTTATTATTCAGAGTTTTATGTTGTGAACCGCCTTAAGATCTATGTTTATACGGCAATATAAACATTTTCTAATAATGATGATGATGATAATAATAATAATAATAGCAACCACTATTAGGAGTCTTCTGGGGAAGAATACAGCTTTTATGAAACTATGGTTGGTCACCTTGAGTCTCCCCAAAACTATCACACATAAATGACTATGGTGAACAGATAATTAAGATCTTTTCTAAAGCCTTTTCAGTGGCGGCACCCAAATTCCTTCCTATACATATTTTGTTCTCTTCTGACAAATGGCATGGAGCAGCTTAAGGTGTCAAGAGCTATAACCAATGTTTTGTCTGCTAGCGCAAGAGCCCTAGTGTCAGGGGGTGACAAGGTTTAAAGGTGGCCCACTAAAGGAATCCAACTCCTCTTTTGCACTACTGGTAATTTGCAACAGCGGATTCTTGTGCAATCTGTTGCACACTATTTTGATGATGTACCTGCTTTCCCCCTTGCATAACAACATTCCATCAGAGCAACAACTATACCAACCGGTGACTTTAGCATAGTACCGCACTAGATACAACGCACAGTGATAGTTGGCGCAGTGGCAGGGCTAATTTCAGCTACGGTACTTTTCTTTCCACAGATTGAGAAGGAGGGCCCAACAAGCAAAGGGAACAGTGTTCTCCTGTGATCTGTGACCAGGGCATAAGATAGGCATGAGCTCCTGAATAATGATCCCCTGTAGCGTTACTCCACTGCTCACTTGAATGTTCTTGCTTTAAAACATAGAGCCAATTTTGGATACTACAGTGCCAGCGACTGTTATCTCATTGGAGCCCCACCCTCCACCCATGTTTTGTTGAAGTACTTTTAAACAGGAACTTCTGATGCACAAGTTAAGCAGGCAAACTTTTCCCTGGCACAGCGGTAGTAATAAGAACCTGCTAAGCCAGCGTTTCCCAAACTTGGGTCGCCAGCTGTTGTTGGACTACAATTCCCATCATCCTTGACCACAGGTCCTGTTTTCTATAGGTGATGGGAGTTGTGGTTCAAAATCAGCTGGAGACCCAAGTTTGGGAAACCCTGAGCTAAGCTCAGGCTGCAGTTAAGCCCTGGAATATGAGGCCATCTGAAGTAGAATTGAATGGCTTTCAAAGGAACAGTCACATGTGGCGTCACTGTGTTGTCACGTAAGCAAGTGACTCATGAACAAGTCCTCAGTTACATAGTGCCTGAAAATGTCACCAATTAGGGTAAGAAATGGTTTCTGCCAGCTTTCATCCCTTCCCAATCCTCTTTTGTTTAGCTGATCAATGATTTTGAGCGAGAGGTTCTAAAGGCATAGGGCAAGAGGCACTGCCTGTCTTCTTCAAGATAACTATTTCCTCTTGCATGTCCAGCCACAAATTGAAAACCAATCTGCAGCAAAGAGAATTAATTGCTTTTCTTTATAAACACACTCTCTCTCGTCTTCTGCTTCATACATTTGGGTGATTCTGTATGCAGTTCCAGGCAGCAAGCCTCTTGTCTCAGAAGCATTTTTGATGTAGACAGTTTTGATTTCCTTTTGCTCATCAGACCTTTGCTCCTGCTAAAACCTGCTGCTTTTTCCTTTGTAATATTTCTGTCCGTTTTTAAAGCACCGGTTTGGCTTATTACTGCATCATCTGTTCAACCCTGATATATTCTACCCCCTGCCCCCAGGAAGCCACCTTCTGTGAGGACAGAGGAGAACAGAAAAAAAGTGAAGGAGGGCTGGTTACAACTTTTGGGAGGTATTTGGTGCGAGGCTCTCCAAAGTAGTAACTTTCACAAACGACGACACACACCTCTAGAGTGATGACAGATGACCCAGCAGTGATTCCTTCTCTTTGGGGTTGGGATCAGTCTGGACGGCTGCTCAGAGGACAGGAGAGCAAGTAGGCATCTTGGGTCCAGGATACCTCTGACCTCTTATATCCCTGAGGTCTTCAGGGGAATCACTGTTTGTGGTCCCTCATAGCTCCAATGAATGACTCATACATACCAGGAGCCATACTTTTAGAAATGTAGGCTCCATTTTATGGAACTCCCCACCGGCTGAAGTCAAGCAGGCTCCCACTCTGTTGTTATTTCCAGGCATTTAATCAGAATTCATTTTAAACCATCTTTTCCCCTTTTCTAAGTACTGCATCCCACACAATTTGGATGCATCTTAAAAAGCAGAGACATCACCTTGCCGACAAAGGTCCATATAGTTAAAGCTATGGTTTTCCCAGTAGTGATGTATGGAAGTGAGAGCTGGGCCAGAAAGAAGGCTGATTGCCGAAGAATTGATGCTTTTGAATTATAGTGCTGGAGGAAACTCTTGAGAGTCCCATGGACTGCAAGAAGATCAAACCTATCCATTCTGAAGGAAATCAGCCCTGAGTGCTCACTGGAAGGACAGATCCTGAAGCTGAGGCTCCAATACTTTGGCCACCTCATAAGAGAAGACTCCCTGGAAAAGACCCTGATGTTGGGAAAGACTGAGGGCACAAGGAGAAGGGGACGACAGAGGACGAGATGGTTGGACAGTGTTCTCGAAGCTACCAACATTGAGTCTGACCAAACTGCGGGAGGCAGTGGAAGACAGGAGTGCCTGGCGTGCTCTGGTCCGTGGGGTCACGAAGAGTCGGACACGACTAAACGACTAAACAACAACAACAACACAGGCAATTCCCAATTTAAGCGGCCGTTATGTTCCAAGGCACTGCACGTTTAGGTGAAATTGCGTATATTTGAAAAGATTCCATTACTGGAGTCTTAGAAAAATTTTACACATCACTTGGGAAGACAGGTGAACTAATGCCAGTGTACTGCAAGAAGCAAAGATCACCAGCATTGAAGCAATGATTCTTCAACATCAACTTCGTTGGACTGGTCATGTTGTTTGGATGCCTGATTATTGTCTTCCAAAGAAACTACTCTATTCCAAACTTAAAAATGGAAAGCATAATGCTGGTGGTCAACCAAAGAGTTTTAAAGACTCTCTCAAGGCAAATATTAAAAAAATGTAGTATAAACACCGACAACTGGGAAACACTGGCCTGTGAGCGCTCCAATTGGAGAACAGCCTTTACCAAAGGTGTCATGGGCTTTGAAGACACTTGAATTCAGGACGAAAGGGAGAAACGTGCTAAGAGGAAGGCACACTTGGCAAACTCTCACCATGACCAACTCCCGCCCAGAAACCCATGTCCCCACTGTGGAAGGACGTGTGGATCCAGAATTGGCCTCCACAGTCCCTTACGGACTCACTGGTAAAACCGTGTTCATGGAAGACAATCTTACTTGGCTACAAGTGATCGCCAAATAAGATAGCTTTTAAGTAAACAGCAGTAGCAACAAGCTTGGACCAAAGGCAGTGGACTTTTCTGGTGCACTAGGCTCCTCACACCAGCTGCCCAGAAGGCCAACTGTTGACACTTGTCTCTGCTTTAAAAACAACAACAACACACACACAAACACCGCAAAAAAACTGAAGGCTCCATGTTCATATTTTCAAACGATGAACTCCTTATAGAGCTGCAAAACATTTCCTCAAAAGAAATCAAGGCTCCAGTAAGAATCTTAGAAAATATAGGTGACTCATTTCCTGGCAAGCCAAACAAATGAGTTTTGGCAGGGTCCCGGAAAAACTGAACGGGAAAGCAGGAAGCAAATGGAAATTTAAATCTTTAATGGAAAAAACCCGTATCACAGAAATTGTCCTGCTACAATTTTGTGTCAAGGGGACTTGATGTTTTCTTTCTTCACAAACAAGGTGGTACTGCGATATAAAAAGTTATTTTCTCAAGCAAGAGGTCCTCACTTCTTGCCAGGGGATGTCAGTTGATCAGTCCAAGCAGTAGAAGTAAATACTCCAATGTGTCCAGGGTGCTGCTATTATGATTGTCTGTCAGTGGATGGAATCTGGAGCCAGTCTTTTAGCAGCAATCCTTGTCGCTTAGTCTATGCAAAGATCATTTAAATATTCTAGGCAGGCTCTCAGGGAGGGTGTGGTCTGTACATCGGAAGTGGATAAGTAGGACTGGCCACTTTATTTGGGCAACTTTCGCCAAGAGGTGGTTTCACTGCTTTTGGATACCAGCCCAGGTAGCACATAACAGTAACCCATCATTAGCAATGAATTACCAACTTCTGGTGCCCAACAACCAGTTCACTCCTTTTGCTTCACCCTGCCAGTCTTGGGGAGAAACAAACCACAAAGCTTGACTCGGTATTAAGTTAGAATCAGCACTCATAGTTTGTTTCTCCCAGAGGGGACAAGGCAGAACAGAGAGGAAGCAACTGAGCAGCTGGTACCAGCACACTGCTTGTTCACAGTAAGCCATGGTTTATTACTGACTACGGTTTACTGTTACATGTGAACAAGGCCAATGAGTAAAAACAAATGTAATCAATGACAGTCTAGCGCCTTTCTTTTATTACAACTTCCTGCTAACAGCGAACCCTTTTGACTGATTTCCTGCAATCCAGACAGCTAGAAAAGTTGCACATATTTGTGCCGGTGCTAGGGGGGATACTTTTCTTTACCTATAAATATAATTTTTTAATTATATGAAAATAGAAATACATATATACATAAGCAAACTTGTCTCCACTGGACTATAAACCGGCATTTGGCATTCACTCAGCCAATGCTTCTAAGCGATGTGGGGCTCCAGACACACCTTAACTCTGCCCATATTTAGCAGAAAGGGCAGAATGTGCATTGCACAGAAATGCACACGGCCATTTTTGTTAATGAGGATAGTAGGTTTAGGAGGGCTAGCTTCAAGCAGAGAGAAGGCTCAAACTGCTCCTTGCTGATTCTCCTCCTAAGGGTCACCCCAAAGGGTCAAAAGCACTTGGAGGGGATTTGAAAATGATAAAAAGGATGGGCAAAGGAGTAAGCAAACCCTCCAGCCAGGTCTCTGTGCTTCTTAAAGTGAGAGGTCATTTTTTCTAACTGTGTCCTAACTGGGCTGCAACCTCTTCATGCTGCACATCAAAAATGAGGGGGGACAGTGGAGCTTTGATTTGTGCCTGCAAGCAGAAGATCTGAACTGAACTGATGCCGATCCCTCCATCAAACCTGGTAGCTCAGAACTGTATTCCTAAGAGAGAGGACACTGGACAGCTGCAGCTCTGTTATGATCCCAGAGAGCAGGGGTGGATGCTTCTAAGCAGCAGTAAGGTTGCTCTCATACAGTGCAGTAGGAGGTGTGAAATGGAGGGAGGGTGCTCAGGCCGTGTTTACAAATTAAAACTGGGAAGGTGTAAAGGGTTATGTGTCTCCTGCAACAAGAGTACAGCTCTAATGCTCTCGCCGCCTCCTCTGAAATCAGGCAATTACCCATTTAAGCCGGGAATAGAACCTCACTCATTCATCTGTTTTTAGCATCCTCTCGTGTTCTGCTGATAAATCTGCTGAGCAACAACGCATTAAGAGTCCTCCTTGAATTAGGGAGCCCAGCAGCTCACTGAAAAAGCAAAGCGATTCTTCCTGAGAAGGGCTCGAGAGAGAAAGAGAAAGAAAGGGCAAAGAAATCAGACTTAAAGCATGTTAGGAAATTGTCTTGAACTGGTTGGGGTTGGGTTTCTTTGCCTGCTGCAGGAGAGATGTACAACTCGGACTTTCTCCGTCCAAAGTCCAGGCTTGGTTACGGTTGGGTTTTTGGTTCCTACCAGGAGCTGAAGTCCCCAAAGCCTGTGCTCTTCTTCTCTTTCTTTGCAGCTGTGCTGGTGGACGGCCCATCATCTTCAGCCACTCGCTTCCTGTAACGGAAACCATAGACAGCATTCTTATATACTGTATTTGTGCTTGGTTCTCCAGCTGCACAGCCAGGGAGAAGAAGGTACTCCAGAAGGTCATAACCACAGCCCAAAATATTATTGGTCATCCTCTCCCATCTCTGGAAGAACTATACAGTTCCCGTTGCCTTAAAAAGGTAAACAATATTTTACAGGATCCATCTCATCCAGGATATAGTCTTTTTGCACCACTGCCTTCGGGTAGAAGATATAGAACAATTAGATCAAGAACAAATAGACTGAAGAACAGTTTCTACCCAAGAGCTATAACCATCTTAAATGCTGTAACCAGATAATATGACCTTGGAGAGCTGTGATGTGTGTGTGTGTGTGTGTGTGTGTGTGTGTGTGTGTGTGTGTGTATGTGTGTGTGTGGCCTTTTTGGTGTGTGTGTGTTTTGTGCTTTTTTTTCTTTTACGGGATGGCATGCAATTTCGTTGCACTTGTATAGCGTTGTGCTTGTACTTGTGCAATGACAATAAATAAATTATCTTTAAACCACACCGGTCAGGGCTCAGGCTGTGAGCCTAACCCCACCCACCTGGGGAAATGAACCCCAATGAGTTCAACCAGACTTCCTTCTGAGTGCATGCAGCTAGGATGGAGGGCAGCCCTTTTTATTTACATCTTCTGCCCCGCCCATCAATCCAAAGAGCAGCACCCCTCCCCCCTCTTGATCCTCACAACCATCTTGTGAAGCAGGTTAGGCTGAGAAAGGGGGACTGGTCACTCGGTACTGTTCTGTTACTGAATAGGGGGTGTGAATCTGGGCCTCCCCAATGAAACCACAGTCTGTGTGTGGCTTTCCTATGAACTGTTGTATAGTAAGACGACTTGTTCACCCCGTCTCGTACTGTCCAGTGGAGCATTTGAACACTTGCGAGTCCTCCAGACGTTTCAGACTACAACTCCCATCAGCCACAGCAGTTGTGCTGTGTGGGCTGATGGGAGTTGAAGTCTAAAACATCTGGAGGGCACCAAGTTGGCAAATGCTGGTCTACTCCGATCAGCAGCACACTCTCTGGAGTCTCCCACAAGAAGTCCACCTGAGATTCATTTTTTAGTGAGATGCTGGGGATTTTCAACACGGAAAGCTTGGGCTCTAACCCTGAGCTATGTCTCAGTCCCCATTGCCATCTGCTCCGCAGCGGAGTACTGAGCTCTTCTCTTGCTCAAAAACATGAAGAACCTGAGGTATTGTTTGCTTTTTAAAAAATTATTTATTTCGTAGATTTATATCCTGCGTTTCGACTAATATTAACAATAATTATTTTATTATTTGTACCCATCTGACTGGGTTGTTCCTGTCACTCTAGGAGGCTTCAAACAAATATAAAAGCATCCAATATTAAAAACTTCCTGATACAGGGCTGCCTTCAGTTGCCTTGTACAAGTTGTACAGTCATTTATCTCCTTGGCATCTGATGGGAGGGTATTCCACAGGGACGCGACTCCTGCGAAGGCCTCTGCCTGGTTCCCTGTAACTTTAATTCTTGCAGTGAGGGAACCACCAGAAGGCCCTCAGAGCTGGACCTCAGTGTGGCTAGCAAGTCTGGGTAGGTGTTGGCCTTGAGCTGGCCGAGACCCCCCCGCCAAGGAACACCAGCTGGCCTTGGAAGCCCCCATGTACTGCAAAGCAAAGGATGCTCTTGTCTGACATGCTGTCCTGCTCTTACTGCCTTTGCTCAGGGAGCAAGTAGTGCTAGGTTACCCAATGGGCAAACTAAGTAGATGCTTAGGGCACCAGCGAAGCAGAAACACACACAAAAATTGAGAAGTTTTTGAAAGGATTTAGGTTTTTTTTAAAAAAAAAGCACCCGAGTGGATATCATGGTGAAAATCAGAACTTTAATGTTAGACTTCCTTATACTCCATTGCGCCGTCTTTCCCCATTTTTTCCTGTTCTCTTTTTATCATTCTGTATCCCCACCGAAACCAAACCAAAAGAGAAACCAGGGGGCCATCCTACCAACATAGATTTAAAGACTGTGAGGAAACTGGTACAGCACAAGACTCTTAATCTCAGGGTCATGGGTTCGAGCCCCACCACCCTGGGCAAAATATCCCTGGATTGCAGGGGGTTGGACTAGATGACCCTCGGGGAACCTTCCAACTCCACAAACTATTCTCCGAAATCAGATCCCACCGTGGGTTGCGTATAACACAAAGGCATATGCCTTTTGGCACATGCGTCCAATCTTGTGTCGTTTCAAAAAAGTAAAATGTTGTTTTTCCGTTTCATGTTGGGTTTAATTTTGAATAATAATAATAATAATAATAATTTATTATTTATACCCCGCCCATCTGGCTGGGTTTCCCCAGCCACTCTGGGCGGCTTTCAACAGAACATTAAAATACAACAATCTATTAAACATTAAAAGCCTCCCTAAACAGGGCTGCCTTCAGATGTCTTCTAAAGGTCTGGTAGTTGTTGTTCTCTTTGACATCTGAAGGGAGGGCGTTCCACAGGGCGGGCGCCACTACCGAGAAGGCCCTCTGCCTGGTTCCCTGTAACTTGGCTTCTCGTAGTGAGGGAACCGCCAGAAGGCCCTCGGCACTGGACCTCAGTGTCTGGGCTGAACGATGGGGGTGGAGACGCTCCTTCAGGTATACTGGACCGAAGCCATTTAGGGCTTTAAAGGTCAGCACCAACACTTTGAATTGTGCTCGGAAACGGAATTACAAATGGGGTATCATAATCTTTTCAGTGCTTAGGAACTCTTGATCTGTGTGCAACGCTGGCTTTCCTAGGAAAGGTAGCTGCTAAAACCTGCAGCTACCACCACCACCACCTACCTCTTGCTATTCCTGACTCCTCCTGAGGCTGCCACGATCTCCTGCTCACACTCACAGTCGTCTAATGACTAAGTGCCCAAGGGGGGGGGGGCAGGACATGGGCTCCGAATGCTCCTAGCATCGAGCTACATCCTCCCCTTTTAAAAAACGGAACTTAAGACTGGAAGACAGGAGTGAAAGAGAAGCACGCCAGAGGAGCCAGACTCCCTGCTAACAGGCATCAATCACTTTCCCTCCGCATCTTCGTGGCAAACCAAGACTGGAGGAGAAAAAGCAATTTTAAACTCAATGGGCTCCTGGCATGGCTTCATATCAGAGGCAAGAAGCAACATTGGTCAAGGAAACATCACACCTTCGCCTCAGGCTGTTTTGTCTTCAACTGTTGGGCCCTAGTCTAATCTAAAGTGGATCACACCAGGGTAGCTGCCATCAATTCTCTCTCGTTCACTCGCTCAAGTTTTCCCCTCTCTCATTCGCTCGCTTTTCATATTTTTAAGGGAAGGAGAAAGAGGCAGGAGGAACTTGGGTGAAAATGGGCTCTCCTCTGCAAACCGCCCCAAGCGTTCTAGGCATTTTAATACTTTGTAGTGATTTACTGGGATGAGCCCTTGATTCAACACTATCATGAGGGAGAGGGGAGACAGGGAGGCCCCCCGTTCAGCTCCACTCAGCTGCCATTTGCCTCCTTCCATCCAGACATGGGCACCTGCAGCGCTGGTAAAGGTAAAGGTAAAGGACCCCTGACCGTTAAGTCCAGTCGCGGACAACTCTGGAATTGCGCGCTCATCTCACTTTACTGGCCGAGGGAGCCGGCGTTTGTCTGCAGACAGTTTTTCTGGGTCATGTGGCCAGCATGACTAAGCCGCTTCTGGTGAAACCAGAGCAGCGCACGGAAACGCCGTTTACCTTACCGCCGGAGTGGTACCTATTTATCTACTTGCACTTTGACATGCTTTTGAACTGCTAGGTTGGCAGGAGCTGGGACCGAGCAACAGGAGCTCACCCCATCGCGGGGATTCGAACCGCCAACCTTCCAATCGGCAAGCCCAAGAGGCTCAGTGGTTTAGACCACAGCGCCACCCGCGTCCCTGCAGCGCTGGAGGAACCATAAACCCTAGATTCCCAGCTTTCTTTCTTTTAAAATTATGTTTCTAGCATTAGTAAAGCTTGCGATACGAGACAGGCAGTGTTCATATTTTGTGTGTTTGAGAGAGAAAATAACCTGCTGATGTCAGGGACTGTGCTGAGGAGGGCAGCACTGAGGAGGAATGGTGGGAGCCTCCCCCTCCCCCTGCTCCTGAATCTTCCCAGGAGCAGTGGGCTAGTATAGATTTGGAGCAGCGGTTTGCAGAGGGACATAGTTCAGAAGACCGAAGAACTGGGTGGTGAACAGCTAAGAGAAGAACTGGGGGGGAGAGAGAGAGAGAGTTAACAGATTCACTTTCACTGGAAAGCGTCCATCTGCTCAGCCCAAGGTCAAGGAGAGCAGATAAAGTGGCAGCTCAGAAAGCACAGTGGTTCTGAGATCAGGTTCCAAGACGCAGAAGTGACGGGGATAGCTAGGGGGGAAGTGGGTGGCACCCTTAATTGGGAGCACCTTCATCCTAGGAATGGATTCTTTGTTCTCTCGCTGTGCTCGTTAAACTTTCTAACTGCTAAGAGATTCCTTTCACTTTGTTCTGCTTATCTACTGCCGGGGGGGGGGGAGGAAGCAGAGTCCCTGAAGCCTGACAGCTACTCACTTTAATAATAGTAATAATAATAATAATAATAATAATAATAATAATAATTACTCTTGGCCCCACCCGCCGCCTCCTGAAAACATTCCCATCTCCAACCCCTTCAGCTTTTGAAGGTTGCACATGACACCTTCCCCAATATCCTGGAGAGTGTGCTGCCAGTCATGAGTTGACAATAGGTAAAGGTAAAGGTACCCCTGACCGTTAGATCCAGTCGCGGACGACTCTGGAGTTGCTGCGCTCATCTCGCTCTATAGGCCGAGGGAGCCGGTGTTTGTCCGCAGACAGCCTCCGGGTCATGTGGCCAGCATGACTAAGACGCTTCTGGCGACACCAGAGCAGCGCACAGAAACGCCATTTACCTTCCCGCCGGAGCGGTACCTTTTTATCTACTTGCACTTTGACGTGCTTTTGAACTGCTAGGTTGGCAGGAGCAGGGACCGAGCAACGGGAGCTCACCCTGACGCGGGGATTCGAACCATCAACCTTCTGATTGGCAAGCCCTAGGCTCAGTGGTTTAACCCACAGCACCACCTGCACTGACAATACTGGGGGCCAAAAGGCAAACAGTCTGATCTTGCCTACGTAACAAAGATGTGGAGCAGTTTCACTTCTCAAGCTCAGTCGCGCAACTCACGCTGCGGCTATGTTGATGTACTTCCCGACACCCTCCCGGTACGTCTTCGGAATGTGCTGTTCCTTCTTTGGGACGACGACTTTGGTCTTCTCCTTGGCTGCCTCCTCTTCTTGCTGGGCCTTCTCTCTCTCTTTGGCAACCTTTGAAGAAGAAGAGGAGACACAAGAGCAGGTAAGGTCCCGAAAGGCACGATATCAAACAGACCAGAGGGCCATTTATCTAGATATCGAGAGCCAGCGTGGCAAAGCGATGAGCCTGCTAGACTAGGACTTGAGAGAACAGGGTTCAAATCCTCCCACTTGGCCATGAAGCTCACTTGAGTGGCCTTTGGCCAGTCACTGCCTCTCATCTTGACCTCCTTCGTGGGGTTTGCTGTGGGGGATTAAATGAGGAGTGGGAGAACCACGCCTTGAGCTCCTCGCAGAGGAAGGTGGGATATAAATGCAGAAAATAAACAACTAAAATAGTCAAAAGATGGGATCGCCCACACTTTCTATGAGGATAAAATGGAACAGAGGGGGCAGAACTATGTGCGCCACCTTGAGCTCATTGGGGGGGAAGGCAGGTAAGAGCGAAAGGTAATCAGAAAGAAGCAAGTAAACTGTAAAACAATCTTGCCTAAAGTGCATGTCACGCCCAAACATTGTAAATAAATAAAATCTGATTAAGTCAGGTTTTCTTCAAATTCAAAAGCGCGGACACAACTAAACACACGCACACAGAACTAAGGGATGCCTAGGGAGGTATTAAATTAATTTCCTGCTTGAGTGGCTCTCTGTGCTAGCCTGCTTATGTCCCAAGTTTCCATCATCACCTGAGCATCTGCTTCTTCGTATGGATCAACGAAAACAGTCGTCGACGTGATTTTTATTTCTTCCTAGGGACAAAAGAAGACGAGCGGGTGGGTTAAGTATATGGCGCGCTCCACGGATCAGTGCCCCCGCTCCTGAACTTTGGGCTTAAAGCGTGCACAAGGGCAGGAGTGGCGGAGGACGATGAAGTCACAAAGTTCAGGCGAGTAACCTGTTGCTGCAGGTGATGCTACCTTGGGACGGTCCGTTTTGGGATCACTTTCCACGTTCTCCATTGCTGTCAGCGTCTCGAAGCCACCGACCACTCTGTAAAAGAAAAAAAAAAGACAATCTGTGTGGAGGGATAAAACAAAGTGGGGAGAAAGAGGGGGGCGGAATGCATCGTTCCAAAAGCATTTGCGACATTTCGGTCACCTTCGTAAAGCTATCACCTTAACGCGGACTTTGTGATTTTTTGTTGTAGGCCAACACGACTACTTTCGCTTTTCCGTTTTCCGTTATTTTAGATTTTCATGATGTTACATGTATTTTAGTCGCTATCTGGAAGAGGATTTGAACACTGGAAAAGCGACACAAAGGCGCTCTAAATTAAATTTATAAAAAATACCCCCGGGGAGCAACAACTACCGCAAACTTTAGCCACCCAGTGGAAGGAAATAATCCTGCTCAAGTTTCTGTTTGAATGATACATGGTTCAGTCCTCTGCCAGGCAGGATGAAAACACAAAGATCAGTCAATAAGGTTGTCAGGGACCTGGCCTCGCGCAAGGCACCTGAGACGGGGAAGGCAGGATGGAGGGAAGCGCAGCCTTTCCTGGGAAGCAGTTCGGAGTCCAGCGGGGACAGTAAGGAGAGCCCCAGTGGTGATGAGCAGGAACTGCCAGGCAGTGTGGTGGAGCTGAGGGTCAGAGATGCTGACAGAGCCTCAGCACCACCTGAGTGGTCTGAGAAGCAAAGCAGTCAGCTACTTCCGTCGCCCCAAATGCGTAGGGGGGGAAAGCGTAAGGAAAGGAGGCGACGCTTTGGGATACCGAAACTCTTATGTTGGGGGAGGAGTAGGCAAAAGCCACTCCCGGATTCTGGAACCGACTCAAGCGGACATGAATCTTAACGCTCTGATGTACATAGTCTGTAAATAAAATTATTAGCCTTAAAGAAACGGAAGTTTCTGGCTCTTTACTCTCGAGGAGACAACCCCGAGCCCTTACAAGGGTCCTAACCTCTTCTTGACCAGGCAAGGGAGAAGCCTAAGGGGTGTGACACTTTCCACCAAGCTGTTTCACAAATGGTTTCTATGTGCTTTAGAAAGTTCACAGCAGAAGCTCCTTTTTATGACGACGCTTCAGGCTGACAGCAACAGAAGAAGCCTTTACACAACGCTGAAGACACAAAGCTCATCCAACATATGTGCTCCACATTTTTAATCGCCCTCGATTTAAGTCCTGAAGCCTTCTCTTACAAATAAACTCAAGCTTTCTTACTGGGGATCTTTATTTTAATTGGGCTTTAATCATCCAAAAGCATCCAGAATATCACATGCTGGCCGCCTCAAAAAAGGGGGGGGAGGGAGGGGGAACCCTTTTTAGGACCCAAATCAAGCAACACCCCCCCCCCCAAACCCCACTGTTCAGAAACACATTGTTGAGTGTAGACTAGAAGCCTGGTCTCCCAGGACCTAGTATGACACTCAAACCACTCCACCAACATGGTATTCATATTCAATGATATTAATAATATTATTAATAATGATTCCTATTATTACTAATTACCAATTCTGAAAGCTGTTATTTGTACAGGTGCCAAAAGGAAACGAACCACTAAGGTCGGGCCTTGTCAAGGCACCAAAGTCTCCATGCTTATCCCTACATTCAGGGAGAGACCTTCATCTGCTCTGCTGACATCTGCGCCTGAGACGTTTTTCTTTCCACTTGTGTGTTTTTCTCTCTTGCTCCTAATTTATATCAATTAAGCAGCCTGCCATATTGTGCTGGCCGGGGCCCAAGGCAAAACACAGTTTCCTGCTCAGGAGACAATGCAAAATAAAATAAATAAAATATCTGGAATGCTTTAGGGAGAGAAACGAAAACACGGAGCAGAAGGAAGGGGGGAAGGGGGCCTGCCTGTACAAGAAAAATCTACACGTCCGCTTGGCAAATCTGTGTTTACCGGGGGGAAAGTATTTTAAGATGTTGATCGAAGTATGGCACCCTTTATAGCTGGAAGAGCCAAATTCTGGAGGTTGATATTAGGGCTGCCTAGAACACAAAAGATTCGTTTGCAGATTTCCGTTGCGTGCAGAAAAATACATAATGCACTGCAATGACTTAAAGTAAAGCCTCAACCAGCATGGCTAGTGGCCCAGGATGATGGGAGTTGTAGTCCAGCTATGTCTGCAGGGCCACCATTGACCCATCCCTGGTTCACATGCCCATGAAGATCACTGGGCGAACTTGGACCAGGCATGGTCTCTCAACCTGACCTACCTCGCAGGTTGTTGTGGGGATCAAAGGAGGAGGGGGGGGAACCACATACAGCACTTTGAGCTCCTTGGATGAACAAGCAGCATATAAATGCAACAAACAAACAAAGGATTGTGGGAACTTTGGAAGCTGCCCCGTACTGCATTAAGACACACTGGTCCGTCCATTTCAGTACCGTCTTCTCCAGGGGTTGCCAACCTGGTGCCCATGGGCACCATGACACATGTAAAGCCTCTCACCTGTGGCTCTAGGCAGGAAAACACACACCAAGCTTTCATAAAAAACAACAAGTCTCTAGTTCTTCTAGGAAGTAAGTTATGGGGCAAAAAGTGCAGGTACCTCATAAGTTATTTCTGTGACGTGAAAGTGTGTGTGATGTGGCCACGTTACATATTTTTCCTGGTAGTAAGGAATGTTCCCTCTTGTTGTTAGATAGCAGGACCGTGGGGTTGCGGGGAATAAAATAAAGATTGTGTGATCTCTACAATGTGGACCAGCAGGACATAGCTTTCCTGTCTCTAAATCGACCACTGACACACGGCAGGATCGCCCAGACTACCATGCCCCAACCTGTACTTCCTCTTTTCCTTCCTGCATGGGGCAGTTTCCTTCTCTTACATTCACTTTCCGGGTCACATTTTCATTGAAACCACCATAGATTGGGGTAGCCAATGTGGTGGCCCCCAGATGTTGTTGGACTCCAGTTCCCATCAGCCCCAGCCAACATGGCCTAACTTTTATAGTCAGTGTGACGTTGACAGAAGAGATAATTGAACCAGTTTAAGCCAGCTGTACTCAGCTTCTCTGAAGGAATAACCCAAACATCATGAAGTTTCTGCTTGCTTCTTTCACACAGAGAAGCTTCCAGTACCCTCTTGAGTGAATTAGAATAGGACAGCGTTTCCCAACCGGTGTGCCGCGGCACACTAGTGTGCCGCGAGACACCGGCTGATGTGCCGCGGAAAAAGGGACCTGCAGCCCAGGGCTGCACAAGACCGTGGCGGCGGCGCTGCTGGAGCCCAGCAGCGAAGCGGAAGCCAGGGCGGCGCTGCTCCCTTGGCTGCTGCTGCAGCAGCAGCAACAGCAGCAGCCTCGCGCGAGAATCCCGACCGGAAGCCTCGCGTGCGCCGTGCTACAGCTGATCCCAGAGGTAACTCTGGGTCAGGAGACCCGGCGCAGCCGGGTGGGGGAGGAGCGGTGTGCCGCGAGATTTTTTCATTGATTCAAGTGTGCCGTTGCCTAGATTAGGTTGGGAAACACTGGAATAGGAAAGATCTCTACACATCAGATCAATACTTTCTGCACTAAGAAATGGAAACCGACAGTGTTGACAGGGGAGAATCAGTCAATCAGCTAATTGCTGCATTCTGCTTTGGCTGCAGCTTCCAAGCCAAGGGCCAACGGAAGCCCCAGCGATGCTCCAGTGATATTTTTTATTATGAACAAGGACCTGGGAGACCAGGGTTCAAATCCCCTGAAGTCCACTGAAGGCCAGTCACTGTCTCTCAGCCTAACCTACCCTTGCAGGGTTGGTTTGATGTCAAAATTGAGAGCAGGAGAAACATGCACGGCACCTTGAGCTCTTGGTTGAAAAACTGGGGTATAAATGCAATAAATAAATAAACGCGATGTCAGGGTTGTGCCCACTCCTGCCAGTCCTGCACTGAGTGCTTACAGGGAACCTCAGCCTGTGTTGACAATGGATTCATCTCAGAGTGAATCGGCCAGCCCCTCTTCAGGGAAGGAGCAGTTAGTGAGTGGGAGCCAGGGAGTGCCAGGTCTCCAGGAAGATGCAGAGAGACCTGGCACCACTCAGCAGACTTGCTCGGAGGGGGAGACGTCAGTTCCGGCGCCTATCTCACGTAGGAGGAGAAGGCGGCAATTCAGAGTGCCGAGGCTGTGGTGATGGCGCCAAAACAGAAGGGGGGCACTTCCGGATTCTGCTAGTGACTAGGCAGTCATGTTTGAACTGCACTGTAAATACTTTTGCACAAAATAAAGAGACATAAAGACAAGATGGCTCTGTCTTTACTATGGAGCAACCGATAAGTAAACCTGTCACGCGACATCATTTAGACTAGTGCTCTGTTTTGTTTTCCATGTGAACTGCTTTGAGCAAGGGATGCGTTTGCGGAAAACGTGGCATATAAATAAAAATCGCAACGAGACTTGCTCAAGTCCCTCCTTTCCAAAAATCTGAAGCCAGCATCTGCTGATTCATTGGCCTGTTTTATTCACGCAAACGGTAGTACTACCTCGCCGTCTGAAATATTATGCCAAGCTTATCAAAATGCAGAGGTCCAATCAGCGTGCCAAATAAAAGCACTTTAATATAGAAGTGGAAAAATCAATTGATGGACAAAGAGGAGATATTGCTTGTGGCCAGCAACTATCAGAATGGAAACAATTTTTCAAGATTTTCCCTTGAACCCAGCTGGGTGGGATGCCAGAGCCCATTTATCTGTTCATTCCCGCTGCATCTGAAGAGCAGCCCTTTTCTAAGAGTACTGACCCCCCCCCACCCTGCCCCTGTGCGCAGGGGCTGAATGAAGACCTAGGGGTCGAAATGGGGTCAGAAAGGGCCTGGAGCTGGAAAATAGGTCTACAAGGTACAGTGTGAAAAAAAACTAATTAGGAACTACAAGCCGCAGAAATAAAGTGCATGGGCATATACAGAGTGCCCTTTCCTTGCTGATGGGAAACCTTTGCATTTAATAAGTGTGGGATACAACAGTATTCTCAGAAAATGCTGCTTTATTGCTTTAAAAAGGGGGGGTTACAGCTGCTATTTGCTTTTTTGTGCTAGTTTTAATGCATATATGTGTCTGGTTTTTTGTTTAAAAATATTGTAAGTCACTTTGAGTTGCCATGGCAAAAAAAGCAATTAACAGAATTACTCATCACCGTCATTATTAATTTTATTTATTTTGTTGTTTGTTTCAAAGAACATTTGTTATGTTCTTCAGAATTTGGATGGGGTTCAAAGATGACTTTGTAAGCTCTTCAGGGGGTCAACGAATGCAGAAGTCTGACAAGCCCTGATCTAAGGAGCATATGTGGGTTGATGCCCTTTTATGCTCACAACCTTCTTGCAAGGCGGGCTAGACTGAAAGGCAAGGAACGAGCCCAAGGCTCTCCAGTGGAGCTTTTGTGGCATAGCTGGAGATCGAACGCAGGTCTCCCCAGTCCTAACCACTCTAACTACAGCAGCTATTTATCTGCTGCCCAAGTACATAGGAAAACATGGTGTATGTTGCAATGAACTTGCTTCATTTACCTTCCAAACACTGTGTGCTTTCTGTCCAGGTATGCACAGGATCGGAATGTGATGAAGCTGGAGAGAGGGAAAAATAGACAGACCTTACAAACCTGCCATGGAACACGTCAATATTTCTTTATATATATATATCTAAACATAAACCCTGGAAAATTTCAAAGACAGAAGCAAGATGGCAAAGATTTAGGGGAGGGGTGATGTTGGACTACAACTCCCATCAGCCCCAGGCAGTGTGGTTAATGGGTCATGGATGATGGGAGTTGTAGTCCAACAACATATGGGAAAACGACAGATTCCCCACAAGGATTCTACCTTTCCATTAACAGACTTTCGGGTTGCTTGCGGAAAAATCAGAATAGCGCAAAGGGCAAACAAGCGGATTGAAAGCAGTAAGAGGATCGCATAAGCCTTAAAAACAGGTAAAGGAGGCTGCGAAGGGTGAAATTGTTAGGCCCAGCCCCAAGCTTTTCACAGAATTCCACATGCTCCTTAAATGGGTTTGAGATAAAGAAGAGCCAAGCAAATACTCACAACTGGGACTTGTTATTGTTGGGTCCGGTATTAGCCATGCTGAGGACGCCACGTCCTGTGTGGGACAGGTTGGGCTTGAACTCATCTTTGAAAGGCTTCCCCCAATATGACTCTCCCCCTGAAATAAACATCACCATCATCATCATTATTATTATTATTTTAAGTCCACACCTGGTCACGCCAGTCCCAAACACACAGGCACAAGATAAGTCAAAATGCCACAAGGAAAGGCGGCCCCATACCAAGACAAGCCGCTGGTCCATCTAGCTCAGCACTGACTCTCCCCAGCAAAGCCCGCCTGTCAACTTTGCTGGCACCAGGGTGGCACAGAACCCCACAAATTGTGGGCCCCTTCCCCTTGATCGTCCTTGTGCTCCCCTGTCCGCACATCCTCTCCCCTGCCCGCATGTACCCCGACCTCTTCGGACTCCGGTCCATCCCAGACATCGGTGCCATTCTGATAACACAAGGATCGGCCAGAGCCGGCCCAGTCATTAGGCAAGGTGAGGCTGCTGCTTCTGGCAGAAGAAGTCTCATAGGTGGCACACCCACAGGTGTCTCCCCCCACCCGCCACCTCTTCCAGCGGCAAGAGAAATGCCAGCAATTTTGGGCAAGATTCAGTCCATTTTGGATGCTGCGAAGCAGGACACACCACCCGTGGGAAAGGTTTCTTGGAGGGTAAGCTCATTTTTAATGCATACAAGTGGGAGCGGTGACCCAATGCTGCAGCACTGAGTGCTTTGGGCTCAACGTCCCATCCAGCAGTGCCTTCTTCCAGCACACTCCATTCCTCCTCCCACCAGTTCAAACTAAGTGTCGGCATTCCACGGCCAGTGAGGATGTTCAGTAGTCAAGGAGCAGTTTGTGTCCCCCCCCCCTCCGCCCTTCTACCGATTATAAATGAGACCTTCTGCAAACCTTCCCCATGCCCCCTCTCGTTTGTGGATGGTGGCTGTTTGGCCTACATAAAGCAGAACGGGCTAGTCTGCCACCCTGGACCAAATCTCAGCAGCTCTGCACAACCAGTAGTCTGGGATGGTCAGAGCTGCAGTCCAAAAACATCTAGAGAGCCACAGGGTAGCTAGTCCTAAAACAAAAGACAGGCACCTGGGAGAATGAGCTTGCTATCTGCCTTGTTGGATTCCACTGGGATCACTGAAGCTTCTGCTCAAAAGGTGGCCATTATCCATCTCACAGAACCCTCACGTGGCATATGTAAGGTAAAGGGACCCCTGACCATTTGGTCCAGTCGTGTCCGACTCTAGGGTTGCAGCGCTCATCTCGCTTTATTGGCCGAGAGCCAGCGTACAGCTTCCAGGTCATGTGGCCAGCATGACTAAGCCGCTTCTGGCGAACCAGAGCAGGGCACGGAAACGCCGTTTACCTTCCCGCGAGAGCGGTACCTATTTATCTACTTGCACTTTGACGTGCTTTCAAACTGCTAGGTGGGCAGGAGCTGGGACCGAGCAACGGGAGCTCACCCCATCACAGGGATTTGAACCACCAACCTTCTGATCAGCAAGCCCTAGGCTCTGTGGTTTAACCCACAGCACCACCTGGGTCCGTAGCTGCCCCCAAAATCCCCAACCTCTGCAAGAGGAGCAAACTCCCTTAGATTCATGTGGGACTTGCAATGCTGCAATATTTGAGCCCTCTAAGGAGCTGGTTCTCCCCCTTGAGCAGAGACAAAAGGGAACCTCAGGTTGAGAGCATGCAGCTCATCTGCTTTGGGCTCCTCACTTTCATGTTATTTATGACAGATGTGACATTTTCATTTTCCTCCAGGACTATTCCTAATCGGGAGAGAACATTCTGAGATGAGTCATTCCCAGAGTTATACAGTCGATTTCTCTCTCCCCCCCCCCCACTTTGCATCATTACCAGAAACAAAACACCAGAAAACGCATCTGCAACAAGCAGAGAAGAAGGTGGCTTGGCTTGCAGAACAACCTTAATGATCCTCTGGAGGAATCGCATCACTGGCGGAACAGCCGCTTCCAAAAGCCTCTGCTGTACTCGGGAGGCTTTCAGAACACGTAGGCTGCAAAGTGAGCAGGGGAGAAGAATCCAAGGGAAGGGATAAGGAGAGGCAGACCAGAAGCTACTGGCAATGGAGTCTGCTCCATTGGGGAAACGGGGCTCAGCCCCGTCCACCTGTCTCGATCCCTTCTTTTACTTAGGGGGTGGCAGAGGCTGTCTAACGAGACCATAGATCCATAAAATGAAGGCAATAATCAGTGTACCTGGCTACAAGCTGGGGGGGTGGGGCAAGGGTCAGTAAAGAGCTGATTCACTTCGGCCAGGGTCACTTTTTTTTCTTGCCAGGCCAGGTTCTTCTCTGGACTTCCTCAGGTTAATTCCTCGGCGGGGTTTGGGGCTGCAGTGTGCCCTGCTGTGCCTCTTGCAGGCGACACCTCTTCCACAGCTTTGGGGGTGGGATGGGGGCCCTCTCCCCAGCAGAGGCTCCGCAGCCGGCCGGGCGAGCTCCGGGCTGCCAGCAAGGCCTCTGTTCGTATCTAAAGGAAAGTTCATAAGTCGAAGCACCTACTGAAGGTCATAACTGGAATCGTACGTAAGTAGAGCCGTACGTAAGTTGAGGTTCCACTGTATAAGGGATGAGGTATCTTTTCCGGTATCCCGCTCACAAGGTGGATAGGTGGCGTTATGCAACAGGACCAACCCCTTCAACTTTTCCAGTTAGCGAGCTGACGGCCAGGCAATTCTTCTGGCAGCAGTCTAGCACTGTAGCCATAGTCTGCCCCACCGAGCAGATGAGCTGCTGCATTCTGCAGCTTCCAGGCCAACCTCAAGGGCAGACCCACATAAAGCACACTGCAGCAATCTAACTGGTAGAACACCTCCAGTGCCTGGAGGGTAGTAGCCTGGCTATTCTGGGCTAGAAATAGCCCTCTGTTACAGAGTACAGTGATTGGCTGGCCACATAAGAGATGAGATTCCAATCTTTTAGGTATCCTAAAATAGTGACTTTTAAATAGAAGGAGCGGGCGGGGAACACAAATATAAATTATGTGTTTGTGTGCGCACAGGGTGGGTGTATTGGGGTGGGGGGAAGAGACAGGCGTTTGCAATGCTTCCTCCCCAGAGATATTGAAGCGGCCATGCATTCTCCAGACTGCTTCTCAAAAGCATAGCAACTCAGCTCTGTTGCCACGGAAAAGATGTGCTCTCCCTTGAGAGCTTGACGCTTGCCACATACAGGTGCTGTTTTAAATGTAAAAGGTAAAGGGACCCCTGACCATTAGGTCCAGTCGTGACCGACTCTGGGGTTGCGGCACTCATCTCGCTTTATTGGCCAAGGGAGCCGGCGTACAGCTTCCAGGTCATGTGGCCAGCATGACTAAGCCGCTTCTGGCGAACCAGAGCAGTGCACGGAAACGCCGTTTACCTTCCTGCCGGAGCGGTACCTATTTGTCTACTTGCACTTTGACATGCTTTCGAATTGCTAGGTGGGCAGGAGCTGGGACCGAGCAACGGGAGCTCACCCTGTCACGGGGATTCAAACCGCCGACCTTCTGATCAGCAAGACCTTAGGCCCTGTGGTTTAGACCTTACAAATTAGCAAATGCATCAATTATTATTATTATTATTATTATTATTATTATTAAAAAACACAAATTCATACAAGCTTGTGTCCTCTTTCTCAATGGCGCACATCCTCTGCTTTGGTGTGATGCCTAGGCGGGCACCCGAGATCGCCTGGTCGCCACACAGTGGCCCTTCCCAGCCTTGCTTGTGGATTGGCATGGCAGTTAAACCCATTTAATACAATGCAGAGGGAGCCTCAGGGCAAATCCTCCCTAGTTTCTGGAAATGGAAGCCTCTGAGCTTTCATCTCTCTCCCTCTCCCTCTCTGTGAAACAGGGAGCGCAGCGCACATTACAGCAAATCCTTAAGACCGATTACTGCAAGGAATTTCAAATGCCACATGACTTGTTAAGATAAAGGAATATTTCGAGTCTGGCTGCAATGTAAATCAGGCTTGCCTCAGGACCGAAATACTGAATTAGATTAAGAGGAAGGTAACATTCTGATTGCTTCTTCTAAGCACGCATCTGAAGCTTCCCTCTTAAACAGCTGCATGGAGTAAATGGAATCTTAAATAGCTACATACTGTTAAGAGAACCAAAAACAGTACATTGAGCCAGAATGCCACTTATTCCACAATTGGCAATGTAACCACTCCAGTTCTTTAATACTCTTGGTTGTTAATTTTAAATATTCCATCTACTACACTCCAAAGGCTTAGAATGCATAACATCTGCTTGAACACACCCTCCCCAAATGTAATATTGGCCTCCATCTGTCTTGAGAGACAATGTCGTGCGCCTTCGGGTGTGTGAAGTCAAACTGCTAAGTGATTTCCCTGGGACGCAAGCCTGGGCAGTGTGTCTGGAGGTCTTGGGCTGCCCAGACACCAAGACCCCACTCTCAACCTCGCTGATGTGGCCCAAAGGAAAGCAGAGCAATACATTTGGCACCAGCTTGGCTGCAGGAGATGCCGGAAGGAGGCGTACAAGGTGCCGTCCAACCTTCTTAGGGACTCCACTTCGGATTTGTGTAGAGGTTTATAAAAGGGACCCAGGTGGCGCTGTGGGTTAAACCACATAGCCTAGGGCTTGCTGATCAGAAGGTCGGCGGTTCGAATCCCTGCGACGGGGTGAGCTCCCGTTGCTCGGTCCCAGCTCCTGCCCACCTAGCAGTTCGAAAGCATTTCAAAGTGCAAGTAGATAAATAGGAACCGCTCCGGCTGGAAGGTAAACGGCGTTTCCATGCGCTGCTCTGGTTCGCCAGAAGCGGCTTTGTCATGCTGGCCACATGACCTGGAAGCTGTACGCCGGCTCCTTCGGCCAATAAAGCGAGATGAGCGCTGCAACCCCAGAGTCGGACACGACTGGACCAAATGGTCAGGGGTCCCTTTACCTTTACCTTTTACTCCTTATACAGTGGTACCTCCGGTTATGAACTTAATCCGTCCCGGAGGTCCGTTCTTAAGCCGAAACCGCTCATAACATGAGGTGTGCTTTCGCTAATGGTGCCTCCCGCTGCTGCCGTGCTGCTGGTGTGTGACTTCCGCCCCGCATCCCGGGGCAAAGTTCGCAACAAGGGGCATCTACTTCCGCGTTTGCAAGGAGGACGGTACGTAACACGAGGTTCCACTGTATATATTTAATCTGCAGCTGAAAGCACACTAAATTAAAGTTATAAGTTCTTTAAACTTTAAAAGAGAGTGTCTTGCATAGTTTTTAAAGGGGGGCGGGGAGAGAACGAAAGGGTCAAATGACCCAGGGCTGTCTTCCGCATACTCTGCAAATGGGAACTACAGTCTAATTCCCCACACTTTCCACAAGTCTATCGGTCTCTGCATCTGCCATCTGATAACCGCAGCAATAACTGAAACCCGATCCCTCAGGGATATTGTAGCGCCGGGGGTGGGTGGGTTAGGGAGGCTGGTAATCTTTGCGCAATCACAGGTACAGGATCCGTGGCAGCGCAGAGCGGCCTTTCCTGCACCAGTCAAGAGAGAGTTTGCTCTCTTTGTGTCTGTGATTTAGCCACACGGCTCTGAAGCATGCAATAAGAGTGACTCCCCCTAATTCACTCTGAACGACGGTGGCTGCTGGGAAGAGCTCCTTTCCAGAATCGCTTAAGCGGCAGCTTTGCAAAAGTTGCTACAAGCTCGGAGGGAGGGAGCTCTGAGGCCCGCTGAGCCAGCAGGCGTACTCAAGTCGAATTCGAGGGAAGCGAGCGGAGATGGAAGCAAGATGGAAACGTTGAGAAAGCTTGCCCTCAGTGTGAAGATAACTTATCGTCTTCTTTTTAAACAAAAGAATCAAGTAAAGTCCCCTTCTGGGCGTTTTATTGGCACTTGCAGTTCAGTCGTAGTCGTCCCCCCCCCCCGGCAATTCCTACTATGAGGATTACAATTTCCCCCTCAGATGGTACTTGTGTCACGGCCCCAAACCAGGGGACAAACATTTAAAGCACCACTTCAAAATGTCATGGCTTCCCCCAGAGAATTCTGGGGGCTATAACTGGTTAAGGCTGCTGTACCAGAGGTACAATTCCCATAGTGGTTTAAAATTCAACCCCTTTTTCACAGAGAACTATGAAGCCACAACTGTTTTAAAGTGGCGCCGCAGTGCTTTGTGTGTGCAATGTGAATGAGGCCCAGGAATCACAGAATCTCAGACTTGTACAGCTGGAAGGGGCCACGAGAGTCATCCTGTCCAACCCCGGCAATGCAGGAAACTTTCATCCAATGTGGGGCTCGAACCCATGAAGAGTCTCATGCTCTACCGACTGAGCCATCCAGCCTCATATGCAGTGTGCTACTCTAAAAGTAGCCTCAGGCTGGAGACTGATCTACCACCTGCTCCTTCCCACATGGATCTGTTGGCCCCAGAGCCTGCATCTGAATCCCTAGGAGACACTTCAGCCAGCAGACTCCGACTGGACCGCAGACCCTTTTTTTGGGGGGGGGAGGACTGAGCGCTTGACCACACGATGGGCTTTAAAAGACAAGTCAGAAAGTACCTGATCCAAAGAGGTGAGTGGGAAGGTTGAATTTCGCCCACAGGTTCCCCAAGCTAGTGAACTAATCAGACAACTTACAGGTAGATAGCCGTGTTGGTCTGTCATAGTCAAAACAAAATAAAAAAATTCCTTCCAGTAGCACCTTAGAGACCAACTAAGTTTGTTCTTGGTATGAGCTTTGGTATGGTATCTGAAGAAGTGTGCATGCACATGAAAGCTCATACCAAGAACAAACTTAGTTGGTCTCTAAGGTGCTACTGGAAGGAAATTTTTTATTTTGTTTTGACTATGACAGACCAACACGGCTATCTACCTGTAACTGGAACTATGGAAGGCACCACATTGAGCCGCATGAAATGGGTATCTGAAGAAGTGTACATGCACACGAAAGCTCATACCAAGAACAAACTTAGTTGGTCTCTAACGTGCTACTGGAAGGAATTTTTTTTATTTTGTTTTAATCAGACAACTCTTGCTTCATTACCTGCCCTGCAAATGTTTGGACTAGATGGCCCTGGGTTCCCTTCCAAACCTATAGTTCTCTGATCTGCGAAAGAACTGTGGGTGACCTGAAAGCATGCAAAGCATCTAGCAAGTCTAACGAGACAGATATTTCATGGCTCTTGCTCAGATGCCTCCTGAGTCGCTGATGCTAAGAGATAGGATGGGTCAGCCGGGTTCAGGAGGGTGCCCTTGAGAACAGTTCCCCACTTCATTTGTGGGGCATCTGCTTTTGTCTTATACTGTTCTTGACAGCCTTTCAAGGTGTCCACACCAGCCAAGAAAGCAAGGGAAGATCTGGGGGGTGGGCAGGAAGGTGGTGGTGGTGGGGAGTATATGAGGAACAAGAAAACTTTTGTTCTTAACTTCACAAAGCGATTGAGGAACTAATAGCAAGATTGAACTTGGATGGAACCGGCCATTCTTGAGCCAGGAGCAATTCCACAAACATCTCTTTCATTCTGAACATAACAAAGGCCTTGCTTGAAGCCAAGGCATCTCTCTCCGCCCCCCCCCCCCCCATTCTGCAGTTCTCAAAATGACCTACTCTGGAGTGGGTTTGGGGGGAGGCAATGCAGTGAATGCACAGAAAACAATTTAAGAACTGCAGACAGTTTGGGTAAGGTCTGCGGCTCAGAGAGCTGCTGCCAGTCAGTGTTGGCGGTGCTGAGCTACAAAAACCAATGATGTATCTCAGTATTTCGTTCAACAATAATTCAAGGCATGTGAATCATTACAATTAACCTGAAAACAAATCACATTTCCATTTCCTAAAATCCTAGAGGAAACAAGCTTTTACATTCTACAATGTAAAACCACTTGGGTTGTCAATAAAGCAAAGGGCCATCAAGGAATTCCAATTAGTCCCATTCAGCTTAATGCTTCTGTTCCAATAGCCAAAAAATTCACCAAGCACACGCATCCTGCCAATTTGCTTTATCTAAAATATTCTATCCCCTCCCCTTTCATAAATGGTGGGCATAAAAATATAAACAGTACGCCGAGCCTGAATTAAGGTTGCTGCACCCTGAAGTGTTGACTGTAAACAGAAAGGATAAGCAGGCAGCCTCTTGCAACCACTGGCTAAAGGGGTTTCCAGCTTGGAATTTGTTGCAAATCATGAGCGACCCAACTGCAGGTAAGGAATCGACCCAGTTTGCTTACCTGTTCCTGTTCCCGTTGGATCCCCTCCTTGGATCTGTGGAATCAAAAGATATGGAAGATTTAGGGTGGGAAGAGGTGGGGAAAAAGGATACAGGTGGAATAATTGGGTGCCAAGGAGGCAGAGGCTCTGCTGATGGGCAGACCCCGAGTCAAGGAGCTAGATTATTTGTTGTGGATAGGGTGGTACTCCCTTGGAAGAACCAGATGTGCAGTCTGGGGGTACCCTGTATTTAGCTCTTTCATTGGTTAACCACCATGAGAACAGGATCCTGAGCTAGGTGAGCCACTGACCTGATCCAGCAGGTGGTTCTTATGTTCTAATGGAGCTGACTTTTAGAAGACATCTGAAGGCAGTCCTGTTTAGGGAAGTTTTTAATGTTTGATGTTTTATCGTGTCTTTAATACAGTGGTACCTCGGAAGTCGAACGTAATCTGTTCCGGAAGGACGTTCGACCTCCGAAACGTCCGATTTCCAAGGCACGGCTTCTGATTGGCTCTTGCAAATCAGAAGAGCCAATCGGAAGCCGCTTGTCTGCCGCGTCAGACGTTCGGCTTCCGAAAAACGTTAGAAAACCGGAACACTTACTTCCGGGTTTTCGACGTTCGGGAGCCGAAACGTTCAGCAATGGAGACGATCAAAAACCAAGGTTTGACTGTGTTCTGTTGGGAGCCACCCAGAGTGGCTGGGGAAGCCCAGCCAGATGGGCAGGGTATAAATAAATTATTATTATTATTATTATTATTATTATTATTATTATTATTATTATACTATCAAGGGAATGGGACCCTTGCCTCCTCTCTTGTCTTCACTCTAGTTATCCCCACAACAGAACTGACGGACAATGTGTGGGTTGTGTGGAGCTGATGAATATGCAGTGGCAATTTCATGTGATTATTGCAATATCTATATCCCACCATTCCTCCAAGGCAGGCATAGGCAAACTCAGGCCCTCCAGATGTTTGGGACTACAATTCCCATCATCCCTGACCACTGGTCCTATTAGCTAGGGATGATGGGAATTGTAGTCCCAAACATCTGGAGGGCCGGAGTTTTCCTATGCCTGCTCCAAGGAGCTCAAGGTGGCAGACATTGTTCTCCTCTTCTCCATTTCATCCTCACAGAAACCCTGTGAGGTAGGTTAGGCTGAGAGATAGAGACTGGCCCGAAGGTGAGCCCAGCAAGTGGAGATTTGAAACCTGGTCTTTGGGGTCCTGGTCTGGCACTCTAAGCACCAAGCCCCTTAGAGTAATGCAGTTCAGAGTCTGGCCTTTCATATCGCCCAGTGAAACCGAGTTTCAAATGTCACAAGCCATGGAGTCTGAATGAAAACTGAGCGATGACAACATTCTTCCTTTCTGAGTGCTTGGAAACAGCTGATGACAGCCTGACTTATTCAACGCAGGTTGCTAGGCAATCAGATGTTGCTCTTATTCCAGAAAAGCGACCTTGTTCTCAAGGAATATTCTCTTTCTATTAACGTCAGCCTTATTTTTTTGTCTGTGGCAAATTCTAGTCCAGAAGGAGATTTGAAAAAAACACCACACACACACACACACACAAAAACCCAACAAAGTGTGAAAATTAATACCTCTTGACATAACTATAGTTCTCTGCTCTGGTCATAAAACACTGGAGATAAAAAGCTCTCTCCCCCACTCTCAATACTCACCACAAAATTACGAATTGATCTGTGAAAAATAGTCCCGTCGTAGTAATTTTTCTTGCACAGTTTAATGAAGTTTTCACAGGTTTTAGGGGTCTGGGGGGAAAACAAACATTAGGCAGTTGTAATTAAAGAATGTCTTTCACACAGTCAAAACAACGATTATGTGTTTCCATTCTTCTTTTTTAATGCCCATTGTATCACACACACAATGACGCATTACCTGGCTGGAATTGTTCCGGTCTAATTTACCAAGCAAAACAGTATTTCTACACAGGTCTCAACGTATTCCCCCCCCCCCCCCAATATTGCAGACTATTTCCCACCAAACTAGCACTAACATGTCCCTGTTCTTTATTCCCTCCTGCCAGCTTTCTATTTTACCATTTCAACAGCAATTTCTTTTAGGACGAAGTTGTACTAAACCTAGCCGAACTGCAATTCAGATGAACTCGTGAACTGCACCTGATTTTTCCCGTCCTGGAACTTTAAGAACCAAAGACAAATCCTGCTGGGTCAGACCAAAGGCCCATCTAGTACAATAATCTGTTCTCAAAGTAGTCTCTACTAGACGTCTCTGGGAATCCCCTAAGCAGTACGTTGAGTGCAATAGCACCCTACTTCCTGATCTTCCACAGCAATAGAATTCAGAGACATAGTACCTCTGATCTTGCTAAATTCTGTAGGAAAAAAGGCAATCTTTCAAATATTTGTGTGGCAGTAGATTCGAGGCAGACAAAGTACCAGCACACAACTATGTAATTCTCTACCACAAGATGTTGAACCAGAGCATCGCACGGAAACGCCGTTTACCTTCCCGCCGGAGCGGTACCTATTTATCTACTTGTACTTTGACATGCTTTCGAACTGCTAGGTGGGCAGGAGCTGGGACCGAACAACGGGAGCTCACCCCATCGCAGGGATTCGAACTGCTGACCTTCTGATCAGCAAGCCCTAGGCTCTGTGGTTTAGACCACAGCGCCACCTGGGTCCCCTTACAGAAATTGATAGAGGATATCAATGGCTGCTAGTCTTTATGGCTGTATTATTTCCTCCAGGATCAGAGTTGCCATGTCTCTGAATACAAGTCACCTGGGGAACAACAGCAGAAGATGGGCAATTGGGCTTCCTGGAGGCATCCAACTGGCTACAGTGGAAAACGAGTCTCTGGTTCCGACAGGCCTCTGGGTCTGATCTAGCAGGGGATTCTTTGTAAATTCTTATGAGCACAACTAACTGTCTGACTGGATGACTCTGCTTTTAAGTGGTGAATGATGGCATAGTTGAAAGGACAGATAAAGCAAGTACTGTATGTTCATTTTTGTCTGTGAATCAAAAAGGGAATAAGCAGCTTTTAGCAATAGTTGGTGCACAGCCTGTGATTTATTTATTTTTTAAAAAAGGAGCAACACAGTTGGGGCAATAAACACATTTTGCAATGACTCTCTTAAAAAGCAAGGAGGGGAGGAATGAAATTAGCTCGAAGCCGAAGCGCCTGTGAGAATACCAAGTCCCACTTCAGCATTCTAGAAACCAATAACAAAACCTACCAGAGGTTGATAAGAGACAAATTGCTTCTTTACTTTGGAACTATTTTGTGGGCTGCAGCTTGGTAAATGAGGACAACCACTTCCCTGCAATTTCCCCCCTTCCTCCTGTAAAAAAGCTATCAGTGCGTTCCCATGGCCACTGCGTGCATCGCGCAAGGCAGACAATGCTCCGGCAAGCAAGTGGTTTCTTAGCAACCTTATCAGAACGAAGCGCTGTTAGAAACCAGCCCAGGTTTCTTTTCCCTGTCGGAAAGAGAAGCCAATTCCATCCTTCCAGCAGGTAAAGAAGTGACAACTTCATTCCTTAATTACGTAACAATCTTATGCTCGGAATCTTTCATTCAAAGCAACAACAAAAATAACCCAGCTGTCACTATATAATTGGACCCCACTGAGGGGGTCCATAAGGAAGGAGGCAGTTTTGGGGGTGGGGGGTCTGAGTCATTTAGGACTTTAAAGGTGCTATCACAAGCACCTTGAATGAGGCCCACAAATGATCTGAGAGCTGTTTTAAAACGGGGTTGCATGAGATCTAAACGGAACCCCAGCCAGTAATCTGGTTGCTGCTTTTTGAACCAACTGAAGTTTTTGAAGTCACCTTCAAGGGCACCCCATAAAAAAAGTGCATTGCAATAATCCAGTCTGGGAATTACCGGAGCATGGAGTACTGTGGCCAAATCATCTCTGTCCAAGAAGGGTCATAACTGGTTGAATTCAGGAGCACCCCTAAGCTGTGAACCTGCTCCTTTCAGTGCAACCCCACCCAGTAGCTCCTAGCGATGGTGTCTATGTCCTACCTCCGCTGAATGTCACTTGCTAGAAATCACAGGTGAGGAGAGTGCTGCTGCACTCAAGACCTGTCTACAGGCTTCCTGTTGGCATCTGGTTGGCCACTGTGAGAACAGAACGCTGGACTAGATGGGCCTTTGGCCTGATCCTGCTGCATGGGTTTTCTTATGTTCTTGTATACCATCTTTCTAAACCTCTAACTACTGATATCCTAGCTATTTCTCACTTATACCGTCATGCTCAAGCAATGACATCTGAATCTTTAGGTATGAATCAAGACAAGCACATGTACCTTACTGATGCGCCAACCAGGGATATCCTGTTCTTATATCAATGGCATTTATTTTCCACATGTTATTAATAAAGTATTATCTTAGCTTCTAATACCAACAGATGCCGATATTAAGCCATGATCATCAGCCCACCTGTCAGTCCTTATTCCTGCTACCTTTAATCAACCAACCAACCAACCAATAAACTAATTATAGACTGTAGCCTCATAAAAATACAGCCGTGTGGCATGCAACATGATAAACAGCAACACTGCAATAAAATCTTCAGTGTTCTCCTATGTTTGTTGTTTTAATTTTAAAAACTCAGCGCAAGAAAGAAGACTAGGGCAAAACATGTCCCTGATGTGCTGTTTTTTTGTTTGTGCAAAGGTTTCTTTTTTAAAAAAAGTAAATGGGAGCGTTAAAAAAAAAGACACCCCCCCCCACCTGCTGGTTAAGTGGTACAGTCAATTCTTGCCACCTTGGTATTCTACTATCATTCTACTGTGCTTCATCAACTCTCAGGGGTCAAAAGAGAGTGCTATGCTCACACCTGTGTTATCGTATCGCCACCATCATCAACACTGTGATGGATTTTTACATCTGTTGGATTTCAAATAGCTTTAAGCAGCTTTAGGAGCCAAACTTAACGGAAAAGCATGCGCAAATAAATTAAACAGGCAAGCCTTGCTTGCAGCCAGGAGGCCACGGCTCGAGCCAGACAAAATCCATGTATTCGCAGACATGCCAAGTCTACTGATTTTAGCATTTTCGCAAGCCGACTACTGGCGTGCCTGCCTTTCTGCAGCCCTGCTGCTTTTTTATCGGTTGCCAGGGCTTTCAAAGGCAGAATGTGCCAGCAGTCCAGTCATTAGACCAAGAGCTTTGTTAGCGCTGTGCGCCTTGGGGGCGCTCTCCCCACCCCCTCACTTTCTCCAAGGGGATATTTTCAATCAATTCTGCCCAGCCAGCTGTCAGATACTGTGAGATACTGCAAAACCTTTGGATGTCAAAGATGGAGGGGGGGGGGTTGCTTCAGGACGGTGGGGGGGGAGCTTTCGTCACTGCTCTTCTTCTGTTAGTTACAAGCGGAATTGGAACTGACACTTGGCTGACGTGGCTCGTATTCTGCTCAGTCAGGGTTTCCCAAACTTCTGAGTTCATTGACCCCTTGATGAGCTTATAAAAGTTACCATCAACCCCAACCTGAATTCTTAGGATGCTGTTGGACTCCAGCCCCCATCAGTCCCAGTCAGCATGGCCAGTGGAGGGCAATGCCTGGGGGGCCACGGGCTCTGCTTCCCTGACATTAAGGGCTCACACTTGCTTTACAAGTAGGGGTCAGAAACCTCCTCCATCCCTTCTGGGTATAACCTTCTGGGAGAGCAGGAACATGCCAGTGTGGGCACGGCCAGAAACAAAAGAGGGCAGAGCCATGGATACAAATTTTGACTCAAGTTTCTACATACAGTGATCCCTCGACTTATGAATGCCCCGACTTCCGTATTTTTCGACTTACGAGGGATCAAAGCGGCCGCCGCTTCCGAATTTTTTCGACTTCCGATCGGAAGCCGCGGCCGCTTTAGATAGGGCTTTTTCGAGTTCCGAAGGATTTTTCGAGGTACGAATGCGTTCTCCAACGCATTCCTATGGGGACTCGACTTATGATTTTTTCGAGTTCCGACGCTCCCGTCGGATTACATTCGTAAGTCGAGGGTCCACTGTACAATACTCTCACACAGTGTTAGAAACTCAGTAACTATAAGCTAGGAGCCAAATAGCTCCTTAAACCAAGACTACAGCCACCAAAACTGTAATATCCAGTTGCCATTTTGGGGGCAAGGCAGCTCCAAAGTCTTATTTTTCAAATGATTGTCCAGATAAAATACAGCTGATAGAATTCTACAGGATGTGGTATTAGTGTGTAAAAACAGTCAAGATCCAACCATCTCCAGGTGGTTGCAAGTGGTCAAAAGCCAGGTGCATAATGTGCCTGGCACCTGACTAATTTTGAAAAATGCCTAATAAAGGTTTGATAAGTAAGACTAATTTTGAACACTGCTCGCACACCCCTCTCGATCCTCCATCTAGGCAAACAAAGGGCATGGTCAGAGTTGAAGGACCCATTCCAGCCAAGAAAATATACTCCAGGAGGGCACAAAGTCGGGCCAGTAGGGAGTGTGCGTCCTGGGTAAAGCCCTGAGGGCCACACAGGGAGACTTGGAGGGCCACATTTGACCTTCAGGTTTGAGGTTTGCCACCCCTCCTTTGAGTGCTCACTGTAAAACAGAACGTGTTTTTTTCCACACCCACGAGCCGTGTCTGCTCCTCTCAACTGTCCTATTTTCTCCTCCCCTCGAGATGCTCCATTGCCCCCCAAAAGACATCCTTCAGCAACACCTAACACTTCTTGGCTCATGAATACTTCACAAGTACAGGCCAGGCTCTTCTGTGTAGGCAAAAGGCTGCTTAAAATCTGGCCAGATTTCAACACTATAAAGGCGTGATAACAAGGCCAATAAAAGCTCTCAAGAATGCCATCCTGGAGGACTCTCTGTACAATGACAGCAAGGGGGTGGACTTGCTTCCCAGGAAATTTAGACCACCACCAGCCCTGCCAAGGACAGAAGCAGCAGTGGCCAGAGAACCAGTACAGCAATCCCTCAACTTACGTGCATTTGACTCGCACAATTTAAGAGTAACCCTTGAAACCAACCCCCTGTGTAAGATGACAGGTGACTGTACAGTCGTACCTCGGAAGTCGAACGGAATCCGTTCCGGAAGTCTCTTCGACTTCCAAAACGTTTGGAAACCAAGGCGCGGCTTCCTATTGGCTGCAGGAAGATCCTGCAGCCAATCGGAAGCCGCATCAGATGTTCAGGTTCCAAAGAACGTTCAAAAACCAGAACACTCACTTCTGGGTTTGTGGCGTTCGGGAGCCAAAACCAGGGTGGATAAAAATCAATGATTTTTTTAAAAAAATCAAAAAAATCAGATTTTTTTTATTTAAATCGGATTTTTTTTATTTAAATTGGATTTTTAAAATAAAATGCTTTTGGAGGAAAAATCTTTCTAAATATAGTCTTCTATTTAAGTTACATTGTAGTCCAAAGGCTATTCATCAGGAAATAAGGATTTGTTTTAAGTTTATCAAGTGTGCTAAAACTCAGTCTAAGTTTTTTTTAAAAAAAAATGTTTAACCACATCAGTTACAAACATGGATACATATGCTATCATGTTATTGTTTTAGTTAAATAAATTGTTTAAATGGTTATTAAGGAAATGATTATTTTCTCCTTCCAATAAAGTACAGCAGAAAAGTTGTCCAAATATAACTTATTAAACCTCACCATAATTTCATAATTATCTGTCTATGTATTTCTAGTAGTATAACCAAATCAGTAATTTTTATATAACTGTAAAAACTACTCTGAAAATTTATTATTCCAAAAATGAAACCTTCATATGGTTGTAAATATTAAGATTATACCAGCAAAAATGAGTCTTTCTGTAAAAAAAATATTTAAATCAAGCCTTACTGACTAGTGATTTAAATTGTGATTTAAATCGTGATTTAAATCAATTTGATTTAAATCAAATCCACCCTGGCCAAAACGTTCAAGTCGCAAGGCGTGCGTCAACCAAGGTACAACTCTATTTGCATTGTGAAACCCAGCTAAATAACTAACCCACACTACACATTTAAAGCAATATCAAACCACTTTAAACATTCAAGGCTTCCCCCAAAGAATCCTGTGAAACATAGTTTGTTACGGGTGCTGAGAGTCATGAGGAGGCTCCTCCCGCTGCCAACTCACAGAGTTACACTTCCCAGAATGGTTTAACAGCCAACCCCTCTTCTCGGGGAACTCTGGGAACTGTAGATCTGAGAGGGGAATGGCGGCCTCCCGACAACTCTCAGCGCCCTTAACAAACGACACTATTTGAGGGGGAAGCCATGTCTTTTCAAAGCAGTATGATGCTGCTTTAAATGCATAGTGCAGATGGTGCCTTACTCAAAACATAGACTGTTCATTCTGGTGCTGTTCCAAATAACAAATACCCTAGTATCCTTTGGCTTTCATCCTCTGCTTTTAGTGTGACTCAGCAAATAAAGAGAAAAACAGGTCAGCATTAAAAACACTTGACGAAGGCTCCTGAGAACCACCCCAGCACAATGTGGTTCCAAAATGTTTGCATCACCCTGCCACATAGCTGACGACTCATCACGTGCTGAGTCGATACCACACAGGCCACCTGCCGCTTGCATCCATCTGGGAGAAAAGCGCATAGATGGGTGGCTGGTGAAAAAACTGCCCCGAAACCTCATTGCTGCTCCCACCCATTTCTCCCTGGGGAGGCCCTTCTAGGGCCCATGGAATATTACTACTCTCCCCACTGCTGTTTTACAGTGGTTCTACTGTATTATAATTCCATCGGCCTTTTAAATATTTCTTTTGTTTTTTGGACTACTTAAATTATTTGAGTTTTTTCAGTGTAAATAATGGCAGGCAGATTCCCCCATTAGGCCCACTTCCATTCCCTTTTTAAAGTCTCCCTGGGTTCTCCTCGCAGGTAAGGCAGCCAGTAATTGGTAAAAAATGTTCTAGAGCACACCCAGATGATTCATCTTTAATTTGTATTTGATTTTTATGCATAAACTAAAAAAAAAGCAGAAATTAACACCCCCCGCAAGAAAACCTCTCTCTCTCTGTGTGTGTATACACACACTGTATGTACGTGTGTGTATACACACACGGATATACACACACTGTATGTACATATAAATATACAAATATACACAATTATATCTCCAATGGTACGTAATCATAATCCATGCATTTCAAATTTCCAAGCAAACTTCAGGGAGCTGTCATAGAAGGCCTGCACTGGTAGCCTATATAATAAAATCCCACCATGTAGTCTGAAAAAGTTACCATTAGCATGAATTGCCATTAGCAAATGTTAATTTGGATAGCAAACCCTATAGATCAGAGGGGGGAACCTTTTCGCCTTGGCAGGTCAGATCTGCCTTGCGGGCCAAATTTAACAGGTGAGTGGTGTTGGAATGATGCCAGGTGACTGAGTGCTCTGAAGTCCTGAAGGACTTATAAAGATCCCGGAGCAATGTCTTAAGACTGCTGAGGCTTTGTCTCTAATGCCCACCAGCTGATGGGCAGCAGTCTCAGCCTGCTTTCCCTTGCCAATTCACAGTTGGGAGTGCACTTTAAGGCTCCCAATTGTCTACTGGCAGGCATGTCTCTCTACCCGCCCAACACTAGATGAGCCTCTGGCCTGATCCAGCAGGCTTTTCTCATATTCTTATGACATCACATACAACGTAGGGCAGGTGGGTGAGGTTTGGGCTAAATTTGTCTCACAGGCCAAAGGTTCCCCACCTATGCTGTAGGTCAGTGTTTCCCAAACTTGGGTCTCCAGCGGCTTACGGACTACAATTCCCATCATTCCTGACTATGGGTCTTGCTAGCTATGGGTGGGAGTTGTAGTCCAAAGACACACCCACACCCACAAATGGAGATCCCTTCTCTGTTCATTCACAAATGCAAAAAACCTTGATAATGCAGCAATGAAAAGCAATGGCACGGCCCATTTTATTATTAGTCATTTTTACCAGTCTGTGACAGTGTAATAGCATTTGTGATGGCATAATCGAACAGCCACGTACCATGTCGCAGTGCAATTCCAGGTTGAGATCCCCTTTGTTGGTGTGAAGCCGCACGTAGCCCTTCTTCTTCTTCAAGTACTGGTATCGCACCACGTCGTCATCAATGGCAGCTGCTCGCCGAAGCAAAGGGTGAAATTATTAGCACTTGTTAAATGTGTCTCAGTCATCGGTGACGATAAAAATGAGTAAGACACAACCTGCTACAGGGAACATCTTCGCCCTCCCCCTTTCAAAGGTTGCTTGAAATTAGTCCTGCCCCCCTGTGCTTCTGGAGGCCAAGCAATGTGACTTGCATTCAGAAGGGTCAGATAACCTTCCACGTGAAACGTCATTGTCGCCCACTAAAATTAAGGGAATTAAGCCACAGCTTGCCATGCATATTAAACGGCAGGCTTAACAGTGTTTTCAGAACAACTCGTCCTTTTATCATCTCCCCAATGACCTATGAAACTTCCCCCCCAGGCAGTATTACATTTTTTTAAAAAAAAGAGTAGATCATAGAATCATGGAGTTGGAAGGGACCCCAAGGGTCATCCATACCAACCCCTGCAATGCAGGAATCACGACTAAAGCATCTGTGACAGATGGCCATCCATCCTCTGCTAAAAAACCTCCAAGGAAGCAGAGTCCACAGCCTCCCAAGGGGGGCCATCACACTGTCGAACAGCTCTTACTGTCAGGAAGTTCTTCCTGAAGTTTAGTCAGAATCTCCTTCCTAGGAACTTGAAGCCACTGGTTCGAGTCCTACCCCCCCCAGAGCAGGCGAAAACAAGCTTGTTCTCTCCTTCACATGATAGCCCTTGAGAAATTTG
The DNA here is from genome assembly GCA_034642065.1 of Darevskia nairensis. Classification (NCBI taxonomy): domain Eukaryota; kingdom Metazoa; phylum Chordata; class Lepidosauria; order Squamata; family Lacertidae; genus Darevskia; species Darevskia nairensis. The sequence goes on from JAWWNI010000858.1 coordinate 239,766, forward strand.
AAAATAGCTATCATATCTCCTCTGTCTCTGAGAGCCAGTGTGGTGTAGTGGTTAAGAGTGGTAGACTCTAATCTGGTGAACCGGGTTTGCGTCTCCGCTCCTCCACATGCAGCTGCTGGGTGACCTTGGGCTAGTCACACTTCTCTGAAGACTCTCAGCCCCACTCACCTCACAGAGTGTTTGTTGTGGGGGAGGAAGGGAAAGGAGAATGTGAGCCGCTTTGAGACTCCTTAGGGTAGTGATAAAGCGGGATATCAAGTCCAAACTCTTCTTCTTCTTCTCTCCTCTTTTCCAAGCTAAACATACCCAGCTCCTTCAACCTTTCCTCATAAGGCTCGGTTTCTAGGTCATTTGAGGAACTTTTAGAAGAAGAAGAGGCAGCCCTACAATGTACCTTCTGCCTGGGGATATCATTTTTAAACTGGAAACCGAACCTGGGATTTTCTACATGCAAAGCATGTGATTTGCTTTGGCACTAACGTTGCGCCTTCATTTGCAGCTGCTTATAGGGTTTTTCTACAAGAGGTGCGGGCTGTGTAGAGGGATGCCTCCCCCCACCCCGCTACCTTGCCACAATGGGAAAGGGGTGGGAGAGAGAAGAGGACAAGCCCCGCACCCCTGCATGATGCTACCTGCTTCGTGCATCGTTTCAGGTGCCATGGCGGTGGACGTGAATGAGGCACTCACTCTGCCTGTGGAATAGTGAGCCTGTTAAAACAAACAAAATTACGTAATTCAAGATGCTTCCGTCTGGCCTTCCTTTTCAAAACGAAAGACAGCTAACCATCACATGTGCGGTGATACAAAATCTTCCCACCTGCCCACACAGAATATTAATTTTAAAATTGCAAATGTTTAGCATATACAGTGGTCAGGCGCGGTGCTAGGGGTTTTTGCGTCCTAGGCGATGGGGCGGGGAACGTGACGTCATTGCGCATGACGTACGGTGCCCTGCCCGCCGTGCGCCCCGTGCCGCCGCGATTTTCACCGCTAGTTGGGGCGGCACCGGGCGGCGGGGGGCAGGCTGGCCAGCGCCCCCTCCAATTTGGCGCTCCCACCGCCGCGGTTTTCGCCCCAACCTGCTCGCTCCGCCGCTGGTTGGGGCGGGCGGGGGGCAGGCTGGCCGGCGCCCCCTCCATTTTGGCGCCCTAGGCAGTTGCCTAGTTCGCATAAATGGAAGCACCGGCCCTGACAGTGGTACCTTGGTTCTCAAATGCCTTGGTACTCAAACAACTTGGAACCCAAACACTGCAAACCCGGCAGTAAGTGTTCTGGTTTGTGAACTTTTTTCGGAAGCCAAATGTGCTCTGTTCTGAGTGTTACGCTTCCAATTTGAGTGCCACACTTCTGTTTTGAGTGTTACACTGGGGTCTGTCTGTTTTTGCTATTTATTTTGGGTTTTTGTTTTTGCAGCTCTTTTTTTGGTTTTTGTGACGGTGTGGAACCCAGTTCAGCTACTGACTGACTGATTGTGTGACTGCAGTACATTGTTCATTGCTTTCATTTTATGGATCAATGGTTAGATAGTAAAATTCATGTTAAATTGCAGTTTTAGGGGTTGTTTTTAAAAGTTTGGAAAGGCTTGATCCATTTTGCATTACTTTCTATGGGGAAGCGTACCTTGGTTTTGGAACGCTTTGGTTTTGGAACGGACTTCCAGAACGGATTAAGTTTGAGAACCAAGGCACCACTGTACCAACAAATGTGTAAAATAATATGTAAAAATTACACCATGAGAATTAATTTCGCTATTGGGGAAGGGCGTCATTTCGTCATATAAAATCCACACTGTGCCCTTCCAAACCCATTTCTGCTAAGTTGGGCAAAAGGAGCAGGATGTTGCAGTGTCAGATGGTTGGTGCAAATCTACTACAGGCAGCGACCGATTTGCACAGGGGTTACCTTCTGGACCTCCGTGCACATCCCTTTTTGTGATGTTCTCGGGTCACTTCCAGGTTTGGCATGACGCTCGTCTGCGCAGTCGCACACATATTGGACACGCTTAAAATGGTCACTGCCTGAACTTGCATCTTTGGGTTATTATATACAGTGTTGCTCATGCAGCACACTTTGGGTTGTGCAACAAAACTCCCCCCTCCTTTTCCCTGCACCCCCTCAAAATCTGCTCCAGAGGGTTGGGAGACCGTCCAGAGCAGACTTTTTTGGGGGGTGCAGGGGAGAGGAGAGGAAGGTGACATCCTATTGGACACAAGCCAATGTGTGTGATCCTATACAAGATGTACTGCTGACCGGCATAATTTCTTTTCAGGCAGCAATAATATAATCAGCAACACTCGGGTGCACCATCAAGCCACGGAATCTGCATTCCAGACCGGCAGAAAAACCAGGACCCCATCACTGTGAAGCAATGACATATGGCAATCCAGCGCCACAACACTTCCCACCGTAAACCAAGAACCTTTTGATCCTCCAGATGTCTTTTGAGCTGCAGTTGTGTAACTGAGCTGAAATTCTAATTATTTTTACAGGCAATTCTCATGACTGTGTAACGCAGCCCTTTGGGTCACTTTTGCGCATGGGAGGAATAGTGATGTTAAATCAGGCATAGGCAAACTCCGGCCCTCCAGATGTTTGGGACTACAATTCCCATCATCCCTAGCTAATAGGACCAGTGGTCAGGGATGATGGGAATTGTAGCCCCAAACATCTGGAGGGCCAGTTTGCCTATGCCTGTATTAAATTCTCGAGAATAATCTTTTGGAGAATATTATCGAGGAATATTCTCGATTAACGAGGTGTGTACATTTAAAGCAGCTGTATAGATGACAGGGAATTTAGAGTTTGTGGAGAATATTCTCCGGAGAATTTTCTAGCAGAGAATATTCTCCGGAGAATATTCTCACCTCACATCACTAGGGAGGAAGGAGGAAGGTTATGAAACCTCAGGATATATTCCTTAATTTATGGGTTTTTGGTGGTCGCCAAGTGTTAGGAATGAAGGTTGGGTGAGTGCTAATTTACTTAAAACAGGGATGGGAAGTCTGGGCCCACAAGGTGCTGTTGGATCTCAGCTCCCATCAGCCCTAGAGAGCGCGGCCAATGGTAAGTGATGATGGGCCACAGGCTCCCCACCTCTGCCTTAAAGCATACCCATCAGAGCATAAGGCCACATCTGCACTGCATCATAAAACTGAGCAGTCATAGCAAAGAATCTTGGGAACTGTAGTTTGTCAAGGGTGCTGTTAAGAGGCTCCTATTCCCCACCTATAACTACAGTTGCTAGAGTAGTTTAACAATCACTCTTCCCAGGGAACTCTGGGAACTGTAGTTCCCTGAGGGGAACGGGGGCCTCCTATCAACTCTCAGAGCCCTCAAGAAGCAGGGCTGGAGGATGCAGGGAAGGGAGGGGAAGCCACAGCTTCTGACAAGAGCCTGGTGTCTTGCATAATGTAGTTTGATGGCACAACTACCAACACAGAGGCCAAGGTCCCAGCCAATCAACAGTTATTGGGGAGAAGTGAATCTGCGGCTGATTAGGTGCGTTGCTTCCCTGCTGCTGATGCATCCAGCCTCTCTCTTTTATACTGAAGATTCCTCCTGCCTTCCCACTAGCCATTCAGAAGTGGCCCTTTACAAATCAGCAAACGCAACTCACCGCATTCAGCTTATCAACTTTCTTCTTCTCTGGACCCCTCATTGTTGCGGCCAAAACTTCATCCCCTTTGAATTCCTTGTAAAGTTCCGACAGTGTCTCCCGGGTCTCGACATTTGCATTTTTCAGGTAGTAGGACGGGTCTGACCTTGCTTTTTCATCATCTGCAAAAACAACATCAACAGGAAAATGGCTTCTTGGCATTCACGTTTTTGCTGGTGTTTCGTATCTGACAATCTCTGGCACCCACAGCAGGTGCCTTAAGGCCAGGGTAACGGAATGGCTTTCCTAGTGAGGTGGCTCTGTCTGCCTCATTAAATTGATCCCAAAAGTTAATAAGGAAGCAAGAAAGCCCAGCTCACTCATTCTGTTACCTGGCCTTAGACACCTGAGGTATGTGTTTTCAGGATCCACCCTACTCCTCTGACAGTAATTGGTTTCAACTATTTTCAAAACTGAATTTTAAATTGTTGTCACCTTCTCTGGGACCTGATGGTGAAGGATGGGTAACAAATTTAAATAATAATACGCCGCTACCAAGGAAGACCTGTCATGGGTCACCTCTCCCTGCAACCAGGAGGCGCCATCAACAGGCCCTGCTGATTGTAGTGCCCGAGAGGGTTGATCTTGGGGAAAGTGGGGTGGGTGTTTTTTTTAGACACTTGGGTGTGAAGATTCTTGTGGCTTTGTACACCAGTACAGTGGTACCTCGGTACTCAAATGGCTTGGCTCCCAAACAAACTGGCTCCCGAACGCTGCAAACCCGGAAGTGCTCTGGTTTGCGGACGTTTTTCGGAAGCCGAACATCTGACGCGGCTTCCGAGTGACTGCAGGAAGCTCCTGCAGCCAATCAGAAGCCGAACCTTGGAATTCGAACAGTTTCAGGAGTTCAACGGACTCCAGGAACGGATTAAGTTCAAGAACCAAGGTACCACTGTACTAACAGCTGGAACTGGGCCTGTTAGCTCACTGGCCGCCAGCTCTGCACTTTCAGGACAAGTGACAAGTAATAATAATAATAATAATTTATTATTTGTACCCCGCCCATCTGGCTGGGTCTCCCCAGCCACTCTGGGCGGCTTCCAGCAAACATTAAAATACATTAACACATTGGGCTGTCCCACCGCATTTTGATGTGACAATGGCTCAGTCTGCTTTCCATTGGCTGTGCTGCTTTGCTTCTTTTGTGGCCTCCAGGCCTCCTGACAACTGTCCTTACCTGGATCGGTCACTTTCAAGTTGTTCTTCACATGGAAAAAGCCGGAGACGTTAAATTTGTCCAAATTGGTTGGATCCTAAAAACAAAAAGGAGACACAATGCAAAAATATGTGAAGGCCAAGCCATCCTGAAAGGTCAAGCCAGGAAGCTGATAATCCAACCATATTTATGCCATTGTGGGGGGAGGGTGTTGCATTTTCTCCAGCGACAGCTTTAAATGAAACTCTTCATGCCAGGGTGCCTTATTTGAGTGCGAGGAAACTTGAAGTCAAAGGGGGGTGGGTTTCCAAAATGATTTGATGATTTTCTAAAGGCATATATCTTAACAGGGTAGTAAGGAGGACAGAGTGTGGCCTCAAGTCCCAAAGCAACGCTGGGAGAACTGCCTAATATGTCGATATGAATGCAAATGGGGAAAGTCAAGATGAATGCAGCATTGTGACTTTAGATAAGAAACCATCCAATATTCCATCACCACTAACTCACCAGAGAGCGCCAACTGCTCTGCCTCTCATTAAATAACATAATTATGTCTTTCATTCATCCCTGAAATTGTTTGCTTTCACTGGTGAATAAATCTTTAGTTTTACGGCTGGCAGTAAAACCAAAAGACATTTTCGAAGTCAAGCAGCGCGGGCCGGCACCCAACCGGCAGCCCACTGGCTTCCTTTCTTTCCCCTTTCCGCATGCTTGTAAATTATTTCCCTTTGTTTTCTCCTTTAAGAGCTGGGCGGCAGCTGAAGAAAATGGATTTTCATTGCACAGAACACAGACGGGCATAGAAGCTGCATGCAAAGGATTATTCTGCAGCTTGCTCTTTTCCAAATCACGTTTTATTACTTCCACAGTTTTTGATAAGAGATGTAGAAGATCAGGAATGGTGGACCTCAGCCCCAGGGCCCATATGTGGCCCCCCATGACTCTTTATGTGGCCTTTGAAACTCTCCCTAGGCCACAACCCCTCCCCAGCCACACTCTTCACAGGCGGAATGTGCCTCAAACTCAGATTTTGCATCTAGCTTGCCTAGGCAGTTAGTTAGTTAGTTAGTTAGCTGTTGTTGATCGATTAATTTATATACCACTTTTTTGCCAAATCTGCTTCCAAACAGTTTAGAACTATTAACATCAGTACATAATTACAAATCCATTAGGGCAATCAAACATCCTTAACAGGTTGGCATCCATCTGTCTCGAAAGACAATGGGATTATGCCTCGGGGGGTGAAGTCAAACCGCTGTGTTGGCAGCACCAAAGTGACCTCTGCGGGGTGCACGTCTGGGCAGTGTGTATGGGGGTCCTGGGCTGTCCAGAGGACAAGACCCCCCACTCTCAGCCTTGCTGATCTGGACCAAAGGAAAGCAGAGCAATACACTTGGCTGCAGGTGTTGCCGGAAGGAGGCATACAAGGTGCCAGCCAAACATCTAAAGGCCCCCACTCTGGATTTGTGTAGGTGTCAGGTTGCTTTCCCGGTTGTTCAATAGAAACGCCCAGCCATTTGTCTTTTAGGTTTTTTATTCTGTGCCAAGCTATATACAGTGCAGAGCTTAATCTTATCATGTCTGTTCACTCACTAGCAGAATCCGGAAGTGCCTCCCTCCGGTTTTGGCGCCAACACCACAGTCTTGGCAACCTAAACTGCCTCTTGCTCCTCCTACGTAATCTATGCGCCGGACCCGACGCTTCTCCTCCGATCGAGCCTGCTGGGTGGTGCCAGGCCTCTCGCTAAATCCCTGGAGCCCTGGCACTCCTTCTCTCCCAGCCACTAACTGCTTCTCCCCCGAGGGACTGCTGCTTTCACTCGAAGATGTATCAGTAGTTAAAACAGGTGGCTGCTCTCTATAAACACTTAAGGGCTGGACTGGCAGGGGGAGGCAGATCCCTGACAGTAGGGTTTACTCCTTTGCCTTTTCTTCTCTCGAAGATATCCAGCAAGACAGTGGAGGTGTAGGATCAGAGCTTTCCTTTTCCTAGATGGGGTACTTTCCCAGGTGGAGGAGCCCCATCTGCCCCTCACTTCACTCTACCACACATGCAGAAACTGACTTCTGGATGGTTGGACCCACTATTGGTCCTGTCTGCTCAATCTGCCAGAGCCTGCCTTCCCATGCAGGGGAAGTCTCACTGAGGGTTTGATACCCATCGACTACCCTCACCTGGTTTAGCTGGCCAGTCAAAATCATTCCTTGAGTGTAACAGCTGACAACTTCTTGGAGCCACAGGTGAGAGCTGAGTGCAGGGTGGGGACCAAAGGTGGGCAAACTACCCCCAAAGGATGATATCCCTCTCCCCTAATGCCCCATACATCCCTTAATTAAACATCCTTAATTAAGAGTGGCTGGGGAGACCCGGCCAGATGGGCGGGGTACAAATAAAAAAATTATTATTATTATTATTAAAACAGTGATAATAGTATCTTACCTGTAGCGTGATAATATCTTGCCTAGTAAAGGGCTCGTCACTTAAGAGATCTTTGTAGGTTTTTGTTTTTATGTTCAGCTGTTCAACTGCCTTTAAAAAGTCAGATGTAGAAAAAGACATATGAAGTCAGAAAATATGTCCCAAAAGCTCTATGCAATATTTTCCCTTTTACAATCCTATAAGGCAAGAGCAAGGAACCTGTGGCCCTGAGGATGTTGTTGGACTCCAACTCCCATCAGTTTCAGCCAGCAAGGCCGTTCAATGGAAGGGATTGTAGGAGTTATAGCCTAGCTGTAAGAGCAGTTCTGCTGGATCAGGCCCGTGTCCCACCTAGTCCAGCATCCTGTTCTCACAGTGGCCAACCAGATGCCTCTGGGAAGCCAACAAGCAGGACCTGAGCGCAGAAGCACTCTCCCATCCTCTGTTTTCTATCAACTGGGATTCAGAAGCACTACTGCCTCCGACCAAGGAGAAGAAAAATGTTTCTTCTGGTTCTTTTGGGTGCAGGGGGGAAATGAAAACACTAACTTCTAAAGTGCTGTGTTTTAGAGTTCAGTTAATCCATGCACTAAGAATACTGTAACCACAAGCATTAAGAACGCTGTAGGCGCAGACCCAACTGCCAGGTTTTAACAATATTTTTGTAGGACTCAAAAACTCATGAACCTTAAGTGGATTACAGTGGAACCTCGGCTTTCGAACGCAATCTGTTCCGGAAGACCATTCGACTTCCGAAACCCGAAAACTCAATACGGAAACCTCAATACAATAGGGAAACTCAAAATGGAAGCCATGTAACACATTCGGCTTCTGAAAATTGTTCGAAAACCAGAGCAGGTCCTTCTGGGTTTTTGTATTCGAAAGCCGAAACGTTCGACTACGGAGGCGTTTGACAACCGAGGTTCCACTGTACAACTCAAATAAATTCCTAGTCACACGTTAGCCACGTGAAGGGAAGGGCCAACACATAGATGGGGAGCAGTGCCACAAAAGTTTTCCCTGCCTCTGTCATTGCATGTGACACCAGTTCTGCCCACAACTTCCATGCAATGAGTTGCATGCTGCAAAGAGGTGCCCAAGAAGCACTAAGCACGACAGGCAGATCCCGTGCAGAGCCTGTAGACCCTGGGCTACTCAAGAGTAGGCGCCCTTTTGCAGACGAAGGGCTACCACATGAAAGATGGAGTGTGCTCGTTTTCTGCCGCTCCAGAGCTAAGCACCTGAACCCATGGATTCAAATTAAAAGAAAGGCTATTCCGATGAAACGTAACTTTCTGGGAGTAAGAGCTGTTCTACAGTGGAGTGGACTACAATGGAATGTGTTGGAATCAGGGTGGATAAAAATCAATGATTTTTTTAAAAAAATCAAAAAAATCGGATTTTTTTGATTTAAATCGGATTTTTTTGATTTAAATTGGATTTTTAAAATAAAATGCTTTTGGAGGAAAAATCTTTCTAAATATAGTCTTCTATTTAAGTTACATTGTAGTCCAAAGGCTATTCATAAGGAAATAAGGATTTGTTTTAAGTTTATCAAGTGTGCTAAAACTCAGTCTAAGTTTTTTTTAAAATGTTTAACCACATCAGTTAACAAACATGGATACATATGCTATCATGTTATTGTTTTAGTTAAATAAATTGTTTAAATGGTTATTAAGGAAATGATTATTTTTCTCCTTCCAATAAAGTACAGCAGAAAAGTTGTCCAAATATAAACAGTTAACTTATTAAACTTCACCATATTTCATAATTATCTGTCTATGTATTTCTAGTAGTATAACCAAATCAGTAATTTTTGATATAACTGTAAAAACTACTCTGAAAATTTATTATTCCAAAAATGAAACCTTCATATGGTTGCAAATATTAAGATTATACCAGCAAGAATGAGTCTTTCTGTAAAAAAAATATTTAAATCAAGTCTTACTGACTAGTGATTTAAATCAAGCCTTACTGACTAGTGATTTAAATCGTGATTTAAATCAATTTGATTTAAATCAAATCCACCCTGGTTGGAATCTCCTTCATTGGAGGTTTCCAAACAGAGCTTGGATGGCCATCTGTCAGGGATTCCTCAGCATTGCAAGGGGTTGGACTAGATGACCCTTGGGGTCCCTTTCCAACTCAAAATTCTATGATTCTATGTCCGTGTGTTGAGTGTGAGGCCAGCAGTGTATGTTGATCATACCTGGTTGCATTTTCCTCTCCTATTTCTTCCAATTTTGTAAACAGGTTTCGTTCTATACTGCTATTTTAACTGTTATCTGCCTCTTCCTTTCAGTGTGCTTATTTGGGTTAGGCCTTGATTAGTGTTTTGGATGTCTTTAGCCACATCTGCTACCGTGTAATCTGGCTTCTTTCGCCTGAGGCCCCAGAAGCAGAGCGTGGTACTTGATCTCCTGGCTCAAGCTGGGTGGACAACTGCCCTACCTAATAGGGATGGTTTTACACCCTGGGTGTTGGTACCATCTGAACCACCGAGAACCAAGGACTTGGATTATGGGCAAGGTTTTCTTGGCAGCATGAATCGGGAGTGAGAAGTGCTTTGGGACTGCAAAGCACATTTATGATCGGCTGATATCAAGGAGAGGTGCTCTGACATCAAGGATCAGCATGACGAAGGAGGAACACACCATTCCGAGTCGTGGCTGGAATATTGCTAGGTGATGCCGCTGGGTATTTTTTAAGCCAGGGCATTCTTTGCTCTGGAATGTGCACTGTTCCGTTTTCAGAATCAACACAGAGCATTTAGACAAAAGGGGTCAGGAGGTGACTGCGTAGCAAGAATTCGCGTCAAAGGAGCAGAAATCTCAGCACTCAAAAGCTCCTGACAGGAAAAAGGGCAGCTGCAAGCAGAAGTACAAGTGCTTGTCATTTATAGCTTATCGTGGTTTTGAATAAGTAACAGTATAAGTAATAATATGCAAGCACGGCAGAACCAAAGCACGATTCAAAAATTATAACCAAGCAGAAAGGATTTAAGGGTAATATTCAATTAACATTTATCATTCAAAAGTGGCTTGTTTGTTTTTAAGCCACCCTTTGTCTCCCTACCAGTGTACTCCAGCAATCTGCTACTGCCCAACTTCCTCACCCCTCTGTAACCCCTAGACGCATATCCCAGGGCCTTTTTGGGGTCCTCCCCCCATGAGATGCTTCTGGGGCAGCAGAACTGTCTGCTGCTGGGAATACCCCTTTTACGTGCAGCCAGCTGTAGAGCAGGTGTGAGGAACCTTTGGCCCTCCAGATGCTGCTGAACTACAACTCCCATCATCCCTGGCCTTTGGCCATGCTTGCTGGAGTTGATGGGAGTTGTAGCTCAGCAACATCTAGAGGGCCCGAGGTTCCTCACACCTGCTCTACAGCTGGCTCCGTGTAAAAGCATGCGAGATGCAACCTGCTTCAGCAGTAAGGAGAGTAAGGAGAGGGGGGTGGGGAGAGAAGGTTGTATACTGCCCCGCAATATTTTATAAGAAAGCATGATTAAATATACAAACAAACCAAGGATCCAGACACCGATATTTTCTAACCAGGGTAACTTCATAACCTGGTTCAGTAGAGAACTCACCTCATAAGCAAACACGTTTCCAGTTGTCTTGATAGCCACTATGTGAGAATTATTGGTGAACACAGTGAAGAGAACTGGGCAGTGGTATTTACCTGATTTGAAGAAGAAAGAGGGTTCAGAAACGAGCGGCAATTATTACATGCATTGTGCAATGTGCAGCAGATGCTACAAGCAACTTTCCGAAGAATATACAGAATTATATATGTGTGTTTGTAGCTAGATACAGATATTGTCAGGGGTTGGATTGAGGAGGAATGGTGGGGACCGTCCCTCCTGAACCTTCCCGAGAACAGGAGGATAGATTTACAACAGTGGTTTGCAGAAGGTCATAGTTCAGAGGCTGCATAGGGGAGAAGCTGGGGAATATTGGGAGAGAAACAGCAGGAAGAAACAGCACCAGGGGAGAGACAGCTGACAGATTCAGTGTCTTTGGAAAGCATTCCTAATCCCCCCACTCCCAGGACCAGGCAGGCATTGAGAGCAGTAGAACAGAAAGCTCAGAGGCAGAAAGCTCAGATCAGCCAACACAGGGATGACGTAGAATAGGAGAGACAGAGAGGGGTGGGACTTTACTCGGAGCAATGCCATTATCTAAGAGAGGCTGCATTTCTTTGTCTCTCTGTGTAAATACTGAATAAAGTACTTGGTAAGAGCTCTTCTTGTTTATCTACTTCTTGGCTGTCACCATGGGAGGGATCGGATTCCCTGAAGCCTGACAGATATATAGATATAGATACATAGATATAGTTATATAAGAACACCTTCCAGCAGAAGTGGTTGATGGCTAACAAATCCAACGGTTGCTCCTCCATGCCTTTCTTCCTCACAACAACCCTGTGAGGCTGAGAATTACTGGCTTTATGGCTAAGTGGAGATCTGAACTCAGGTCTCTCTGGTCCTAGTCTGGGACTCTAACCACTACACTGCACTGGCCCATCACACAGCATTCCAAAAATGTATGGCCTTTTCAAGTGCAACAGCTGCAACCTAATGGTACGTGTGCACCACAAAGCAGAAATACATTCACATATCAATCCATGTTCTTCTACAGTTCTCGGGAGTGGTCTAACAGTCAATCTCTATCACCAGGGAATTCTGGGAACTGCAGCTCTTCTGTGGGGGGAATAGGAGGGTCTCCTAACAACTCTCAGCACATTGGACAAACTACACTTCCCAGGATTCTTTGCGGGAAGTCATGACTGTTTAAAGTGCATAAGCAAATGGGGCCTATGCAAGAGAGAGAGAAAGAGAGGGGGGCAACTTCAGATTGCATAACCCATCTGGGCAATGGTCTGTGTCACTCTGCATTCTGTGCAGCATCTATTCACATTTCCAGCTCCTTTAAATAGGAGGGGGAGGGGGAAGCTTTCAAAAGACTCAAGAGTGCCAACTCACCATTGCTGTTTTTAGCAAAGTTCAGTTTGATGAGAGATTTGGCCTCCAGCTTCTGCAGGGGGTAAACAAACATAGCAGTTAATCATCGTCCCTGGCACTGACCCCAAAGAGAAACGAAGAAAGTAACCATGGCATTAAGTGACTCAGAGCGGAGCACAGATGCTCTCGCCACCACACAGATACAGAGAGAAAACCATCCGCCCAAGATGTGCTGCTGAATTGAATGGGCATCCTGGACATGACACAATCCACACAATTACATGACTTATTTACTTGTTTGTTTGTTTGTTTGTTTGTTTAAAGTAAATCGGAAACAGCCCTCTCCAAATCCACATCAGGCCTCTGTAAGGGAATTTTTTTATTTTCTGCACCCAGCATAGCTGCGATACACCTTTTACTTGGGTTCAATATTAAAGTTGCAGTTAACACCAACAGCACCCCTGCCACCAATGAAAATAGCAAATGGGGGCAAGTGTTCGAAATTTGAAACACACCAGGCACATTTTGCTACTGGCGCTGGGTCCAACTGCAACCACGTGGAGGTTTCTGGGCGCCAGGTTGGCAGCCACAGTTTAAAAACCTCTGCCTCAGTCCATAGTTAATACCATTAACACTGACAACTGGGAAACACTGGCTTGCAAGCGCTCCAATTGGAGAACAGCCTTTACCAAAGGTGTCATGGGCTTTGAAGACACTCAAACTCAGGACGCAAGGGAGGCACGCTTGGCAAATCCACACTGTGATCAACTCCCGCCCAGAAACCAATGTCCCTACTGTGGAAGGATGTGTGGATCCAGAATTGGCCTCCACAGTCACTTACAGACTCATTGTTAACACCATGTTTATGGAAGACAATCTTACTCGGCTATGAGTGATCGCCAAAAAAGCAGAAGAAGTAGAAGAAGAAGAAAAAATGGGAGATATTTGCTTTATGAACAAAACCCGATTGTCCCCCTCTTAAAAGAGCAAACCCAAACAAAGTCGTGTTGGGTGTGTGTGTGTGTTATTGTTATTTACTTTGATATGTATTTTTGTGTTTTTATGTTGTAAACCGCCATAAGATCCTCACACAGAGGATTAGTATAGAAATTTAATAAAGAAGAAAGAAGAATAAAAGGGACTGCACTTTCTTCAAATAAAATGCTTTTTAAAAGAAAAAATATTGCATGGTCATGGTGAGGAATGTGTGCTGGTCTTGGGTTAGGGTACTGTTTAGGGCAGTGTTTTCCAACCTCCTCGGGGCAACGGCACACCTGCCCCACGAAAAAAATCTCGCGGCACACCACCATCACATGCACCCCGACCCGGGGGGCGGGGTGTCCGCGCGCCCTGGCGGGAGGGAGGGGAAGGACCCAGGCGGGCGAAAATGGAGCGGGAGATCGGCGGGTCAGGCGCCCGCCCCCCCTCCAGCGCCCAGCCCCCCGGCAGCACCTCCACCCGGCCCCGAGCGAGCCTGGTGGCACCGGCACCTCCCGCCCGTCCCCGACCGCGACCGGGGCGGCAGAGGCAGCGGGCGAAGCGCCCGGCAGCCCCGCGAAGGCAGCGGTCGGCGCGGGAAGCCCGGACCGACCCGGAAGCACAGCAGCCTGTGTCTTCCCGCGGCACAGGAGCCGGTGGCTTGCGGCACACTCCTGTGCCGCGGCACACCGGTTGGGAAACGCTGGTTTAGGGAGGGTTGATGCAAGGGGGATTGTTGCTGTAACTGATAATTTTTTGTATCTTTATTTTTAAATCTTGCTATGAAACTGCTCAATTTGGTTGTGTACTTTTTGATGTGTTTTATTTATTGCTTTTGACTACTATGGTTATATTTGTTAACTATGTAATTTGTTTCATGCTGTAAGCCACCTTGAGCATGGTTTTAGCTATGGAAAGGCGGCATACAAATAAAATGATGTATTTATGTATTATCACTTTAAAAATGCATGCTGTTGGTCAGTGGCACGGCATTTGCTTTGCACGCAGAAGGTCTCAGGTTCAATTCCTGGCTACCTCCAGAGCTGAGAAAGTTCTCTAAAACCCTGGAGAGTTTCAGTGGAGTCAGTGCTGAGCTAGATGGACCAACAGGCTGACTCAGTAAAAAGCAGTGTTAGAAACTGGGATAGGAATGCTAAGAGCCATGTGGCTCCTGGGACACAGGTTGTGGGTGCCAAAACAAAATGTCTAGGCACCTTATTCCCCCCCCCTCCTGCCCAGACCAGGCAGCCCAGCAGCAAAAATTTCAAAAAATGCTGCCGGGAGAATCAGGGTATCTGCAGGGTAGTGCGACAGCAAAAGATGTGTCTTTTGCTACTGCTCTACCCCGCCAAACACCTGATTCACCCAGCAGTGCGGCAGTAAAAAAAAAGGTGCATCTTTTGCTGCCACTGTGCAGCCAAGCGTGGCTCCATCCATTCACAAAAGGCCAGTCGCAAAATGTGCTTGGCACCCGGCTAATTTTGAATGCTGGTAAAAAGCAGCGTTCCTATGTTTGGGAAGGGTCATGGCTCAGTCGAAGAACAGCTGCTTTGTCAGCAGAAGGTTCCGGGTTCAACCACTGGCATTTCCAGATAGGGCTGGGAAAGACTCCCTGCCCGAAACCTTGGAGGCCTGGTCTCAGGCAACGTGGGTGTGGCGGACCTGCCCCAAGTTAGGGGATTCTCTGAAAGAGTTAAGGTTCACTCCAAGTTTGAGTGGCAGTTCACTTGAGGGAGGCGGGACATTCCGCCCTTTAAAAAGGAGGGAGCAGCCGTTGGTGAGAGGAGAAGAGGGAGGGAGTGAGTGGTGACTGGAAAGAAGAGGGAGAGGGACCAGGATAGTGGTGGGTAAGCTAGGTTAGGATGAAGATCAGTTTGCTAAACTGAAAGTGTTTATGTTTGGATGGGAAACTAAACTGAAGAACTAATAAAATACTGAAACGTTATGTTCTGTACGAAATAAAGACTTGCTTTTGTTGAGCCAGGAGAATATCGTCGTTTATTCGGTCCAGCGATATATGAATGCTTGTGAGAAGATAAACTCAGGGAAGAGGCAAAACTTACCTGCAAAAAGGGGATAGTTTGTGTCTCGGAGTTTCTCTTGGGAGGGGCAAGAGGGGTGAAGCCTTGGTAAAGCTACACAGTTGCTAAGGGAGTTAGCTAACTGACGCAGTAAGGGATCTGAGGAGACACAGGCCCAGTACTGCAAGCTGAGAGGCAATTTAAACCCGCAAGCCCAGAGCATAGAGCATATATTTACCACGGTCACGTTGGCTGGACAAGAGAAACCCCTGTTACTAAGTTGTCCCAAGTTAGAATAAAAGGGACAGACAACACAGACGGACCTCAAAGGATAGAGGTGGGGCGAAAAGGAATTCGAACCCAGAACACCTCAGTGATAAATACACTTGGTAACGGACAAAGGGGTCAAGCGCGAAGCTTGAGGGGGAGGTTCGTCGCAACGTGGGCAACAGGGAACTTGTTGGACCAATGGCCTGACTTGGTATAAGACAGTTCCATATGTTCCTATGCTAAATGGAATGTAGGACATTCACATCTAGCTTGGTCCTATATCAACTCTGTTATTAAGTGCAATGCTAGAGGACCCATCTAGGTACTTCCCAATTTCTGGAGGACAGGCATAGGGCTACTACAAAGAGCCTTTTCAGTGGTGGCACCTCTGCTATGGAACCTCCTTCCTTTAACAGTTCAGTTGGCATCAAATCAGATGTTCTTTAGGTGCCCAGTTAAAATGATCTCGATTTCATGGTCTTTGTTTTCAGACTGCACAATGGGGACACTTCATCAATGGATATAAACACACCAGACCAAAAGCACCAAACCGTTAGGAAACATGCATCTCCAACCTTCCCCTCTAAATGATTAAGGCTAGCATATCAGTAAAACTCTAATCCCACTCTAAATGATTAAGGCTAGCATATCAGTAAAAACTGAATGTAAGCGGTCCATACAAGATGGAACACACCCAGTTCCAATATTTGACAGTACAAGAACAAGCTTTTAACCTTCTTTCTCTTTTAATTCCATTAACATCTTATGTAACGGATGGGGAATGTGTTTCGGCCAGAGGCAAAAGATGTTACTCTCACCTTTGCACGGTAGGCTGCGTTCCAAAATTCATTCATCCAGAGGATGCTATACACACATGCATACACTTTCCCATCCAGGCAAGCAAGAAGCATTATCTTAGGTCAAGAACACATTTCAAGACAGGCAAAAGTACGCAAGGGGGACATGGAGCAAGGCTGGTGAGGGGTGCAGCTTTTGAGAGTCCCAAGGGCCAGGAAAAGTCCTGGAGGGCCACATTTGGTTGCCCATCACTACTTCACATAACAATCTTAGAAAAGTTTTTTATTTTACTTTTTCATTTCTTTCAGGGGAGACTATCATAACTCCTCCACCGTCGTCATCAAACACTTTCCCTTCCTTTTTCGTTTCTTTTTTTGGGGGGTTTCAGATTGCCATAAAACCAAAGCAGAGTCTTAATCGCTAGCCGAAGATAAATGAAAGAACCCCCAGAGTGAAACTTTCATTTCCAGCTTGCTGCGGCCCAAATTAAAAGGACTTTGCACGAAAAGCAGAGCAGGGCAACCCTCGCAGCAAAGGCATTCATATGCCAGCCAGCCAAGCTGATTGAAAGTGACAACTCCAAAAAGGATTTCCGCTGGAAGGTTATAGAGTGAGCTAGTTATTACTGCAATTAGTCTTATTAATTTGACCACTAAAATAACCACCGA
Source organism: Darevskia nairensis (assembly GCA_034642065.1). Classification (NCBI taxonomy): domain Eukaryota; kingdom Metazoa; phylum Chordata; class Lepidosauria; order Squamata; family Lacertidae; genus Darevskia; species Darevskia nairensis. The sequence goes on from JAWWNI010000858.1 coordinate 256,694, forward strand.
TATCATTTTTGGGGCTTAGAAAAACTTAAGCGCTGGATCCAATGCCTATCTTACTCCATTGAAGCTAATGGATATAACTAAGTCAGGCATAGGCAAACTCGGCCCTCCAAGTTTTGGGACTACAACTCCCATCATCCCTAGCTAAAAGGACCAGTGGTCAGGGGTGATGGGAATTGTAGTCTCAAAACATCTGGAGGGCCGAGTTTGCCTATGCCTGAACTAAGTCATCTCAAAGCATCTGCTTTCAGTAGAACTAAGTGATTGTGACTGTGATTTCTCTCTTGCTCTTGCAAATCAGATTCGGTAACTGATGGATGGGCGCTTCATGTAATCCAGGTGTTGGGAGCCAGTCTTCCTCCAGATGTTGCTGGACAGCAGCTCCCATCAATCTTGACTATTGGCCATGCTGGCTTGATAGCTCATAGCAGCTGGAGTCCAACAACTGAAGGGCCATATGTTTCTCATCCCTTACATAAATACTAAGCTAGATGGGCCATTGATCTGATTCTGTGCAAGGCAGCTTCCCAGGTATGGGTTGAAAACAGGGTGCTGCAAGGACACCCGTTTTACTTGGATGAAACACAGAAAGGCATACTGGACATCTTTGCTAAAAGGTAAAGGTAAAGGGACCCCTGATCATTAGGTCCAGTCGTGTCCGACTCTGGGGGTGCGGCGCTCATCTCACTTTATTGGCCAAGAGCCGGCGTACAGCTTCCGGGTCATGTGGCCAGCATGACAAAGCCGCTTCTGGCAAACCAGAGCAGCGCACGGAAACGCCGTTTACCTTCCCGCCAGAGCAGTTCCTATTTATCTACTTGCACTTTGACGTGCTTTCGAACTGCTAGGTTGGCAGGAACTGCTAGGTTGGCAGGACATCTTTGCTAGAACACTGCAAAACACGTGTCAAAGGCTCGGCATAAAAAACCTGCCTACCTAAAGGAGTGGCAAAGGCTTTCCACTGCCCTAAAGGGACATTAGAGTCACTTCCACACCATACATTTAGAGTACTATTATGAGACTTTAAAGAGCCATGGCTTTCCCCCAAAACAATCCCAAGACCTGCAGTTTGTTAAGGGTATGTTAGAAGACCCCTCACAGATTGATCATTCCTATCCTATATAATAAAGAGCAAGTGTCCCTGCTTTTCCGTGTGTCACGGAAGTGCGTTGTGCGCATGTCACACGGGGACGCAGGGATTGGACTGTGGACAGCAATAGACAGCAAAGGAGAGCAATAGGCGATGCCGCTTAGGAGGGGGCGGAGAGGGGGGCGGGACGACACACAGACACTTCCGCCCGGGCGAAACTGCACCGCCGCCATTGCCGGGGGGAAGCCCGCCGCCGCCCGTCTATGGAGGCTCCCACTGCCGCCGCCCGCCGCCGCGCTGCCGCCTATGGCGGCCGCTGCGGCCGGCGCTTAGCGCCCGTTTTTAACGGGCTAAATTCACTAGTCACCCATAATAAACTAGTTCCCAGTATTCTTTGGGGTGAAACCCTGACTGTTAAAAGTGGTATAAAAGTGCTTTAAATGTGGCCTACCACTCCAAAGTACGAAGTTCCACAGCTATTGAGGCCCAGCTCTGAGGGTCTTCTAGTGGTGCCCTCACTGCGAGAAGTGAAGCTACAGGGAACCAGCCTTCTCAGAATTGGCGCCCTCCCATCAGATGTCAAGGAGATAAATAGCTACACAACTTTTAGGAGACACCTGAAGGCAGCCCTGTATCAGGACGTTTCTAATGTTTAATGTTTTATTATGGTTTTATATGTGTTGGAAGCCGCCCAGAGGGGCTGGGACAACCAGCCAGTTGAGTCGAATATAAATAATATTTTATTTATTTATTATTAGATAATTATTTAGGGATGGGTTCTCAGGGTGAAGGTCTACTAGTATCACTCCCTAACAGAGGTAGCAGGTAGCTGGCCAGGGATTTTAAAGGCAGTGCAACAGCTAGGTGATAATTGCACTGAACACAGGAATAGATGCTTTGAAATGTAGCTATTAACAGTACACTCATATTCAGGCTCTGGCATTTGAAGAGCTGTATTCTATCAGCTGGCGATGAGCTAGCTCATAGAATCCTTCTTTCAGCATGGCCTAGAGGTTGTCACTTGGAGGGAGTTCTCTGGGTCGTCGTCCCCAAATACTGTACACCAGTGTTCTCCAACCTTGGGCCTCCAGCTGTTTTTGGACTACAACTCCCATCATCCCTTGCTAGCAAGACCAGTGGTCAGGGATGATGGGAATTGTAGTCCGAAAACAGCTGGAGGCTGTACACCATTGTACACCACTGCTGTACACCATTGTGTCAGCCAGTAAATTAAGTTCCATTAATTTGCAATGGTGGCATTCAATGAGAAAGGTCATAGCTCAGTAGCAGAGCATCTGCTTTGCATGCAGAAGGTCCCAGATTCAATCCCTGGCATCTCCAGGTAGGGCTGGGAGAGAAACCCCATTTGATCAAGAGTTGCCCTGAAGGTGAAGGACACCCTAGGCTTTGCCATAAGGAATAAGGGTTGCTGGGAAGGTGTTTGTTTGTTTGTTTTGTTATTGGGATTTTTTTTATCAAAAGGCACGGAATACTGTAAAGTACAAACGATATTCAAACCAGAATGAAGTCCTGCCTGGAGATCTTGAGGGGATTAACTTGAATATAGCCAGAGTGGTGGATGAAGGAGGAGGAGCTTGCTCAGTGTTATTGCTTTCCGTCTCCAACAGGGGAAAAGGAACAGAAAGCAACTAGGTCATGTTGAACCCAAATGATTCTAAAGCTCTGGGAGCCAGCATATAATCAACAGATTGTTCCAAGCCCAGAAAAGTAATGAAAAGATTGCAAAGAGGTTCTTGCAGTAAACAGCGATGATTCAGACAAGAACTTCCTTGCAACAGTGCGGTCCATATGGACTCATGCTACTCCCACACGATCCTGTGACTCGGAGCCATCTGTAAAAAAAAAAATGCAGCGTAATTTGTTGTGGCATAAGCAGCATGGATAATACAGCTGCCGGTAAAACTGCAGGGGCATTGCGGCCCGTGGAAGCCGGCCAAAGAAATGCAAAGGTTTACAAAGCCTGACGGTCCAGGAAGTGCGTGAGAATATTAGTGAAACAATGCTGCCCAGTAATCATTTCCGTCTTTTTCCAGGAAATGGAAGGCAAGCCAATCATGCATGAAACTGGCGGCACCGCTTCATGTTGCAGAATCCGGGTTATCATGAAGCAGAATTTAAATTAATGTGCACAGACCCCGTTTGACATGCGTTTTTTCTTTTTAAAAATTAATTCTTAATGGGTTTACCACACCATTTATCGACAGTGGAATTTGCTGCCAAGGAGTGTGGTGGAGTCTCCTTCTTTGGAGGTCTTTAAGCAGAGGCTTGACAGCCACCTGTCAGGAATGCTTTGATGGTGTTTCCTGCTTGGCAGGGGGTTGGACTGGATGGCCCTTGTGGTCTCTTCCAACTCTATGATTCTATGATTTAGATAAAATGGAAATCAACATCACAGCACAGTTCTGGGCACCACAGTTCAAGAAGGATACTGACAAGCTGGAACATGTCCAGAGGAGGGCAACCAAAATGGTCAAAGTCCTGGAAATGATGCCTTATCTTAGGGAGCTTAGGGAGCTGGGTATGTTTAGCCTGGAGAAGAGAAGGTTAAGGGGTGATATGATAGCCATGTTCAAATATATAAAAGGATGTCATATAGAGGAGGGGGAAAGGTTGTTTTCTGCTGCTCCAGAGAAGCGGACACGGAGCAATGGATTCAAACTACAAGAAAGAAGATTCCACCTAAACATTAGGAAGAATTTCCTGACAGTAAGAGCTGTTCGACAGTGGAATTTGCTGCCAAGGAGTGTGGTGGAGTCTCCTTCTTTGGAGGTCTTTAAGCGGAGGCTTGACAGCCACCTGTCAGGAATGCTTTGATGGTGTTTCCTGCTTGGCAGGGGGTTGGACTGGATGGCCCTTGTGGTCTCTTCCAACTCTATGATTCTATGATTCTATGATTCTATGATTCTATATGGCTGATGCTTGGGGTATGGGATGCTGCCTTTTGTCCCCCCCCCCCCCCCCGAAAAAACACCAGCAAAGAGACTTTTAGCAAGGCGACCTCCTTTCCGGCAATTAGGAGCAAGCCTCGGCACTGAGCTCTCTCTCTCTCTTCCCGTCTGCCAGCTGACACGGCTCAGCCCTCCCAGGACTGAGGAGGCCAGCCTCTCCCGCCCCTCCTGGCTGCCGCCATCACACAAAAGCAGGAGCTCTTTGACTGTGTAGGTTAGTGGGGCACCAGGGCAGACCGAAGATGAAACAAGCTGAACGGCTGAAATTGATTGCCCTTCTGCCACGGACAAGCGTGTGATGGATGAGCCAGCCGGCAAATTCTCACACGGCCATTTGTCACGCACGCAGGGTGCCATGCGGCATTAAAAGGATTTGTAGCCCATGACATCAAAAGGCTGCGCCGGGCACTGAGAGAAAAGGAGGTCTCTTCCTTCCACCGGGCACCCCACACAGATAAGGGTGCAGCCCATGCATAACCACTAAAGGAGGGGGGGTGGGGTGGCTCCCTTTGAAGGCAGCTTGGAAGCTGCAGCCGGCACAGAAGTCTCGTCTCCTGCCTTTCAGCTACAACTGCATAATAACAAACAAACATAAGAAGTTGCCTGATATCAAGTCAGACCACTGAGCCACCTAGCTCAGTATTGTCTACACTGACTGGCAGCAGCTCCCAGGATTTCAGCTGGCAGTTCTTGCCCTGGAGATGCCATTGCAATGCATTGAGTCTGGGACCTTCTGTGTGCAAAGCAGATGCTCTACCGCTGAGCTACAGCCCTTCCCCCAAGGCACAGAAACATGGGAAGTTAGAATAATAGAATTGTAGAGTTGGAAGGGACCATGGGAATCATCTAGTCTGACCCTCTGCAATGCAGGAATATGCAGCTGTCCCAAACGGGGATCGAACCTGCAACCTTGGCATTATCAGCACCATTCTCTTATCAAGAGAGCCTTATACAGAGTCATCCCATTAGTCCAACTGCTTAAGCATTGTCTACACTGACTGGCAGCAGCTCTCCAGGGATTGAGGAAAGGGGTCTCTCTCCCTGCCCTGCCTGGAGATGCCAGGGATGGAACCTGGGACCTTCTACAAGCAGATTCTCTTACTACTGAACTATATCCATTCCCCAAGCAGCGTATCACCCACCTATTCTCACGTTTAAGCCAGTGCACCATTGTGGTTGGAGTAGCAGACTAGATTCAGGGAGGCCCAAGTTCAAATCCCCACTCAGCCATTATGTTCTTGAGCCGATGTCTACTTTACAGCCAAAACTACCTTACACAGTTGTTTGTTGTGAGGATAAAAAGGGAAAGAGGAAGGGTCAAGTGTTCCGGCCTATGCTCCTTGGAAGAGGGGCAGGTTAAAAATAAAGTATATATCACCAAAAATATGCACCTGTCCGTATTCATCAGCACTAGACGCCAATACAGCTCAAGGTGCAAGTTCCAAATGCCAATCAGCTACCAAACCAAGTTCAAGGGGTTGGTACCAAAATACAAAGCCCTGTACAGCTCAGGACCAGGTTACTTGAGAGATGGCCTTATCCCTTAATAGAGCCCTATGATCTGCTGGATTTCTAAATCTCGGAAGCCCGCTCTGCAGCAACTTAGAGCAGGGCTTTTAGCGTGGCTGCCCCTGTTCTGTGGAATAGCATTCTCCTACAACACATCACAACAGCAGTTCTCTGGGTGGCGTGGAAAATTAAACAGATTTTTAAAAGATTGCAGTTTCCCAATAACTAGAACGAAGAATTAATACACCAGCAATCCTCCACTGACTTGCAGGATATCTTCTGAGAGAAGAAAAGGCTAAGAAGCAAACCCTTACACTAATCTGGAGTGGAGTCCCTAAAACGGTTGGATGATGTCTTGTGCACCTCCTTCTGTCAACTCCTGCAGCCAATCTGGTGCCAAATGTATTGCTCTGCTTTTCTTTGGTCCACATCAGCGAGACCAAGAGGGGAGCATTGTTGTCTGGGCAGCCCAGGACCTCCAGACACACTGCCCAGTCTTGTGCCCCAAAGAGGTCACTTTAGTGCTGCTCACACAGTGTTTGACTTCACCCCTGGATGCGCACTTCTTTGTCTCTCGAGACAGATGGATGCGGCCGCCAACAAAAACAACAAATTAAAGCCATGCGAGGAAATACCCATTCCAGTTGGAGTGGAGTTGGTTCACAGCAGTGTGTAAATTGTAGGAGAAGCAGAAGATTTACAGGGCCCCTAAAGGCCAGCTGTGCTGCATCACAACTCCCATCAGTCCCATTAGAGCAGGCATAGGCGAACTCGGCCCTCCAGATGTCTTGGGATTACAATTCCCATCATCCCTGACCACTGGTCCTGTTAGATAGGGATGATGGGATTTGTAGTCCCAAAACATCTGGAGGGTCGAGTTTGCCTATGCCTGCATTAGAGCGTTCAATGGTCAAGGATGATAGGAGTTGGAGTCCAACAACATCCGCAGGACACAATGTTAGCTATGCCTGCTTTAATGAAATCCACAGATCCATTCCCAACTGCCACCAGCGACTTAAGCCAAAGCATGCCCACCTGCAAGCTATCTAAAAACAGTAGCTAAAGGGGCCAAGTCAAAAGTCCAAGTCAGCCAGATCCATGGTCTTAAGTGCTGGTTCAACAATGGCATCTACTGAGCTGTGCATGTTCTGCAGCTGGGCAAGAAAAATAGAGTAATCACAAGACACACCACAGTGCTAATTTCTCTTGAACTGTAACCATAGTGCCGGTATCAAAGCCCAACAATCCAGGTAAGGGATATGACATTATCCCTTGGAACAACTCTGTGGAAGCCGGAGAGGATGTTGCAAAGGTCAATTAATAATGTTTCTCCCCTAAATGGACAGCGGCAGCACTGCACACTCCCATCTGCAGGAGATGACAATGGGAAAAGCCTAACAGAAAAACAAGTATGGGAGTGAGTGGGAAGGAAGGCATGAAAATAACTCTCTAATGCACTTGGGGAAGGTTTAGTCATCCCCAGGCTACATTTCAGAAAGTTATAAGCATATTATTATTATTACCGGTATTATTAACACTGCATCTGCCAACCTGGCCCCCTCCAGATGTTTCAGAGTCATACCTCGGGTTGCAGTCGCTGTGGGTTGCGCATTTTCGGGATACGGACGCGCTGAACCCGGAAGTACCAGAATGGGTTACTTCCGGTTTTTGGCGCTCACGCATGCGCAGAAGCGCTAAATCGCGCTTTGCGCATGAGTGCCGAATTGCATCACGCGCGTGCGCAGATGCAGCGGCGCTGGTTGCAAACGTGCCTCCCGCACGGATCGCGTTCGCAACCCAAGCGTCCGCTGTACAACTTCAGCTTGCTGGGGCTGATGGGAGTTGTAGTCCAAAAGGGCGCCAGATTGGTGGATGCTGGATTAACACATCATAGAAAAGGCGCAGGTTTTTTTTCCTGCTCCTTCCAGAATACCCACCAGCTATTAAAGCCCCCGCAACTTCCCTTGGAGAAAAACAAGGCAGACAACAAGCATTCAGAACCTATCAAAGGCTGTCTGCAGCGAATACAAAATTTACTAAGAAGCCCCCCACTAAAGTAACACTTATCCTGTTTGGATCATGGACAGCATAGCAGTTCATAATCATGAAACAGTGGTTAATTAGAGGGATTCCTGGATTGTTTGTTAGTGCCACGAAGGGGCTATGTGCTCGGAGAAGAGGCTCATTATTACCTAGACTTACTGAGCTGAGTTGTGATTGTGAGAACACGGCAACTGATTCATCTGCTGTCACGGAGCTGGAAATAATTCTCAATTTAAACTAAACATGGCATATAGTTGTTGCAGCGCCACCTTGCACCTTTCAGCTCAGATTGCACTAAGGTGCTAAACCTTGCACTTAGGATGTATCACTTCAGACTGTACTAAGGGGCTCATTCTGACAGAACATTTTCCACACCAAAAGAACAAAACAAACCTGCGCAGACAAAGCTAGCACATCAGGGGTAAGGCTCAGCAATTTGAATACTCCTTGTCACCAATGCACTATTTTCTACATGGGGGGGGGCGTGGGGTTTGTATGGAGGAGCATTCAGTCATGGCCAACTTGCACCTACAGTCTGAAGATACAGGTTTACCACCTCAGTGGGAATTACGCCTCACAGAAAACAAAACCAAATACATATTTAAAACTTGTGTTTCTTTATGGGGAAGCTGTGGCCACAGGCCATATTAGGTCCCACAGCTGCAGAAGAACAGGCAGCCTTAAAGTCAGCGGTGAGGAACCTTATGCCCGACAAGGAATCCCCTCCTGTGGTTTCTTGCAACTGGGAATCAGAAGCATTACTGCCTCTGGCAGTGGAGGTAAAACACGACCATCGTGATTCATAGCAGCTTTCTCCTCCATGAATTTGTCCGATCCTCTTTTAAAGCCTTACAAGTCAGTGGCCATAACTGCCTTCTATGGGAGCGAGGTTCACAGTTTAACTCCACACTGTGCGAAGAAGTACCGTATTTTTCGCTCTATAAGGTGCACTTGACCATAGGACGCACCTAGTTTTTACAAGGGGAAAGCCCCATTTTTTTGTGGATCAGCTCAAATTTCTGCAGCTTCTTTTGCAAAGGAGAAAAGCCCCATTTTTTGAGGATCAGCTCAAAGTTGTTGAGCTTACTTTGCAAAGGGAAAAAACCCTGTTTTATGGGGTTTAACTCACAGTTCTGCAGCTTCAGGAAAAGGGAGCCATTTCTACAGTTTCCAGACAGATAATCTAATCAGCCAGTCACATGTCGCTGGGGAAACAGCCTCCCTCTGCAAGGGGGCGGGGCTGGAATCTCTCTCCCTTATCTCTCTCCCCAATCATTTGCTGAGCAGCTGCTCAGGGGCTTCCTTTCAACACCCCCTTCTCTCTCTCTCTCTCTCTCTCTCTCTCTCTCTCTCTCTCTCTCTTTTTAAAAAAAGCACAATCTGCTTTTGCCCCTGGGCAGTTCAGCTCCAGGGACCACACATTCGCTCCATAAAATGCACAGACATTTCCCCTTACTTTTTAGGAGGGAAAAAGTGCGTCTTATGGAGCGAAAAATACGGTACTTTTTCTTTTGTCTACCCTGAATCCTCTAACGTTCATCTTCATCAGATGCTCACAAGATCTAGTGTTATGAGAGAGGGAGGAAAACTTTGCTCTTTTCCACTTTCTGCACCCTGTGCAAAATTTCATACACGTCTATCATGTCGTCGCATTGCTACTGAAGTGAACGGGCACGGCTAACTTAGGTTCATTAATTTCAACGGGTGTACTCTTGAGTAGAACTTCGTTGGGTACAACCCAATGATTCTAAGCATGCACAGGATAACACTCCTGTTCACAGATCGCTTCTCAGTCAGAATAATTCCAAAAGAACACCGGGGGGGGGGTGTACAAGTTACAGAGAAGAGCGCCACATGCACATCTCTACAAGAGACGAAAACACAGGTACAAAAAGATTTTTTGTGCCAAACCTTTCACATTCATATCACAGCTGCCATCTAGTGTTTAAAAGAAATCTCTGCAGTTTCCAACAAGACATCCTCATAATAAATGTCACATATTTCTGGACTGTCCTGAAAACAGACGCAAAAGGTTGAGCTTGGGTTTGACTGTGAAGCATGGAATTATTGCAACCCACAGCAAATAAAAGTCCGTTCTGTTTAGATGCTATCGGCACTACTAGCCTCAATTTAGGCAAGAGATAACCACTTTAATCCCAGGAGCGCAAAAAGTTTTCCAGAAGGGTTAATTCAGGCAGCAGCAGAAGGCAGCAACCAAGGGGGGAAAGCAACAATCCACGCAGGAATATAAATATGTGAAATAAGTTAAATTTAAAACGAGGCTCAAGTTAACAAAGAAATTGAAGGCAAGACGTTTGGGATGGCTTCTTCAACAAACGGAAAGGAGGAAAAGGAGCACACAGGCAAGGCCGGATTTAGGTTTGATGAGGCCCTAAGCTACTGAATGTAATGGGGCCCTTTATATATCCAGTTGTCCTTTGTCGTCAACAAATTGTCGCTGTTTTTTGTGTTTAATATATGCTATATGGTAATTTGAGGGACGTGGGTGGCACTGTGGTCTAAACCACAGAGCCTAGGGCTTGCCGATCAGAAGGTCGGCGGTTCGAATCCCCGCAATGGGGTGAGCTCCCGTTGCTTGGTCCCAGCTCCTGCCAACCTAACTGTTCGAAAGCACGTCAAATTGCAAGTAGATAAATAGGTACCGCTCCGGCAGGAAGGTAAACGGCGTTTCCGTGCACTGCTCTGGTTCACCAGAAGCGGCTTAGTCATGCTGGCCACACGACCCGGAAGTTGTACGCCGGCTCCCTCGGCCAATAAAGCGAGATGAGCGCCGCAACCCCAGAGTAGTTCGCGACTGGACCTAATGGTCAGGGGTCCCTTTACCTTTTACCTTTATATGGTAATTTATGGACCTAATAGGTATCTAAAGCCATTTGCACATAACAAAATATGTATTTTATCAATTTTATTTGTTTTTTATCTTATATTTGGGAAATGTACATCCAGTTGTTGTTTTTCCCGTTAGATTTTTTGGGGGCCCTAAGCTATAGCTTGATTAGCTTATATGTAAATTCCGCACTGCACAGAGCACACATAGCGAGGATACTATCTAGAGAAACTCAACGAATGAATTAAGGTGCATATCAGTCAAATAGTCTTTCCCATATACAAAACCTTAGCTGCCTGGCAGAAGCTTCCTGCGGCTTTGGAAAGGAGACTTTCCCAGCCCTACCTGGAGATGCTGGGGAATGAACCTGGGGTTTCTGCATGCAAAGCAGATGCTTTGCATCTCTTTGTGCTTTTCTTTAAATCCAAGAGGACCATGTGGCCAATTTCAAACTGGCCACAACCGAGAAGCATGGTGCATGCTCTCACAAGTCAGGATAGCAGATGCGCACACAACTTTCAATTCAGAATCAAGATAAAATGCATCCCTGAATCTAGGGATTAATGGGTGGACAACAAAAGTGGATTTTGAGAGTCCTTATGGTGGCTAAGAGATTTATACTAAAAGCCTGGAAGGCTTTTATTGTCTATTACACAATGGTCTAAGGCAGTGGTTTTCAACCAGTGTGCCGTGGCACCCTGGGGTGCCTTCAGGGTGGATAAAAATCAACAATTTTTTTTAAAAGATAAAAAAATCGGATTTTTTAAAAATTTAAATCGGATTTTTAAAAATTTAAATCGGATTTTTTAAAATTTAAATCGGATTTTTTAAAATTTAAACTGGATTTTTTTTATTTAAATTGGATTTTTAAAATAAAATGCTTTTGGAGGAAAAATCTTTCTAAATATAGTCTTCTATTTAAGTTACATTGTAGTCCAAAGGCTATTCATCAGGAAATAAGGATTTGTTTTAAGTTTATCAAGTGTGCTAAAACTCAGTCTAAGTTTTTTTTAAAAAAAATGTTTAACCACATCAGTTAACAAACATGGATACATATGCTATCATGTTATTGTTTTAGTTAAATAAATTGTTTAAATGATTATTAAGGAAATGATTATTTTTCTCCTTCCAATAAAGTACAGCAGAAAAGTTGTCCAAATATAAACAGTTAGCTTATTAAACCTCACCATAATTTCATAATTATCTGTCTATGTATTTCTAGTAGTATAACCAAATCAGTAATTTTTGATATAACTGTAAAAACTACTCTGAAAATTTATTATTCCAAAAATGAAACCTTCATATGGTTGTAAATATTAAGATTATACCAGCAAGAATGAGTCTTTCTGTAAAAAAAAATATTTAAATCAAGTCTTACTGACTAGTGATTTAAATCAAGCCTTACTGACTAGTGATTTAAATCGTGATTTAAACCAAATCCACCCTGGGTGCCTTGAATGACGGTTAGGGATGCCATGGGCAACACTGGCCTCTGTCCCTCTTTCTTCCTTCCTTCGTTCCTCTCCCTCCCTCTGAAGTCCTCTCGTGTCTCTGCCTCCCAATGGCTTGCACAGCTGTTTATTGCAGCAGCCCTGGCTATAACCTCCACAGACGAATGAAGTCATCTCTCTTTAGGGCAGGGTGGGGGCAGCTCAGAGACCAGGGGCAGCAGCAGTGGCTGCCCAGAAGACTCCCAAGGTGAGGGGAGAGGACAGGAGGCTGAGGTGAACACTTCCGCCAGGGAAGGTGTTCAAAAAAGGGTGAGGGGCTGCCAGCTCTGCGGGCAAGGGGTGGCATAACTGGGCTCCTGAGCCCCACAGGGGTGCCGCAGAAAGAATGTAGTTTGTTAAGGGAGCCATGTACTCAAAAAGGTTGAAAACCTCTGGTCTAAGGGCCTCACAGCCCTGGCAACATTTAAATGAAATTTCATATATGCATAATTTACATGTGGATACCTACTTGAACATCTGCAGGGCCTATATTAATTTACTCATGTACTGATGGTCACTGTATCCCCAAAGTGAACAGACTGTGGTCTACTGTTATTACTAGTGTTATCTGTATATTATAATTTGCTTTTCTCTCTCTTTTATTTCTTCCTTAATTTTATTTATTCCATTTCTCTTCCTCGCTAAATTGGCAAACAAAAAATTAATTTTAGAAAAAGCAGAGTGCACCAAATCAAGAGTAAATGTGAAAGCTGGACGGAGGCTCAGCAGCAGTCCTGCTGATGGATGACAATCCCCTCCTTCCCCAGCTGCTTGCTACGTTGGCTGGGGCTCATGGGAGCTGGGCTGCCATCAACACAGCCCACCCCACCCTCCATCCAAGAAAACCTACCTCCCCTGTGCTTGGATTCGTCCCATACTTCTTTATCCAGGGAACGATATTCCTAAAACAAGAGCAAAAAAGATGCAGCGGATCAGATACAAAATCAGAAATGCCTGGTTCCTCCTGAAAAGTCACATGTGTTCTGGTATAGCCTAGGGGATTAGGCAAGTGAGCTGAGAAGCCCCCAGCTGAAATAGTACCTTGGATATGAGCTTACTTTCCATATATAATAATAATAATAATAATAATAATAATAATAATAATAATAATACCGGTAATAAATTTATACCCCACCATCTGGCTGGATTTTCTCAACCACTCTGGAAAGCACCCAATAGAATATTATTATTATTATTATTATTATTATTAGCAATAAAACATCAAACATTAAAAACTTCTCTAAACAGGGCTGGCTTCAGATGTCTTCTAAAAGTTAGATAGTTGTTTATTTCCTTGAGATCTGATGGGAGGGCGTTCCACAGGGCGGGCACCAACACCAAGAAGGCCCTCTGCCTGGTTCCCTGTAGCTTTGCTTCTCGCAGTGAGGGAACCGCCAGAAGGCCCTCGGCACTGGATCTGTGTCCGGGCTGAATGATGGGAGTGGAGATGCTCCTTCAGGTATAATGGGCCGAGGCCGTTTAGGGCTGTAAAGGTCAGCCCTAAAGGTCAGGAAACGTACTGGGAGCCAATGTAGGTCTTTCAGGACCTACATTATTCTCCCCACCTATTAGCAACTTGTGAAGATAACAACTGTGCGTTCTCGATGGCAGATTTGCTAAATTTTCCTTCAAGGAGAGAAGAGCTATACTAATGGGGGCGGGGGGGGGGAGATGGAGACCACTGAAAAAGTAGCAACTTACAGCAAGTCGAAGATGGTACCTTCCAGTGTGCATACAGGATATTCAAATGGCTGCAAAGATAAGCTAGGGGGGGGGGAGAAAAAAAGAAGTGCGATGATTAAGTAAATGTGAATTAAATATCAGCAGAAGAGCACAATGATAAGCCAGCAATGCAATTCTACCTAAATCCTGAGATGGGGACCCCGTGTGCCTTGCATGTTCTGTTGAAGGACAATCCCCATCAGCATGGAGTTCAACAACATGCCCCATTCCTGACCTAAGCAATGACCACAAAGACATATTTCTGGGTTGGATATTCTGCAATTGGAGCTCCACCACTCAAAAAAGAGCCCTGCTCATAGTAGATCCTCACTTAAAACTCTGGGAAAGCCAGTGCAGTATAGTGGTTAGAGCATCAGACTTGGACCTGGGAAAATGGGGTTCAAATCGTCACTCGGGCCATAAAGCTCACTGGTGACCCTGGTCCTATCCTACCTCATAAAGTTGTTGTGAGGGGGGGAGGGAGGATTTGGGCCACACTGAAGGAAAGATGGAATATAAATGCAATAATAATAATAATATAAAATAAACAAACAAAAATAAAGTTGGGTAACCTGGAGAAAAGTCTCAGGTGAAGAAATGGGCATGTTCTGACGAGTGCTTATAAGCTTCCTCAAAAGGCAATTAGAATAATAGAACTGTAGAGCTGGGAGGGACCAAGATGGTCATCTAGTCCAACCCCCTGCAATGCAGGAATCTTTTGCCCAATGTAGGACTCAAACCCATGACCCTGAGATTAGGAGTCTCATGCTCTACCAACTCATGTGCTATCCCAGTGCCAAAAGAATCCTAATGATGGCACCAGGTGGATCTCACTAGGGAGCCACAACTGATTAAGGTGCAAAGGGGGCTATTACAAATGAACATATTAATACTGTGTACAGTTCTGGTCACCTCACCTAAAAAAGGAGAGCAATTCAAAAAGGAGAGTGATTCTAAATGATGGGTTTTAAATGAGTGATTCTAACTGATGAAGGTTCCAGGTTCAATCCCTGGTATCCCAGGCTAGAAGAGATTTCTGCCTGACAAACTGGGGAGCAGCTGCCAGTGTACAGTATACAATTCTGAGCTTCAGGGATCAAATGGTCTTATTATCAAACTAGTGAATTTAGCCCGTTAATAACGGGCTCTAGATTATATGTGATATGTCAGACTTCTTGTCTTGCCCCCCCACACCTCGCATCCCAAGTGCAAAAACGCTGCATCCCCCTTCGCAAACACATTAACCCTTCCCTCCCCAGCCTCCTCTCCCTTCCCATTAACCCTTTCCCTCCCCAGCCTCCTTTCCCTACCCATTAACCCTTCCCTCCCCAGTCTCCTCAATCTCTCTCTCTGTCTCTCTCTCTCTCTCACACACACACACACACACGCCTCTCTCTCCCTCTGAGACATACTCTGACACTCTGAGAAACACACACACACACAAACACACTCTTTCTGTCACCATCTTTTTTCCTTTTCCTCCGCTTGATCTTCCTTTCTTTTTTCCATTATCTCCTTTTCTTCTTATTTTCCGCCTTTGTTTTTTCTCCCCCCTTCTTTTCCCCTTTCCCCCCTTTATTTCCCTTTTATTTATTCCTTTTCCTCCCATTTCTTCTCCCCCTTTTATTCCCTTTATCCCTTGTTTTCCCCTTTTATTTTTCCTTTCCCCCTTCCTTTCCCTTTCCCTCCCCTTGATTTCCCCATATTTTTTTATTTTCCTTCCTTTTTTATTCCCCCTTGTATTTGCCTCTCCCTTTTATTTTCCCCCACCCCTTGCTTTTCCCTCCCTCCCCTCGTTTATTTTCCCGTGAGGTTTACCGTTGAGTAAGCTTTCACTCGCCTCATATACGCACTCGAGCCCGAAGCCGCCATTTCCTCCAAGGCCCGCTCGGGCCCAGGCAAGGAGGGGGAGGGCGGGGGCAGCGCGTCGGCGGTGGCGGTGGGGCTCCGGGCGGTGGAGGCCGTTGGTGTGGAAGTGGCGGGAAGGCGGAGGCGGTTCCGGGCAGGGGGCCCCGCACTCCCTCCTCCCTCGCCCCCCTCCCCACAGCACCGCCAGGCTCGGCCCCTCAGGGTAAGGCGGCGGTGGCGGCAGCGAGGGCAGCCGGCGGCTGAACGGCGGCTTCTTCCGGCGCCGCTTCACCGCCCGCCCTGCTCGCTTTCTCGCCGTCTCTGCACTCCCCGTCTGCCTGCTTCTCCGTTGCCGCCGCCGGCCTCCTTCCCTCTCTCGCTTGGCGCCGCTTCCCTCGCGCTTTGGCGAGAATCGGCAGCGGGAAGTTCCGCTGGAGCTGGGCGGCAACGGGAGGCACAACAGGAGGCAAGCAGTAAAGGCGGCGGCGGGAGCACCGCTTCCCCCCGCTTCCCCCCGTAGTGGGCCTCGGCAGCCTCGCCATGTCCGTGCGAGGCAGCGGCGCTGGCGCAACTGAGAACGCGCGTGCGCCGCCGCTGCCTTCCGGACACGCCCCCCTCTCCAATCCCTGCTCCAATCCCTGCGTCCGCGTGTGGCATGCGCAGAGCGCACTTCCGTGACACACGGAAAAGCAGGGACACTTCAAGATTATTATATAGGATGGTCCATAAGAATTATAAAGGAATTAAACCAGAATTTAATATTTCTTCAGTGCTCACCTGCAGTGATCAAAGGGCAGACGTCTGAAGTTGGACTGTGGAATTTCTGTTCAATTAAAATAAATAAAAATATATCACACACAACATCATGTTCAACCTGGGATACACATTGTTTTCCTGATTATAATGCTAGAGCTTCTGTCTCAGTTTTTAACATTCCTTTTACAATGCATGAATGAACTGTGGATTTTTGATCGATACACCACGTTACCCTAAATACCATTCACGCCAGTGGGCATGCAGCAGAAGTCATTGGATGTCATTGGATTATGTCACACACACATACCCCCTTTATGCACATTTCTGATCGCAATGATGCACCCATGAAAACAGTGGGAAATAACTATGTTGGAATACTGTAAGAGGCAACATGATAGTTTCTCCAGAGCATGGAGAAACTGGACACAGAAAAGTTTCCCCTCCTCTCTCATAGCACTAGAATTCACAGGCGTCCAATGAAGTTGAATGTTGGAATACTCAGGACAGAGAAAAGAAAATACTTCTCCACACAGTGCACTGTTAAACTATTGAACTCGCTCCCACAGGAAGCAGTAGTAGCCACCAACTTGGGTGCCTTTAAAAGAGGGTTGGACAAATTCATGCGGGAGAGGATTATCAATGGCCACTAGCCATAATACCTATGCTCTGCCTCCACAGTTGGAGGCAGCAATGCTTCTAAATACTAGTTGCTGGAAACCACAAGGGATTTTGAAGCTTATACGCTGGAATCCTGCTTGTGCGCTTCCCACAGGCTTCTGGTTGGCCACCATGAGAACAGGATGCTGAACTAGATGGGCCATTGACCTGATCCAGCGGGCTCTTCCCATGTTCTTAAAAGAAAAAGTGCTGTAAATCCAAGCCACATACCTGCTTTCTTTCCTCCATAAAAATGTGTGTATTCTGCACAAGTTATGTACCTAGAGAGAGAAAAAGACAGTTAGGGGGATAACAGTTATTGCCCTGAGTTTTGTTTCCAGAGCTAGGAACTGCTGCTGCACTTAAAGATCCTTGTGCTGATACAGAGAAAAATGGGTGAGACATCCAAATTTGAAATGCCTTTTGCAGCATAACTGAATGGAAAAGCCATCTAATAAGGGCAAAGGAGAAGGAAGCTTGTAAGTAGCTAAAAGATTTAGGCTACAATCCTAAAGGCACTTAAGAAAAAGCAAGCCCCAGTCAGGACCCAGACCCTGGTTCAAGTCTCACGTTGCCCATAAACTCACCAGGAGACTTGAAGGCAAATGGCTCTCTCTTTTCTTGGTTCTCTCATCACCATCGACAAGATAATAGTACTAGCTTTCCATATAGGGTTGTTGTGTGTGTGCATGAAGCTCTCCGACCAGTAAAAAAACAAACAAACCTGTTTTACAAATGTCAAGCCTTATTTACTGATGTCACTTTTTAGGGTAGAGCTTTGAGTTGCTTAAGCAATCCTATACCTGTACCAGTACAATTTTATATCTCTTTTAAAACAACCATTAAACAGCCAATACGCATCCAGCGACGTAGCTGGATTTAAAACAAACACAACCAGTTCAAAACCAGCTGCACTATTCTTGGAACGCATGTGACGAGAGGGCAACATACGCAATCCACCTAAACCTCACAGCCTTTTGAACTAAGATACAGAACTATGATCTAAGACTCATGAATGATGCGGTTGGTGTGATGCGCTGTTGCAAGCGCTCCAATTGCAGAACAGCCTTTACCAAAGGTGTCATGGGCTTTGAAGACGCTCAAACTCAGGACAAAAGGGAGAAATGTGCTAAGAGGAAGGCACAAACCCTCACCATGATCAACTCCCGCCCGGAAACCTATGTTCCCCACTGTGGAAGGACGTGTGGATCCAGAATTGGGCTCCACAGCAGGGGCGTAGCAACGGGGGGGGGCAGGGGGTGGGCCGCCCCGGGTTCCACCCCAGAGGGGGGTGACACTTTTTTCAAAAAAAATTAAAAAAAAATTTTTTTTTTATTTTAATTTTTTTAATTTTAACTTCATTGAAAAAAAGAGATAATAGACACACACACACAACCCCCACACCTCACAAAGTGGCACCATCAGAGGGGGGTGACACTTTTTAATTTTTTTAAATTTTTTAAATTTTTATCATTTATTTAAAAAATTTATTATTTTAACTTTATTGAAAAAAAAGAGATAATAGACACACACACACACACACACACACACACACACACACACACAAAACCCCCACACCTCACAAAGTGGCACCATCAGAGGGGGGTGACACTTTTTATTTTTATTTATTTACATTTTTATTATTTTTTATTATTTTTTATTAATTTTAACTTTATTGGGGAAAAAGAGATAATAGACACACACACACAAAACCCCCACACCTCGCAAAGTGGCACCATCAGAGGGGGGTGACACTTTTTAATTTTTTTTTTAAAAAAATACAATTAAAGTGGTGGGGGGTGACAAAAAAAATTCCGCCCCCGGGTACCACCTGGGCTTGCTACGCCTCTGCTCCACAGTCACTTATAGACACACTGTTAAGACCATGTTCATGGAAGACAATCTTACTTGGCTTACGAGTGATCACCAAAGAAAGAAGATGTAAAACTGGAAAACTGATTTTAAAATGTTATTAAAACAACAACAACCAAAAACCAGCACTCCAGCAAAACCTGGTGGATTTTAGATATAGATAGATAAATCTCAATATATGTGTGTGTGTATCTATATATCTATCAAATATCTATCAAATGTATTAACTGAATCATGGACGTAGCCAGGATTTTTGTTTGTGGGTGGGCAGGCTTTAAAAATATTATTAAAAATTAAAAAAAGCAGTCCAGCAAAACCTGGTGGATTTTAGATATAGATAGATAAATCTCAATATATGTGTTTGTGTATCTATATATCTATCAAATATCTATCAAATGTATTAACTGAATCATGGACGTAGCCAGGATTTTTGTTTGTGGGTGGGCAGGCTTTAAAAGTATTATTTAAAAAAAACAAAACAGCAGTCCAGCAAAACCTGGTGGATTTTAGATGTGTGTGTGTGTCTATACATCTATCTAATGTATTATTAATAATAATAATTATTATTATTATTATTATTATTATTATTTATTATTTATACCCCACCCATCTGGCTGGATTTCCCCAGCCACTCTGGGCAGCTTCCAACAAAAGATGAAAAATGCATTAAAACATCAGTCATTAAAAACTTCCCTAAACAGGGCTGCCTTCAGATGTCTTCTAAACGTCAGATAGTTGTTTATTTCTTTGACATCTGATGGGAAGACGTTCCACAGGGCGGGCGCCACTACCAAGAAGGCCCTCATGGGCATAGGCAGGATTTTTGTTAGGGGGGGAGCAGAACCTCAGATTTGTATTGATTTGCATTGATTTAGGCCTGCCGCCCACCCACCCCCCCGGCTGCACCCATGAACTGAATACAAAACCTAAAAAACTAAAATGATACAACAGCATGCAGAGATTATTAAACAGATTATTTTTTTATGTTGTTGTTGTTGTTGTTGTTGTTGTTGTTGTTGTTGTTGTCCCGTGCCCCTATCGAGGCACCCCCCCCAACAGCCCCCCCCGGTGTGGTAACAACCTGAGAGGAGAGGCTCAGCGGCCCCCCAGCCTGACCACAACCAAACCAGGAGGGCCGTTTTGCTTCGGTTGTGGGAAGCGAGAGCCGGACGTTTCCACTCACATCTTGTCCTTCTGGTGCTGCCTTTTCCCCATACTGGCTGCTGAGCTTGGTCACCTCCACGGTGGCCTCGGGGAGGGAGGAAGAAAAAAGCAACGCCACACGGAGCCGAGCCGGTAATCCAAACGGAGGAGAGAGAAACACCCGACCCGCCTGAAGAGAAAAGCGGAAGATGCAGCTACTTCCGGCGGAGCGGAGTGCGCCGCTCATAGGGCTCCCCCACCTAACCGGAAGCACCGAGCCGGCACTTTAAGAGTTCCGCGCTTCTCCACGCTCCCTCTACTCTCAACTTTAAAAAATAGATACAGTAAAGTGCCGGGTTTACGTATAAGCTAAACAACCTATAGCTTAAGGCTATAGGGGCCCCCCAAAAAATTAAAGTTCATTAGTGTCAATTAATGGATGGTGGTGGAAATGAATATCTGGCAAGTGTGGCAGTTTCAACATTTCAGCTTTGTTTACTAAATACTAGTAGAAATATTAGATCACTCTCTAAGGCAGATGATGCTGAACTACAGTGGTACCTCTGGTTAAGAACTTATAATTCGTTCTGGAAGTCCGTTCTTAACCTGAAACTGTTCTTAACCTGAGGTACCAATTTAGCTAATGGGGCGTCCCGCTGCCACCACCACATGATTTCTGTTCTCATCCTGAAGGAAAGTTCTTAACCCGATGTACTATTTCTGGATTAGCGGAGTCTTTAACCTGAAGCGTCTGTAACCTGAAGCGTCTGTAACCCGAGGTACCACTGTACATCCAGCCTAATGCTTTCCTTCATCACAAGTCTCTGTCATGTATGCAAACCTATGCCAATAATAGTCAAAATATTTATTGAATGAAAAAGGAGTTGGGGATGTACACCCATCCAATACATTATGGACTACTACAAAGATGCACCCACACACCCAGAAGGGTGTCCTGTATGAGAAGGCACTGAATCACATTGAGCCTAAAGCTTTCCGTGGCTGCAAGACTCTGTCAAATATGGCACCCTCATGCCAATAAGAGCAAAACATGTTGGAATGAGCAGGGAGGGGGTATTCATTGTGTCCACTTTTGCCTCTAACTCCACCCACATGTTAGGTTACCCATGAGGGATACCTGGATAGCTTACAATTAATTATTATTATTATTATTATTATTATTATTATTATTATTATAAAAATCAATATAAACATAAAACAAGCTATAAAATCAAAGGCAACATAAATACAATACTTCCCCCCCTTAAAACACAGGTGTAAAAATGGAGAGCCATTCTGAGTTTTATAACTGGTTTATTTAACTGGGTTCGAGTTTATACATGACATGGGTTATTTGATGGCCTTTTGGGAAGGCCATTGTATCAACTGGTAGATCATCTTGCTTTGCATAGAGGTCTTGGGTTCCATCTGGGAAACACTCATGTCTGAAACCCCGGAAAGTCACTGCCAGTCAGTGTACCAGTGTTTCTCAAACGTTGTTGGACTGTTGTTGGACTACAAGGCCCATCATCCCTGACCGCTGGTCTTGCTAACTAGGGATGGTGGGAGTTGTAGTTCAACAACAGCTAGGGACCCACTTTTGAGGAACAGTGGTAGACAGTATTGAGCTAGATGGGCCAATAGTCTGACATGCTATGAGACAGCTCTTCCTATGAAGGAATGGACCTCTAGGCCCAATTCAATTTTTATCCTGCCTTCCCTCATGAAGGAGCCCAGAATATGCTTTGCCACTTATAGCGGAGACTACCTAACAAAATACCATGAATGCCAAACTTCGGTGGTTAAATTTCCGTAACTGAATGTTAACCCTGCCACCCTGGTGTTTGGTTTCTGTAGTTTATGGTTCGCCCCTTAACTTCCAAAAGTAAATAGTCGCTCTGTGGTGTAAACCACTGAGCCTAGGGCCTGCCGATCGGAAGGTCAGCGGTTCGAATCCCCACGACAGGGTGAGCTCCCGTTGCTCGGTCCCAGCTCCTGCCCACCTAGCAGTTTGAAAGCACGTCAAAGTGCAAGTAGATACATAGGTACCACTCCGACAGGAAGGTAAACGGCGTTTCCGTGCGCTGCGCTGCTATCGCCAGAAGCGGCTTAGTCATGCTGGCCACATCACCCGGAAGCTGTACGCAGGATCCCTCGGCCAATAAAGCAAGATGAGCGCCACAACCACAGAGTCGTCCGCGGCTGGACCTAACGGTCAGGGGTCCCTTTACCTTTATACACTTGCCACAGGTCTTGAGAGCCAGCTGACTGAGAGCCAGTCTATATCTAAACCACAACCAATCCTTCTTGTGTATGGGCAAGACTGGCTGATATGCTCTTTATTCATTCCATGCATTCAGCCAGATCATCGGCAAGCTAACTATTTGGATCTAATAACTGTAGCTACTCACAGAATCACTTTTATAGAACAAAGATAATAATGTCATGCTCTCTGCTTTTTTGGATGGCCGTTATAAAAAAGAAAATCCTTGGAACTGTATTTTTGTGCAATGTGTAAAACCGACACAAAGGATATTGTCCTTTATATAAAGATCCCTGTCAAAAATATTTGTCAAGAGTTTAGTTGCAGGAACCTAGTCCATAGAAAGTTTGTTTTCATTATCAAACAGCAAAAAATAAAATAAAAATGCAGTTAGTTTGCTTGTGTCTTTACCTACACTGATGACCGGGAAATTAAGAGTATATTTTTAGCTGAACCTTTCAATTTATTATTATTATTGCTCTCTGTTTTATTACAGCTTACAGCTAAACAAATACAGCTATTGCCTACCATGAATGCCTCTTCTAAAATTATTTATGACCAACTTATTTATAGGTAGGTAGCCGTGTTGGTCTGCCATAGTCAAAACAAAATAAAAAATAAAAAATTCCTTCCAGCAGCACCTTAGAGACTAAGTTTGTTCTTGGTATGAGCTTTTGTGTGCATGCACACTTCTTCAGATACCTTTATTCAGACCAGGTCTCTCCATGGTTTTAAGTTTGGTAACGAGTTGCAATTCAGCAACTTCTCTTTCCAGTCTATTTCTGAAATTCCTTTGCAATAAGACAGCTACTTTGAGATCTTGTATAGAATGTCCTGGGAGATTGAAGTGTTCTCCTACTGGTTTCTCCGTCTTGTGATTCCTGATGTGTGCATGCACACAAAAGCTCATACCAAGAGCAAACTTAGCTGGTCTCTAAAGTGCTACTGGAATGAATTTTTTATTTTTTATTTTGTTTCAACTTATTTATGTAATCCCAATATTTGTGTGTTTGTTTGTGCAATATGGCTTCCCCCCTCCCTTTCAGGCTTGATTTGTAAAGATACTTCAGTGATGACCCACAGCTGAAATAAGATACAAATGACTACCGACTGAAAACAAAGGCTGCATTCAGTTTTTGTTTTAAACAGGCTGTGGCCCGTACAGTTTAATGCTACTACAAGCAGCACAAGAACTTCCACTTTGTTCTTAGATCAATGCAATGTTCATTTATTTGTACTTACAAAACCCCTCCCCCAAAAGCCCAGCCCCTCCCTTTTCAGCTACCTCCCCAGCCCACCTCCCCCACAAATGCCTTTTACAAATAGTTAAAAATTAAAAACCAGATGACATTAATTTTGGTACAATTATTCAGCAATATAGCTGTCATAATTAATGGGTTACGTTTCATTACAACCAGGGAGATTTGGGTAAAGTGGGCGGGGAATTCTGGTTATTGGCCAAATAAAATTTCATATTACAAGTTAGCAAATTCTAGTACAAAAATAGTCCATGTGATAGAACAGCCTGTAATATTTATTTTTTTAATTTTTATTGTTATTCACAGTTAAGAGAGTCTGTTGGCTGCATAATTCCTTAAGTATTTTATGAATTTTTCTTTTTCTTGTATGGGGCTTCTTCTTATATAACCCAAATATAGGACAGAGCCTCAATAAATCCTTAGCAAAGAACCCTAGAATGAGGGTTAATAAGATGTTCAGTTTATCTTCTTGTAATGTGCTTTTCATGGGATATCCAAAACCCAACTGGTTCCCCAGGTAGTCTCTTTGATATTTGTCACTATGAGATCTAGAATCAAAAGGACCCCTGAAGGATATTCTCCAGAACTTTTCCATGGCGGCCACAGGCCACGGTAGCGATGCTCAAATTCCACATGGGGAGGGGGGTGCAAAAGCATGCTCTGTCCATCCCCATTTCCCCCACACATTCCTCTTGTCACCTCCTTTCAAAAAAATCACCAGTATTTTGCTCATTAAAACAACCTCGGGCCTGGTTCTTCTTCGCATCTCTCCCAGGAGTATTCCATTCTGACTATGGCCCCTTCCGTTTCCACCTGTTATTAATGCTTTTCTGCAATTTGTTTCTTTTTTTCCCTTAGGCCAGAGAAACATCTGCAGAGGTGCTACTTGTCCCTCAAGGTATCTAGCTGCTCTTGGTATTCGGTGAAAAGCCGTTGCAAACGAAGGTTCTGACCGATGACGGGAAGCAGTTCCTTGAGGAGCTCTCGCTTGCGTAAGCCCTGCACGGGGAAGGAAAATAAATCCTTTAACGTCCATCATCACACGGAGAATACCAGAGTTTGATTGTGGGATCACAAGAGACTCCCCACTTGTAACTGACTTATGCACAACCACGTATGCGCACGGCGCCGGGAAACAATTAATTTAATTCATACCAGGAAATGGAAGAGGAGAGCTGGAGTCCTTGTGGCTTGCGAGGAGATGTTCCCCGAAGCCAGAAGAGGACATTAGTAAGAGACTGGGCGCTCAATGGGGCTTTGTTTAGGCTGCTCAGCCTCCCCACCTAATAGCTAATGTGCGTGGTAGCGCAGCAGCAACAACTGTGTGTTTAGGGAAGTTTTTAACCTGTGATTTTGATGTATTTTAATCTCTGTTGGAGGCCGCCCAGAGTGGCTGGGGAGACCCAGCCAGATGGGTGGGGTACAAATAAAAAAAAAATTATTATTATTATGTGTGCCCTCCAGCCTCCTGCCAGCCCCAGAGCTTCAATTCCAGTTGTGGATATTTTTGGTACTGTGTTTGGGTTTGTTTATCTGGTTTGGAGAGACAGTGGCAGAGAGGGCATTTCAAGGGTGTTTGGAGGGTGCTCTCCCCCACGTAAGTGGGGAATCACCTGTATAGCTATGATGGGTTTGTGCAAATTGGGGGCTTTCCCTTTCTGCGTCAACTGTCCCAAAGCATGTGGCTGCATGGAGGACGTATTGCATGAAAAACTAGAGGGTCACAGTTGCGCTGGGAAGTGCTTCATATCACTCTCAGAGAATAAATTGATGCACAATGTACCCAAGCAGGCACTGGCTCACATACACGCCCAAGGATAATCACACAGGTAGGTGGGTGGGGGAACAAGGCCCAACTGCTCATCCCTGGAAGCAGCCAGCAATATTCTTGTTGTTGCCTCCCAACATAAAACAAATTGGGTCCTGTACTGGAGAGGCAGGTCCATTACTGCAGGTGGCTTCCGCTTCCTGGCCTTGCCATCAAATTAACTCAGAGCTTTCCAAACTCTTCATGTTGGCGACATGCTTTTTAGACATGCATCGTTTCGCAACACAGTAATTCAGTTTTTACAAGCAAACAGGAGGTTAAACTAACCCCTTTCCAGCCCCAGAAGGAGCGCAGGGAACACTGCCACTGACAAACTAACATGTCGCGACACAAACTCTGAATTAACTGGTTGAAAATAAGGAACGATTAGCAGTCAAAGACAAGTGAGCCATGCCCTGGGTAGCTGGGTTTCCCTTTCTTTCTCCATAGGGAAAAACCCCTAGAAAATAATAATATACAGTCAAACCTCGGCTCCCAAACGCCGAAAACCCGGAGCTAAATGCTCCGGTTTTTAAATGTTTTTTGGAAGCCGAACATCCGACGCGGCTTCCGCTTGAGTGCAGGAAGCTCCTGCAACCAATCGGAAGCTGCGCCTCGGTTGTCGAACATTTCGGAAGCCGAATGGGCTTCCGGAACGGATTACGTTCGACAACCGAGGTTTGACTGTAATCACAAATTATTATTTATATGCCACCCATCTGACTGGGTTGCCCCAGCCACTCTAGACGGCCTCCAACAAATTAAAACACATTAAAAGCCTCTCCTCAACTAAAGGGATGACAGTACTGACTATTAATACATATGCTTTTCCTTCAACCAATACAATTCTCAGTGGCAAGAGAAAGGGCACAGATCTGACATCAGGAAGGACAGTATTCACAAGAGAGTAGCAGAACATTTCAGCCTCCCAGGACACGATTTTGCTGTCCTTAACATGTCAGTTTGTGAGCAAAGGAACTCCCAATGGGGAGGATGCCAGGGTAAAACTGCCGAGTTCAATAAGTTCGATTTTGTCGCCTGTGGCCTGAATGGAGATAATGGGTTTTTATTCTACTGCTAGGTAATTTGACTATCCCCAAGTATCGCCATCTATTTTAAAGGCAGATATAACTGTCTCCCTTCAGCAATATTGGAAGTGCATCCTCAAGTTGTCCCAGAAAAGGGCTGTCTGTGTCCCAATGCAGGTGAAGTAGTTGAAAAGTTGGGTCCTGTTTTCTTTGAAAGTGACATTCATGGAGTGGAATGTAATAGACTACTTTGCCACCTCTTATCAGGAACACCCAGGAAGGACACCAGAATGGTACCCGAAACTTTTCTTGGCTGATACAAATAAACTAATTGACTCAGTGACCAAGCTCCTCTTGTCTGTTCAAAGGTCTCGGAATATGATGCTGTCATTTAAGTTGTAGCTTGTAGCCCATATGTATATGTTTCACCTTGTGCATTGTACTGTATTTTAAACAAGTGTGATTTTATTCTTTCTCTGCTCTGTTTTGGGTGGGTCTGTGACCGTATAATGAATGATTGCTAGTTTGATGAGTGGCTGGATTGTCAGAATGCCAGGACTGTACGCTTTGGACCTGCTCCTTGGTAACTTTGCCGCTTCACAAAGGAAGAGAGAGAGAGGCAAGGAATTTGTGTAATCTATTCTGAAAGGAAGCCACCTTACCACAACAGTTGATTCCCACTGACTTCCAGCTGAGCTGTGGACTGGACCCAATAAATCCTTGCATAATTCCCGCAATCGATATTCAAACCCTAATAAAAGACAGAAGGTGAAATCATGTTCGGAGGCATCACAATAAATCCTTTGCATAAATCATATAGCAGAACGCAGTGAGGGCAGCCCTTACAAGATCCCAGGAGTACCGTAAATTGCTTGAGTAAGAAATAGGACAAAAACAAGCAGAGCTAAAAATTTGTTATGAACTTGGTTGTTGTTGTTTTTTAAGTTGACCGTGCATGTTCATGACAGTTAAGGTTCTGTCTGTTGTCTGCGTGACACCGAAGAACCAGAAATGGATAGTGACACTGCATATTATTCCGTTCTTTGAAGGACTGACTTTGTGACTGAGCTAGTTAATGTCAGAAAAAAACTCAGAAGCAGTTGAATCCAAGCATATTTACTATTATTAGATTTGATTTATTGCCTGCTCTGCACCATAAGGTCCCAGGGTAGGGTGCAGCAATTTAAAAACACAGTATGTAAAACAGCTTAAGACAAACTGAGAGTCATGGGAATAAGGTGGGTCCTTAAAATATGCATGTTTGGTGTCAAAGACAAGGGTAAAGAGGTCCATCTTCAACATATGACAGAAACTACATACAGTGGTACCTCTGGATACGAACTGCCCCCTTTGCGAATGCTTCGGGCTACGCACATGGCAAACCCGGAAGTAAAGGAAAGGTTTCCGCTGCCGGCGCCTGCGCAGAACAGCATGCCTCTGGATACGAATGTTTCAGGGTAAGAACGGACCCCCGGAACGAACTAAGTTCGTATCCAGAGGTACCACTGTAATGATGGTTCCTGATACACCTCTTGGAAAGGGAATCTGACAAGTTAGCAGCTCTCCTGGCCACCTCTACTCCATCCAAAGTTCTGAGGACAGTGGAGAGCCCCCTCTGCTCATCGTAACATCTGGGAGGGTCTGTAGGGGCAGGAGTTCCTTGAGGGTCAGTTTGCAGCAACTCACTGCATAAGGAGAGGGACCAGTTGCTGACCATGGTGCTGACGAAGGGGTTAAGACAACAAAGGTGAATTTGGGACAAAAACTCTCAAACAAGCAGCATTGAGAGAAACATTGGAGGAGGGGGGGAGGTATCTCCCATTGCTGCTGTACTCACTACCGCAGTGTAAACAACCCAACCCTAATGGCAGGACAACAAAAATGGATTTTGCAAGCCCTTGTGGCCAAGTGACTTTTGCAAGCCCAGAAGGGCAAACACCCACCATTTATTCTGTGATGGTCTATGGAGCTGGACAATTCATATTCTATAGCTTTTTTAATGTGTTTGTGGGAAGGGGGGGATATTGGTTTATTGTTTCTGTTTTAACCATTTATTTGTGCTTTTTTATCTTGTATTTTTATCTTGTATCCCTGGTATCTTCTGATGAATGGCGGTATATAAAATCTAATTAATTAATAAATAAGTAATATATCTATCAACTTATATGTCTAAAGTGAGAGGGATATATTAATGTTCATTAAAGTGTGCTAATGTTTTCTCTTTCTTTCTTTCCTTCTTTCTTTTGTTAAATTTGCTCAAAGAAGCACATGCATACACACTCTGAGCCTCACCTTCATTAACTAGATACCGTGCATAGATAAGGAGCCAGTGGCGATATTCGTGACTTGACTGTAAAGTCAGCGCTGCGGCTACCTGACTCTCCAGATATGCCAGAGTCGTTTCCTGCTGCACCAAATGAGGCATGGAGAACAATCTTGCCGCTTGCCTCCCGGAGCTGCAATGAAGAACAGTGATAGGAATGTCTTCAGAAGCGAAGAAGCGACTGCTTCAACTGTAAGTGTCCATATCTATGTTGTACTCAACAGCAATCTCGAGCTCACACTCTCTCTTCCCTGCTCCACCTCCACACGGCTTCGCCAAGAGATCAGAAGCTTCTGTTCACAAATCAGGAATGGAGGGGACGAAGGATTGCATGAGCCAGAAGCTATTTGTGCTTGTAATGGCAAGCCAACAATAGCAGATGCTTCTAAATTGTTGCCATTAACACTGGATCATCCCTGTAGATGGTGCTTCACAAAGAGCAAGGGGGCGGGTCCTTACCCAAAATGGCTCACAGCGTAAAGGGAGACAGGAGGGAGACAACAGAGGAAGGAAAAAGAAAGGGCACCAGTGTAAACAGGGGGTGACTATTCAATTACTTCAGTTTCATTGTAATTCATAATAAATTCACTTTATTGTCATTGTATTGTATTGGTACAATGACAATAAAGAAATCTTAGTTACACACACTTGGTTTTTAGTCCCTGACCCTCCAGATGGGAACAGAATGCAGGACTAAAAAGACTTTCAGTCTGATCCAGTAGGGCAGTGGCTCTATGGTTTTGTGGCTCTAGATTCTCATAATTAAGTTTTGCACCAAGTGAGAAGGGCTTGCGAACCTTGAGGAATAAACTAACCCCCAGCTATGCAAAATTCGGCTACTTGCCAGGGATAACGCCAAGGAAACTACCGGGGAGGCATCAACAACAACAAAAAGATGAGGTTTAGTAAGTCCATACTTAGACGTTCTCCCTTGTATTATAGCTAACGGTCCTGAACACAGCATAGCCTCCTGCGATGGCAAACTGTTCCTGAAGTCCGCACATTGCGCTAGAGTCTCCTGCTTGTCAGAGACAAGGTTCCTGGAAAGACAACAAAAGATTTGCATGCGATTAAAAAGGAGGGGGTGGGGAGGTGATTAAACTGAAATGGGGGGGGATATTTACTTAGTTTTAATATTTATATACAGGTAGGGTCTCAACCGAAATTGCTCAAAGCTGTTTGCCTAGGCAGGAAAATGTGGCTTGCAAACATGTTTTGGGTAAAGCGGAGGGTCACAAACGAGGCCGTCCCCATCAGGTCTCTTCTACCTCAACTGTCACCTGGGACGGGGGCTCAGTGGAAGAGGTGAGAAGTAGGGTTCATTCCATCGGCTTAGCCCGGCTCCATCAGGCACCTCTTGCCCCCAAACCATACCAACAGATTATTGTAAGAACAGCTGTTTAAGAACAGGTACCTGAGTATGATTCCCGCCACCTTCCCTCCCTGCCCATTTCCCCTTGTGTGTCTTCTCTCTCTCTCTCTCTCTCTCTCTCTCTCTCTCTCTCTCTCTCTCTCTCTCTCTCTCTGTCTCTTAAGACTGTAAGCCTGCAGACAGGAACTGTCTTGTTTTAATTGATTATATGCAAGACATTCCGGGAGCCTACTGGCTGAAGAGCGAGGTACAAATGCTCTAAATCAGGCATAGGCAACCTTGGCTCTCCAGATGTTTTGGGACTACAATTCCCATCATCCCTGACCACTGGTCCTTTTAGCTAGGGATGATGAGAGTTGTAGTCCCAAAACATCTGGAAAGCCAAGGTTGCCTATGCCTGCTCTAAATAAACAAATAAGCAAAGGTTGGCTTTCATGTTTAGAGCTTCCACCCTCGGACAAAGGAACACACTCGACAAACCTGTTTCCCCCCCTCCTTGAGGTGCTTACCAAGAAGACAGAGAAGGGTTAAAGCAATAGGCTTTTCCATCAGACATGTTCATTAAGGGGATGCCATGCTGTGTCAACAAGATCTGAGACACAGTTGTTTCGCTTCCTGTAAAAATCAAATCAGATAATGAGACTTCCTTGGAGCAAAGTCATAGCAGGGTTAAAAGTCTGGGTAGAGCTTAGTTGGGTAGAATCCATCATGTCTAAAGAAAATAAATGTGGAGGCGGATGAAAAGGAGAAGGGGGGGAGAGAAGTGGCAATGAAGTGTTAGGGCAGTGATGGCGAACCTATGACACGCGTGTCAGCACTGACACGCAGAGCCATTTTCAGTGACACGCGGCCGCATGCCAAGAAGGACGATTCATCGTCGGCTGCTGCATGGCCAGGAGACTTCCCCCGGACCGCCGAGACCACCGCCGCCATTGCGCGGGTGTGCCCGGTGAATTAATCGGGGAGCTGCTGACGGCCACCCCCAGCGACCCCACCGGGCTGGAGCTGAGGGCACCCCGAGGCCTGGGACCACCCTCCTCTCTGCGGTCTTCGCTGCCGCTGTGCGGGTGTCGGGAGCGCCCGGCGGATCAATCAGGGAGCTGCTGAGACCCCTCGTGACTCCGCCGGGAGCGCCCGGCGGATCAATCGGGGAGCCGCTGAGGCCTCCCGTGACTCCGCCGGGCTGGGGCCGAGATTATTCCGCCTGGCCAGCAGCCTAGCGAGGCTCTGGGGCCTCGGGGCCTGGGACCACTCATCCTGCGGCGCTTTGGAGGGGGCCTGCCTCGCTGCCGCTGCCACCACCACCCCAGCCGCCCCAGAGAGGGAAAGGAAGGAGAAAGGGAAGAAAAAAGGTTTATTGCTCCCCTCCCCCGTTCTCCCCCCCTTTAAAAAAAATATAATAATAAATCCCCCCCTCCCCTTTTTCTTTCTTCTTTTTTTTAAAAAGAAACCCCCTTTTTAAAAAAACCTCCCCCTTTTTTTGAATTTTTAAAACAATAATTTTTTACTTCATCATACCAACCTTCAATTGAAGGTTTTTTAGCCAATTAAATTCAGCAACAAAAAAGTCACTAATAGGCAGGTTAGTTAAAGAATTCTCCCTCCCCCTCACTTATCTTAGTTCACAGCACCCCACACAAGTTAAATAATATCAAGACCAACAAAAGAAACCGACTGACAAAGAGGTCGCTAAGCAGGTAAGTTAAATAATTAGTTTTTGGTTTATTAAATAGTTATATATTACAATTATACATTTTTGTTATTTAAACTATAAATATTGTGAAATAATGTTTTTTTTCTCGAAGTGACACACCACCCGAGTTATGCTCGGTTTTTTGGCGAATTTTGACACACCAAGCTCAAAAGGTTGCCCATCACTGTGTTAGGGTGATGTGTTTTGACCACACGAGACGTTTAATGCATAGCACTACAAAGCATCCCTAACTGGAAATAATTTCATTACCTGCTAAAATTGTTTGCAGGGACTCGTCTTTCACCACTACTGCCTGTTTTTGAGCATTCCTGGAAAGTACAGAAAAGGAATGGCATTTCAGATCCGCAAAACACAGAAGAGGCATTTCTGCAAAGGGAGAAACTGAAACACGGCACGGTAAAATATCAAAACTGAAAACCAAGGAATTGCAGCTGGAACGTTGGCAGCAGCCTCACAGGATGCTAAGTGTCACGCCGATATAATTCTTGGTAAGATTCAGGGGACTATCATTGCATTGGTACCGGCTCACATGGGAAAGCGTGAAATGAACTGGATCCTGCTTTTGAGAAGCTGTACTGAAAGTCTAGAGCAGGGGTGTCAAACTCCGGCCCTCCAGATGTTTTGAGACTACAATTCCCATCATCCCTGACCACTGGTCCTGTTAGCTAGGGCTGATGGGAATTGTAGTTCCAAAACATCTGGAGGGACGGAGTTTGACACCCGTGGTCTAGAGGATAAGGCTACCCATGGCTACCAGCTGCAATGACTATGTTCTGCCTTCGCCATTAGAGGCAGTAAGCCCCTGAATGCCAGTTGATGGGAATCACGGGTGGGGAGAGGGCTCTTGTGCTCAGGTCCTGCTTGCAGGCTTCCCACAGTAATCTGGCCAGCCATTGTGAGAACAAGATGCTGGATTAGATGGGCCCTTTGCCTGATCCAGAAGGCCCTCCCCCCATAGGAGATGGTGTCAGTGTTAGCTTGTTTTCAGCGAGTTTGAACAAGGTCTATTTTCCATCTTGGTGTTTCCTCCACATACAGTGGACCCTCGACTTACGAAGATAATCTGTTCCGACGGAATCTTCGTAGGTCGAAATCATCGTAACTCGAGTCCCCATAGGAATGCGTTGGGAGAACACATTCGTAGGTCGAAAAAAACCTCGTAAGTCGAGGAAACCGCATTTAAAACGGCCGCGACTTCCGATGGGAAGTCGAAAAAATATCAAAAGCGGCGGCCGCTTTGATCCCTCGTAACTCGAAAAACTCGGAAGTCGGGTCATTCGGAAGTCGAGGGATCACTGTATATGATCTTCAGCTGCCCCAAAGCCTCCTGCTTCCTCAAATTTTCCCTTGGTGCCTCTTATAACTAGAATTGCTTCCTGGAATGCCTCTGAGTGACCACCTCTCTTTATTTCTTCATTCACCTTTTCCAGGAAACCTCTAGATCTCCACACACACACCCCCCAAAAAAATCCCTATAGTTGTCGCCACACTTGCTCACAGAGAGAAACCCTTTGCACCTCAGCTCTGCTCACAATGGAAGGTGGGTGTCCAGTCCAGGCATCCAATAAAATATAGGTATGCTCTGTACAGGAGAGGCTGAGGCAGTCCAAAAACAAAGGGAGCAAGAAGGGAGCCAACAGCCTCCTACATATTGTGGATTTCAGAAGGGATAACAATAATTATAATTTATTATTTATACCCCGTTTCCCCAGCCATTCTGGGCATTTCCCAACAGAATATTAATAAAATGACAAACCATCAAACATTAAAAACTTCCCTAAACAGGGCTGCCTTCATATGTCTTCTAAAAGTCAGATAGTTGCTTATTTCCTTGACATCTGATGGGAGGGCGTTCCACAGGGTGGGTGCCACTACTGAGAAGGCCCTCTGTCTGGTTCCCTGTAACCTCACTTCTTGCAGTGATGGAACCGCCAGAAGGCCCTCGGAGCTGAACCTCAGTGTCCAGGCTGAACGATGGGGGTGCAGACGCTCCTTCAGGTATACTGGGCCGAGGCTGTTTAGGGCTTCAAAGGTCAGCACCAACACTTTGATTTGTGCTTGGAAACGTACTGGGAGCCAATGTAGGTCTTTCAGGATATCGAAGGACATCTTTTACAGGTGCCAGAGGAGAGACATCCCGGTCATCATCTGTTTGATTTACTTCCATCTGGACGTCGCTACAGGACTTTATATATACACAAAAACGGTCAGGCACAGGAACAGTTTTTTCCCTTGTGCCATTAAATTGTTAAATTCGTAGTTGTGTAGCGGAAGGGGAGGCCAGTTATGGGTGGGGTTTCTTTGCTGTGTCGTTGTATTGTGAGTGGAACAGTGTTTGTATAAGGTATGTTTACATTGCAATGTAGCCGAAGCAAAATTCCAAGTATGTTGGAAAATGTACTTGGCCGATAAATTATTTCTATTCCTATCCAGAGGCGGGATTGGCAGTCACAGTGATGCCCATGGGCAGCATGTTGGTGACCCTGGGCTTATTGCAAACTAAGCCAAAGTAAGTGCAATGGAAATAATCACATATGCTTCCTATACCTCCACACCCCTCCTTTCTCTGTTGTTTCTCTGGGTCAGGTTCAACAAACGAGTCATGCCAGAGGAAGCTCAGGCAAGGAGTTGTGCTAGCACAATGAGCCCACCCACCCCCCGTCTCCCTTGCCCCCTAAGCTGGCGCTTGTGGAGGGTGGGAGAATCCCAAGAAGAGCGCACAAGGAAAGGAGAGAGGGGATTGCTTCATTTGGTAAGCTGAAATGCATCA
Source organism: Darevskia nairensis (assembly GCA_034642065.1). Taxonomy (NCBI): domain Eukaryota; kingdom Metazoa; phylum Chordata; class Lepidosauria; order Squamata; family Lacertidae; genus Darevskia; species Darevskia nairensis. The sequence goes on from JAWWNI010000858.1 coordinate 291,174, forward strand.
ACTGATTGAACAACTGCCATTGGACTCGCTGAATTCCTCCCTCTGCACCTGTTGACTGTGAGCTTCCTGAGGGCCATCGAAACGACGACAGCTTAGTGCTTACCAGACGGAGAGGGTTGCAGCCGTGGTGAGAGCCATGATGTAGAAGCCCGTGCAGTGCAAAGTGGAGATTGGCGAATGCAATACGATGGGAGGGAGAAGGCGGCGGCCGCAAGCCGAAAACACAGACAGGGTCCGCTTCTCACAAGCAACGCTCACTACCTTGCTGGAAAAGAGCCGGGGGGGGGGCGGAGGACAGAAATCAACTCAGAACTTCCAGTTATTGAATAAGACCGACAAGTCAAGCTTTGCATGAACAGTCTCCAAAGCGGCTTGCGCACAAAACGAAAATGCAACAAGGTACGAAGTAAAAGCACACTTAAAAAAACAACCCGACCTCCATGGTAAACAAGAGGGGAAAGCTACAAACATCTCTGTAACTGCATCCCAGAGAAAGCTTGGGAGTACGGGACAGCTTCCACCCGAAAACCTAAAATGTATTTATGAAAGACATTCCCAGCCTGCCTTTCTGTTATCAATAAGAGGCATTCCATCAGCCGGTGGAACACGCAGAATGTATTTTTAATTTTGTTTTTATCCTAGCCAGAGAGCCGCCCTTGGGACTTGGTGATTGGGTGGCACGGGAACAGGTCGCTGAGCACTGAGCAGATGGTTTCACAGATCACAGAGCCTGAATAGGTGTTTATGGGGTAAGGTGATCCCATGAGTAAACTGGTGCCAAGACATTAAGGGCTTTATATACCAAGTTGGTGCCTTCAACTTGGCCTAGTTGTGACTGTGTTTGCACGCACGCACAAACACACAAACACACACACACACACACACACACACACACACACACACACACACACACACTCACCAGCTTCCTGCTGCTGAGAGAATTCGGCTGGTGAGGACCGTTTCCCATTCCTTTCCTTCCCGGTTGCACTTTAACCTGCTGAGTTTTGAACCTCCCACTGTGGTGATTTCATTCTCCACTTCAATGTACATGGAGGGATCTGAGCTGACCTGCAAAAGTTGGTTTTCTTATAATGAAAGCTGAGTAAGAGAAAGTCAAATGTATATCCCAATTCAAACAATTGGAAACACCCAGGAAATTTGAAGGTGCCGTTATCCAGCATCGAAAATGGTGGATTCTTTATTTAAGAACACACATTGCTCAAACAAGGTGGCTCATCTGAAATACCAGCCCGTTCACAGCTATTATGTAGTAATAACTGAAACGTTATTAAAAGTGCCTGCCAGCAGCATTATTCAGAATCATCATTATTACCAGGCCCTTCCCATATTTTATTTGCTTGTTAAATTTACATAAAGAACAGCTCTCTGCAGTTTACAACAGACTTGAGAGGAAAGGTAAGGAACAGCATTTAAGTACAGCGAATCTGCTCCACTCTGTCAATGCAGTCCAAATCCAAATCATTATTCTGCCAAGGGTCAATTGTACAGTACACCCCCCCAATATATCATTTAGGGCGTGCTACAGCAAAATGGGATGCGGGTGGCGCTGTGGGTTAACCACAGAGCCTAGGGCTTGCCGATCAGAAGGTTGGCGGTTCGAATCCCTGCGACGGGGTGAGCTCCCGTTGCTCGGTCCCAGCTCCTGCCCACCTAGCAGTTCGAAAGCACGTCAAAGTGCAAGTAGATAAATAGGTACCACTGCAGAGGGAAGGTCAACGGCGTTTCCGTGCGCTGCTCTGGTTCGCCAGAAGCAGCTTTCTCATGCTGGCCACATGACCCGGAAGCTGTACGCCAGCTCCCTCGGCCAATAATGCGAGATGAGCGCCGCAACCCCAGAGTCGGTCACGACTGGACCTAATGGTCAGGGGTCCCTTTACCTTTACAGCAAAATAGCACATCTGAACTTCCACGCTACACCAATACTTATCAACAAGGGCTCATTACAAAGGAAGCAAAATGCTACCATTTATAATTTAACCTGATACTTTAACCCAAAGTTAGCAACCACCTATTATCCGGCTTTTCCTTTTGTTTTCTCACCACCTCTGTTGTTCTGAACCAAGCTGGCAAGTTAACAGAGAGGCAGTGGGGTGTAGTTGTTAGAGTGTTGGATGAACCTGGGAGACCAGGGCTCAAATCCCCACTGGGCGATGAAGCTCACTGGGTGACCTCAGCTGCCTCTCAGCTGAACCTCTCTCACAAGGTTGTTTGTGGCGATTAAATGAGGAGAGGGAGAACCCTGTACGCCACCCTGAGCAACTTCTCCAAAAAAGGGTGATGTCAGGGATCTGCCCACCCCTGCCAGTCCAGCCTGTGTTAACGACAGATTCATCTTCGAGTGAATCTGGCAGCCCCTCTTAGTGAGTGGGAGCCAGGGAGTGCCAGGTGTCCAGGTTGTTGCTGAGAGACCTAGCACCACCCAGCAGACTCGCTCGGAGGGGGAGGCATCAGTTCCGGCGCATATCTCACGTAGGAGGAGAAGGCGGCAATTTAGGATGCCGAGGCTTTGGTGTTGGCGCCAAAACAGAAGGGAGGCACTTCTGGATTCTGCTAGTGACTGAGCAGACATGATAAACTGAACTCTGCGCTGTAAATAGCTTTGCACTAAAATAAAGAGACTTAAAGACAAGATGACTTGGTGTTACTATTGAACAACCGATTAGAGAAGCTGACAGGTGGGTTATAAATGCAATAAATAAAGCATATGGGATTCAGCTCTATCCTTTTTACTAGGCACAAGCTGAAACTAGGAAGCTGGCCAGATCAAATATGGTTCTATGGGTCCGGCTTGTCGGCAGGAAGACCAAAATGTCATCTTCTCCCCAATCCGTTTTATACCCCACCCACTTTGCTGGGAACCTCTGCCTTGGGCAACTGTGAAGACTTCGCTGCGGCTCCTTGTGCTCCGCAGGGTTTCCGCAACTGGCTGTCCACGCCGATCCTAGCGCTTCTCTTGGAACTAACCTGATGTTAACTGCAGAAAGGTCAGTGTAGTTTTTTTTTATCCAACACTTACTTGCAATGCAAACGATTTCTGAGGGACTGGGGTTGGCAGTTTAAGTGCTAGCGGTGCACTGTGGCAAGCGCCATCCTTCTCAGAAGCCAGGATCGCTGGAGACTGAAAGGCAAGAAGGAGAACTTAACCAGGCGTAAAAATGCCTGTGTCAATTTCATTGCAAACAGAAGCTGAAGCCGTTGCCTTCCCACCAAGTGGTCTATGGAAAGGAATCCAGAAAAGAGAGCAGGAGCAGGAGCATACTCTAGTCTTCACCTGCTTCTCTCCTTCCTGGAGATTCCTTCCCACGAAGCTCTCAGTGGGAAGGGGACATTTTTACCACCTGCTCTTGCTCCACCAAGAGTTTTGTTTTGCTCATGGTTCTTTACATATCTGTCTATTTTTCATTTTAAAAAAAAATATTAAAGATTTCTTGGTTTACAAAAGTATATGCAATGTCTCTTTTTTCAAGTTACATTTTCTACAGATCAGTTTCATTTGTTGAGACATTAGTGTTACATTAGGAAGCAATGTACATTAAGAACATTAGTGTTACGGGGAAAGAGGTGGAGGGGGGAATGGTGAGTGGGGTGGGGTCAGGTGGCAATGCTTCTATTCTACTTAATGTATGTGTGGGGTTTTGTGTCAGCGTCACTTGTGTGAGTTCTCTTTACAATTCGCTTGTATTCCTTTGGTGGTGAGAGAGGTTGGGGGGTGGCCTAGGGTGTGGCTGGTTGTCTTCGATTGGCTGTGGTGAAATTTGTTTTTGTGTGAGTGGGGTGTGGGTGGATGTTTGGATCAGGTTAGCCAGATTTATTCGAATGCTGTTGGCGGGTTCTTGCCGTTGTCTTGTTGGGCTGTGTATGTGATAAAAGGTAACCATACCGGGGTGAAGGCGTCTTCTTCTATTTGTCCCCGTGTCAGTTGGTTAGTTTTTCTAATAAGGTTGTTTCCCATACTATTTGATACCATTGGTCCATGCCATGGGTAGGCAAACCAAGGCACGGGGGCTGGATTCGGCCCAATTGCCTTCTCAATCCGGCCCGCGGACGGTCCGGGAATCAGCATGTTTTTACATGAGTGGAATGTGTTATTTTATTTAAAATGCTTCTCTGGGTTTTTTGTGGGGCATAGGAATTTGTTCATTCCCCCCCCCAAAATATAGTCCAGCCCCCCACAAGATCTGAGGGACAGTGGAGGGGCCCCCTGCTGAAAAAGTTTGCTGACTCCTGGCCTATGCTAACTCCTGACAGGTCTCTCCAGTGTCTGGCTATGATGTTTCTGGCTGCTGAGAGTAGGTGGGTTAGGAGCTCTTTGTGTATTTGGCTAATGATGTGCCGCTTCAAGGTTGCCAGTCAAAAGACAGGATATAAATCGAGCACATATAAATATTTTTTCTCATAAGCAAATGAATAAGAGGCACCCCAGTTACCTGAACTGTTAGCGTGACGGGCATTAGTCTTGAGTCCTTTCGAGGCCTGCCTTTCTTCTTCTTTTCTACTTCAAGGTCCAGTTTACGCTTGGACAGAGACATAGGCTTGGCTGGGATCTTTTCCTCACTGTCGCTGCTACTCTCCAAGATATCCTTGGGTTTGCTTTCCCTAATTGAGTTCTGCTCCTTCAATCTGTAGGAGAAACACAGGGTTACTCAACAAAGTTTCAAAAGCAGTTTCTGGTGCAATGCAGAGGGTTGGGGGAAGCGGCCGTTTAACGAATCAGACGGCCCTGGTATCTCTAGAAGGGTACCATCTCCTCTGACTGGCAAAGGCGCTCCAAGGTCTCAGGCAGAGGGAGGACTTTTCCAACCCTGCTACCCAAGACTCTTTTAACTCTGGGACTGGTAAACTTTGGCCCTGCAGATGTTGCTGGATTACGACTCTCTTCATCCCTCACCATTGGCCATGCTGGTTGAGATGATGGGAGTTGTAGTCCCAACAACATCTGGAGAACCAAGGATGGGAGAATTTGCTCCAAACACACAGCATAGCTACAGTATTAGCCATGTATGATAATGATGATTTATCAGTTGCTTTTTGCAACGGCAAAAGCGAAGCAGCTTGACAAAAAATAAATGCTACACATGTGAAAAACAAATTAAAACCTGAGGAATAATTAACAACACATACAATAGAAAATGCATAAGGTGCTCATCCAGCAACATATTAGTAAAAGATGAGCACCACCACAGGAGACACTAATTAACTGAAGGCCTGGGAAAAGAATTACCCTGGCACTTAGCAACTGACAGAAATGGTGCCAGGCATGTCTCTCAGATGAAGATGGCAGGGTCTGGGCTGGTTCGTTGGGGGGGGGAGTGGCCTAATGATTAAAAATCCACACATTTTCAAACAACATTTCAGGACTTTTAATTTAGAGTAATGGCAAAGAGGAGAAGACATGATAGAGGTATATAAAATTATGCATGGTATTGGGACAGTGGATAGAGAAAGGTCCCCCCCCTTCTCTCACAATACTAGAACCCAGGGCCATCCAATGAAGAGGAACCCTGGACAATTCAGGGCAGACAAAGTACATTTGTACCTTGGAGCTCAAACGCCTTGGCTCCCGAACAAATTGGCTCCCGAACAATCGAAACCCGGAAGTGAGTGTTCCAGTTTTCGAATGATTTTCGGAAGCCGAACATCCGGCGCAGCTTCTGATTGGCTGCAGGACGCTCCTGCAGCCAATCGGAAGCCACGCATTGGTTTTCGAACGGTTCCGGGAGTCGAACGGACTACCAGAATGCATTCTGTTCGAGAACCAGGGTACAACTGTACTTTTTCACGCAGGACACAGTAGAATTCCGGAGATCAATCCAACAAGAAGTAGTGATGGTCATCAATTTAGACGGCCTTAAAAGATGGTTATAGACAAATTCCATGCAGGCTAAAGCTACCAATGGCTACTAGCCATGATGACTATGTTCTTCTACCTCCACTGTTGGGGGCAGTAAGCTTCTGAATGCCAGTCACTGGGAATCACAAGTGGGGAGACTGCCGTTGCACTCAGCTCCTGCTTTCGGGCTTCCCATACGCACTGGGTTGGCCACTGTGAGAACAGGATGTTGACTAGGTTGGCTATTGGCCTGGTCCAGCAAGCACTTAGGATGCAGCATTAGCAGCGGCAGGAAGGACAAAATGCACTACTCTAAACATGGTGAGAATGGCCATCCCATTCAGGACACAAATTGGCTGAAAGCAATTACATCTCAGATGCAACAGATGCTTCAGATCAGGAACGAGGAACCTGGTAACCTTTGGCCTTGCTGATGCAAATTTAATCTGGTGCCCAACCATATATGGGCAGCCACAGCTTCTCTGTTGCAGCGAGAGATCCTGGGGTCTGAATATGGGGCCTTAAAGCAGGCGCTTTTCTATGGTCTTTCCATACCCCTCTTTTTGCCCATAGGCAAAAAACAAAAACAAAAAAAACCCTTGCCTCTAGGGTAGCTCCCTGAATCGTGGCCACTCGACGCACTGTGTCTGTATTTATCCCCAAGTTCATTCTCTGGATGGAGAAGGGGGTTCCCGGTGGAACGCCAAACAGACATGGGCTTTAGGTGAAAACTAGGCCTTAATTGCTACACAGGGACAGTCTCCTGAAAAAACGTAGGAAGACTGCAATGTGGTATGATTGCAAAGCATTCTTATATATTTCTGTGCTACATGTGTGACTACTATTAGCCTATTGTATGGTTACAATAGGGACCCAGGTGGTGCTGTGGGTTAAACCACAGAGCCTAGGGCTTGCTGATCAGAAGGTCAGCAGTTCGAATCCCTGCGACGGGGTGAGCTCCCGTTGCTCGGTCCCAGTTCGAAAGCATGTCAAAGTGCAAGTAGATAAATAGGAACCGCTCCGGCGAGAAGGTAAACGGCGTTTCCGTGCGCTGCTCTGGTTCGCCAGAAGCGGCTTTGTCATGCTGGCCACATGACCCAGAAGCTGTACGCCGGCTCTCAGCCAATAAAGCGAGATGAGCGCCGCAACCCCAGAGTTGGACACGACTGGACCAAATGGTCAGGGGTCCCTTTACCTTTACGGTTACAATAAGACATTCCATAGCAGTTACAACCCCGTTCATAAAATCTAAGCTCCTCTAAATACCACATCCCAACTTTCCATTTTTAATAATATGTGATTGAATACATTCTTAAATGTCCTTCTTTATTAACTTTTGAATAAACACGCATTCTTCAGTGTCTTCATTCATTAACTTTTGATTAATTGTCTTATTCATTAGTTGTTTCTTCCTTGCTCAATAGCCTAAGGTTAATTATAACATTTTCTGCCTAGCTGATTTATTGCATTCCTATAATGTGCCACAGTGCAGGTTTCCATGGTTATTGCCCATAGACATTTTTGAAGGGTTAGCGAAAGTTCATTTGCATGTACCAGGCTACACAACAAGAAAACGGAGTCTTAAGGAAATGCAACTTTGGAGAAAGCGGGACTTCCTCCTTCACTCTCACCTGGGCACAGCTCATTCCTCACCTGTCTATGGCAATCTGATTTGTGTGTGTTATGGCAGAAGTCCCTGAGGTGGCTTTGGATCGCTCCGTGAATCGAGAATCAAACGCTTTCATTGGCTCTATCTTGGAAGAGGCTGGCAGCACAGAGGGCGAAGATGCAGGGGGAGCAGCTGAAGCAGAGGTAGCATTTACACTGTAAAAAAGGAAGAAAAAGCTGAGTTAGGGCAATATATATTGGAGGGACCCAGGTGGCGCTGTGGGTTAGACCACAGAGCCTAGGGCTTGCTGATCAAAGGGTTGGCGGTTCGAATCCCTGCGACAGGGTGAGCTCCCGTTGCTCGGTCCCAGCTCCTGCCCACCTAGCAGTTCGAAAGCATGTCAAAGTGCAAGTAGATAAATAGGTACCGCTCCGGTGGGAAGGTAAATGGCGTTTCCGTGCGCTGCTCTGGTTCGCCAGAAGCGGCTTAGTCATGCTGGCCACATGACCCGGAAGGTGTCTGCGGACAAACGCCGGCTCCCTCGGCCTATAGAGCGAGATGAGCGTGCAACCCCAGAGTTGGACACGACTGGACCCGATGGTCAGGGGTCCCTTTACCTTTATATTGGAGGGGGGGACTGTTCTACAGGCCAACAAAACACCAAAATAAAAGCTCACAAGCGGTGGAAAATGGTGACATCAATCCCCATTGTTTCACCTCAGTCCCCAGGATGGAAGCTGTTTTTCATCATAACATGGTACAGCTTGGGTAAAGTGGCCCCTTCTGCCCCTCTGGGTAATTGGAGGGGCCCTGCTTAGCTGGAGTGAAGAGAACTGGAATGGAGCCACTGGAAGCCAGTGACTTGCCTTGTCCCTCCCATGCCTTCCAAGTACTTCTTTGGGAAGGTTATTTTTTAATTTCATTTTATGAAATTACAGTGGTACCTTGGTGGGAAGCTGGGAAAATGCAAGGGGATATTTTTAGTCCCCTTTTAAATTTTTAGACTGCTATATTCAATCTGCGTTTTAATCTCCTTTAGCTCTGTAAAGCACTTTTCAGATTTGAAATGCTGGTCTATGGCCGTAATAAAAATTTGATTTGATTTGGTACCTTGGTTCTCAAACTTAATCCATTCCGGGAGTCCGTTTGGCTCCCGAAACCATTCAAAAACCAAGGTGTGGCTTCCGATTGGCCGCAGGAGCTTCCTGTACTCAAGCGGAAGCCACGTCGGATGTTCAGCTTCTGAAAAACGTTCACAAACCAGAACACTCACTTCCGGGTTTGTGGCATTCAGGAGCCGATTTGTTCGACAACTAAGCCGTTCAAGAACCAAGCCACCCCTGTATATAAAACAGGGAGAACAATTATAACAACGGGCAAAAATTAAAAGATGAAAAAGGAAACTATAAAATGCGCATGCAGAATGAGTAGTTGCGCATGAGTGAAAATAACAAAGGGAAAGTAAAGACTCTCAACTTCCAACAGATCATCAGGTATAGTTCCAGAATTGCCAGGCTTGTGATGAAGGTACTTTTGATACCTCTGCATCTAACACTTTTCATACCAGCAGTTGTAGGAAACCTAGCTGGTGTTTTCTGCACTTCTCACTTCTGAGGAAGGGGCTGATGATTATATCACCAGGAATTCCTGACTGCACTGGAAAGAGTTTACTGTATCTGACTGCAGCTTATGTATTTAAACAACTGATAAATAATACCAACCGATACTGTGTTAAGAGTGTGGGATATTGCTGGGGGGAGAGACATAGCTCAGTGGCAGGGCATCTGCTTTGCATGCAGAAGGTCCCAGGTTCAATCCCCAGCATCTCCAGGTGGGGTGGGGTGTGTCACCCGCCTGAAAACCTGGAGAACTGCTCTCAGAGTAGACAATGTTAAGCCACATAGACCAATGGTCTGACTCCATATAAGGCAACTTTCTATGTTCCTAGACTATTTTTGTAACAAACTTAAAATGTTATAAAGGTGGCAAGTGATGCAAGCAGGTGTGCAACCCTTAATAAGTCTGTGTGTGCTTTTGAGTATCCCACAGAGTTAAGACTGCACACACACACACACACACACACACACACACACACACACACACATTCAAAGCGCATGGCTTATCCAATAGAATCCTGGGGACTGTAGTTTACCTTTCAGAGTTACCCTTAACAAACTACTGTTCCCAGAATTCTTGGGGGTGTTGCTGTTGTGTGTTTTAAGTGCATTGTTCGTACACAGCCTCAGTTATGATTAGTCAAGAGGACATTGCCCGTGTGAAACTGGGGATGTTTTGGGGGGATCAGATATTCCAGATTTCACCAGCCGCGTATCTGGCGGAAATCCACTATGTGGAATACTGTAGACTCCTCACAGCCGCTAGGTTAAACGTTCTGGATACGGCGGTTTTGTGGGGAAGATACAGGGGAGTTCCATATGCTCTGAGATTTTGTCCCTGTGCCCTGGGAACGGTTGAGTCAACTGAACATATTCTTTTGACCTGCCCATTTTATGTAGATCTTAGACAAAAACTGATAGCTCCACTCTTATGCCAACTTAACCTAGTAGACAGAGAAAGACAGGTTTTGATTTTGCTGAGCAATTTTACTGGTACCACAACCCTCTTGGTGGCCAAATTTCTTTTTTTGGCCTTTAAACGCCGTAAGGTTAAAATTGACAGTATTGACATGGGTCTAAATGTATAATCTACTTCTTATTGTATGTTTTAGTGTAAAGCTTTCCGAGATGTTTAGACGTTTTAAATTTTTGTATGGATAATGATTGTGCTCTGGCTGACGGTCAAATAAACTGTATTGTATTGTATTGTATTGTATTGTATTGTATTGTATTGTATTGTTTATGATTAGTGGTTAAGTGGTGTCAGACTATTCCCCTGTAACCATTTAACATATTCCCAAGAGAGATTTTTTTCTTTTCTGTTACGTTGTTAGAACTACACAGATTTTTTCCCCAAACACATTTTCAAATCAGTGAGAGGCAATATGAAAGTTTTTGCCACGATGGGCTCATTCAGAAACACAAAATCATAGCTAACAAGAGTCGCAGAGCGATCGACATGCAGTGCATGGACAGAGCCTCCAAGTCACAAATAGTTAGAAGATGAGATCTCTGTTGCCCAATACTGACCCATCTTTGTTGGCTGCGTCTTCGGTTGGTTTAACACTCACTGCCACCGGCTCTAAGGCAGGCTTAGACGTGCAGAGGATATTGGTTGCATTGTAATCTAATGACATCAGCTGATTGCTTTGAGAAGCTGACATCATTGAGCCTGCTAAGGATCCAGATATAGGAATACTATTGAAAAAAGCTGTAGAAAAATCCCTGTTTTTCGGGGGGAAACAGACAACAGTCAAGAGATTAGCTGGCTTATATACGTGCCACATAATCAAAGGTGTATACATTTTAAACACAAATGTATGCATTGAATTATATAATAAAAAGGAGGAAGAGATTTTGGGTTGTATCTAAAGTACCGGTAGCACCAAGAGACATGTTCCATCAGCACCAAGATTTATGCTGCGTGCAGAGTACATCAACCTCCTTCTGGGATTCTCAGCATATCTGAGTTACACAATCAGAAATGGATCCGTTTGATTTGGCATTGACATTTTCACCATTGTAGCAATTTCCACATGGAATGCCCCCTGCCCCTGTGGTGTCGGAAACAGTCGGAGGCTACCAATTCATGCAGGGAACTTGAAATTCCCGGGAAGTCTTCTCAAGGGTAGCCCCAGGTACAGTGCACCGCAGTAGTCAATTGGTTTAGCTGTTACCAGGGTATGAGCAACAGGAACCAGACTGCATACCCTGAAAGAACCTAAACTGCTTAGGTCTAGGTTAGCTGAAGAACTTGCACAGGATGTACATACATCAAAACTTGCAAGTACATACATCAAAAGACAAGTTGCACAGTAGTATAAAAGTATTTTCACAACAGGAAGACAGGAGGGTTTCTTTTTAAGCATACAAATTGTTTAAGAAAATCTCAACAGAAGAAAATATAAAACCTGTCATTTTATTTTATACACACACACACATACCCAGTGTCCAGCTGAGCTATGCAGAGAGGTGTGATTCTTCTCCGTCCATCTGCTGTCCTAGTCTCAACTTGTTTCTTTAAAAGATTCTGTTGGGGGGAAAGATGGCTGTTGGAACTTTTGCTTGCAATTGGTATAAAGGCCTATTGCAATGCATCAAAAGTCTATAAACTGGACATTTTGCTTATTCAGTTTATGAAAATATTTCTATCCCTCCCACTCATATAAAACAACAAGGCAGCATATGACCTTTACAATAAAACAATAATAATAAAATGCAAGGTACCATAAAGAGAATACAAGAAAATAACGATAAGAAAATTTGAGCAGGTAAATAGGCCTATGGCCATAAAAAAGGCTTGTGATTACGCCTGCTGAATCTCCGAGAGCCCAAGTCCAAAACTCTGGATAAGCCCACTCAGCAGTTTCATGTAGATGTTAAATAACATAGGTGGTTTTCAACCAGTGTGCCGTGGCACCCTGGGGTGCCTTGAATGATGATCAGGGGTGCTGCAGTCCCTCTTTCTTTCTTTCTTTCCTTCCCTCCCTCCTCTGATGCCCTCTTGAAGCAGCCTTGAAGCAGCCTTGAAGCAGCCTTGAAACTCTGTAGGCGAATGGTGTCTCTGGGGCTGGCCAGGGGTTGCTGGTTGCTAGGAACCGAGGCGGCCTTGGAGTAAGCAAGTAAGCAGGCGAGGGAGCCCAGCCAGCCAGTCCGCCAGCTCTTGCTGTTGGGAATGGACAGACAAGTCCCAGACGCCTGTGGGGCAGTGTGAGGAGGCACCTCTCTTTGGGGCAGGGGGGGGGCAGCTCAGAGACCAGGGGCGGCGGTAGGGGCTGCCTGGAGGGGAGAGGACAGGAGGCTGAGAGAACACTCCACCAGGGTGTTCAAAAAAGGGTGAGAGGCTGGCAGCTCTGCAGGCAAGGGGTGACATTACTGGGCTCCTGAGCCCCACAGTGGTGACGCAGAAAGAATGTAGTTGGTCAAGGGAGCCGTGGAAAACCTCTAACGTCGGGGATAAAACTGAACGCTGAGGAACCACACACCGTTAACTCGGACAGCAGCTCCAGAAGGATACCATGGTCAATGATATCAAAAGCCACTGAGAGGTAAGGAGAATGAAGAGGAACGCATTTCCCCTGCCTCTCTCCCGACAAAGGTCATCATACAGGGCCACCAAAGCAGTTTCTGAGCCAAAACCAGGCCTAAACCCAGATTGAAATGGAGCTAAGAAATGACTGAATGGCTCAATGCATCGCCAAGGCTCCAGTTGTCCATGTCACAGCCTCTCCTCCATGAGTGGCTGGAGGTCTGTGTAAATCGATACATGGGAACCACACCGTGTCAAAACAATTGCGTCTCGTTTGACCTCCAACAACCCTTCTGTGCTGCGTCAAATGCTCGGAAGGTGCCGGATGCCAAACTTTCCCCTTTTGCAAAGGTGACACGAAGGGAAAAGAACCACCACCAGAGTCACCTACCTTCCTAATGTCTTCCAAGCTCTCCCCATTCACCATGCTTGCTACTTTAGGTGCTGCAGCTGAGCCAGCTGCATCTCTCACTGCTTCGTTCTTCTTTTCCACCTGCTGCTGCCTTTGCTGGTACTTCAGCATCTCTGGGTTCTCAATTATAGCAGTAGACAGGTGTGCCTCGGTCATTATAGCCAAGCTCTTGCCGTAAGTGGTCTGGTGGATGTTGCTCTAAGGGGCACAGAGGTGAGAACACAAAAGCAGCAGCTTAAACGGCATGCATGAATCTTGATCAAAAATGACAAAGAACTCGAGCAATAGACTGAATATCCAAATAATGCAGAAACCTTCAGCTGTACTGACTCATTTATTTCTGGCTGCATTTGTCTGCCGGCTTTCACCATTATTTAGAAATGATTCGGGTGCTATGCAAAAATGAAGGCAGGAGACGGACTCAGAGAAAGAGGTTTAGGGTAGGTGGACAGGAGGGACCAGAGGAGCAGAAAAGAGAGCAGACTAAGGAAAAGCAAGAGATCAATGAGAATTTCTGAATGACGCGATGGAGGATATTTCAAACACCAATGATGCTGTGGACCAGTGATGGCTAACCTTGACACCCCAGATGTTTTGGAACTACAACTCCCATCATCCCTAGCTAACAGGATCAGTGGTCAGGGATGATGGGAGTTGTAGTCCCAAAACATCTGGAGTGTCAAGGTTAGCCATCACTGCACTGAGCATGCAAAGCATGTACAACCGCACTAAGCTAGCCTTCTCCAGCCTAGTGCCCTGCAGATATTTTGGACAGCAAAACCCATTGTCCCTGCCCAGTGGCCATACTGGGGCGGGGTGATGGGGGAGTCCAAAGCATCTACTGCAATTATTGAGTTTGCTGATGGCACCACCATAATGGGTTTAATTACAGGCAGTGACGAATCTGCGTACAGGGAGGAGGTTCAAAAGGTATCCACATGGTGCTCTGAGAACAATCTGCACCTAAACATTGGCAAGACAAAGGAGAAGGTGCTGGACTTTCGGAGGAAGAGAGGGGAGCTAGCCCCATTGTACATCAGGGGTGGGGGGCTTTGTGGAGAGAGAGTCTCTTCCTTTAAATACCTGGGAGCCCATCTTAGTGAAGACCTAACTTGGAAGGTCAACACAGCCCAGGTGGTTGGGAAGGCCCAACAGAGACTTCATTTCCTAAGGGTCTTGCGAAAGAACGAAGTTGAACAGCAACTGATGATTTCCTTCTATCGGTCCATGATAGAAAGTGCTCTCTCATACTACATTACGGTATGGTATGCTGGCTTGACAGCCATGGACAGAGAGTCCCTACGGAGGGTGGTGAAGACAGCACAGGATATCGTGGGCTGTCCCGAGTCCGCTAGATGTTATCGCGAGAGGCCGTTGCCTCAGAAGAGCGAGGAACATTCTCAGGGATGACTCACACCCTGGCCAGCACCTTTTTAATCTCCTGCCCTCGGGCAGGAGATATAATAGCATGATAAGCCAAACCAACAGGTTAAAGAACAGTTTCTACCCGTGGGCCGTGAGGCTGCTGAATGAAAGACAGCAACTTTGCAGCTGACGTTAGGGGTTGGTGGTAGTACGACAGCACACAGTGTGACAAGGACTGAGAGATGTTTAATCTCACTGTAAACATGTGGTACAGTGACAATAAAGTATTTCTATATTCTATATTTCTATATATCTATCTGCCAGCTACCAGGTTGAGGAATGCTGCGCTGAGCTATATGGACCTCCCCTTTCAATGATGGCAGAAAAAGGAAAGACTTGAAAAGCATAGGGATGTACACAAAAAACAATAGGCATCCGTTGAGTGCAGGAATACATGCACATAACCTGTTTATAGTGCACCTGCCACATTTTCCCAACTGTGATCCAAAGGATGTGTTAGAACTGGCAATATGACCCCCCACCCTGACATCGGCAACAAAAGGTTCTCCCATCCTTAAGATGAGACTGATCAGCACAGTTCTAACCATGTCTACTCAGAATCAAGTCCTGTTGAATCCAATTGGGATGACTCCCAGGTAAGTGAAGTTAGGACTGCAGCCTTAATTAGCAAGCCCATCCAAAATAGCGCAGGGTACCTTCTCTTCCTCGCTCAGAGGGTCGCCAAGCTCGTCTTGGGAAAAATCCAAAAACGCCACTGATCCATCCATGGAACACACCAAGATGCCAAGCCCATTTAAGGTCCTGGGAAGACAAAGATTGAGGATTTTGATTAGGACCTTATACTGGAAAGAGCAGGTCATGTAACTGGAAGACCAGAGGTTTGGTGGGATGTAGTTAACCTGCTGGCAAACCCAGAAAGAAACACACACACACACACACACACACACACACACACACACACACACACACCCCAAAGTTCTCACATCAACCAGCCTGCAAAATTATCAGGCATACTGAATGATATTCCTGAGAAACTTCGTCGCAACTTAGCAAACCCAAGCAGCGTGCAGTATGCTTTCTGAGCCCAAGTACTCATCATATCCTGGGAGCTGCTATAGAAGTTGCTCCTTCCTGCAACGCCAGGATTAACATGGGGAGTCCCAAGCATAGTGGGAGAAGTCCTCCTTGCAGCCCCTCCTCGTGCCAGCATGAGCCAAAGTTGACCACTAGCAGAGTGAAACTCCACACGGGAGGTCTGGAACTTCTAACATGACCCTGGTGGAGCAGGAAACAGTGGCACTGCAGAAGCTCGTGTGACAACGAGACAACAGGAATACCCAGGAATACCCAGAGCCAGTGTAGTGTGGGGGTTAAGAGCGGTGGCCTCGTAATCTGGTGAACCGGGTTCGTGTCTCCGCTCCTCCACATGCAGCTGCTGGGTGACCTTGGGCTAGTCACACTTCTCTGAAGTCTCTCAGCCCCACTCACCTCACAGAGTGTTTGTTGTGGGGGAGGAAGGGAAAGGAGAATGTTAGCCGCTTTGAGACTCCTTCGGGTAGTGATAAAGCGGGATATCAAATCCAAAACTCTTCCCTACTAGTGAAGAAAATCTTGCAGAAGATATATGGGTGTTCAAATATCGTAGCAGGGAACAGGACGAGAAACTCTAAGTTCTGGCCTTTTTTGCATGTGCTCTTCAAATGGCCTTGGTTTTACACAATTCAGCTTCAGGGCATGCACAAAATGCACTCCTTAAGAAAGGAGTCTATTGCCATGGAACTGTGGTCAGAGGAATGGATGTACATGGGGCAGCAGGCAAATCATGCCCTACTGACCCTATATTGTGCTGTCACCATTCCCTGTGCAGCTATTCAAAAATGGAAGCTGGCCCCCCATGTTGCTTTTATACCACAACAGCGTGCTAACGGACCGACAAATCAGCCAAACACTCACAACACCATTTCAAGAGAAAGCGAGAACAACTGGCAAGGTTATGATCAATACCATAGTATTTCATACATGAGTAAATAATGGCCATTACAGAATTCATAAGATCAATAGGAAAAGACTGAGCCATCTCAAATACTTCCTTCCCACAACAAATTTCTATATCACGTCTTCTTTTTTGCCAGGATACAAAAAGGCTCAGGCCAACAGTTTTCGAAACATATTCCAGAGACTCGGGAGGTTCTTCAGCAGCTTATTGGGAAATTCCCCAGTGAAAAGAGCCACAGATAAGCTTCCGGAAAGATAGCTTGTGGTGTGTAAATGCAAAATGTGTTGGGTGTGTTACAGACAGTACCAGCCTTCCCCAACCTCGGGCTCAGCAGGTGCTTTCTGCATCAGCTTTTAAACACCTGCTGCAAACTTTTCTATTCAGTCAGGCTTACGCCGGCAACTCAGAGCACATCTTTCCACAACAGTTATCCAATTTCACCTTTCTCATATGGTTTCTATTGTATGGAATTATGTACAGCTGCCGTGAAACCACTTCAGTATTTTCTTTATGAATCAGCAGCAAGTAAATATTTCTTCTAAATAAATAAAATAAACTCCCCGGGAAGGCGGGTGGGTTAAAAATAAGTAGGATGCTCACAATGAAAACAGCCCGCTTCAAAATAAACCCTTCCCCCCCTTTTCCTTTTTAATAAACGCAAACAGGAATAAAATGTAAATTCAAACCCTCAGATTTCCTTGGAGATGTTAACATGCTTTACTTACTTGGGCGCTCACTAAACAAGCCAGGCATGGCAACTTACCCTGACACCTGCCATACTTAATTTGATTGCCGTTATCAGTTTTATGGATGGTTTCATTTTACTTTGCCGAAACCTTCTTTGGCATTTTACAGTGTTGTTCTCTCCTTTTAATGTGACTAAATTTGTGGTCTTACGTTATACTATTGGCATTACCAGGGGTGTGTTTTTTTAGCAGGAACTCGGTGGAACTGAGTTCCTTTACCTTTTTAAAATTAAATAATAATCTTTTTTTTCTTTTGTCCTGGAATGGATATACACCCAATGCCTGAGCCAAAAATCTATCTATATCTGTAATCAATAAAGTTGTGGTCAATCCAGATCATTGTCTGATTGAGTTTATTAATCACATCGTACATTTAGTCACTGCCTGGGGGGGTGGGCACTGCGACTGGGCCTGCAATAAACTAAACTAACTAACTAATTAACTAACTAACTAACTAACTTTGTGGTGAGTTCCCCCCCCCCTTTTTTCCAGAAAAAAGCCACTGGGTATTACTACTCTGGTTGTACACTCTGCCCCGAAAGCAATGCTGAAATCTGCAGCCTAAAAATATTTTAAACAAGGGGGGGGGAGGGGAAAGCACTTTTTCTAACCACCCACTTCCTGCTTAGGCACACCTTTTATTATCATGCTGAGCTCAATTAAGGCCCAGATCATCAGCTTTTCTTTTCTTACCACCTAATCATTTCAAACCAGCAGAGGGAGCAACCAGAAAGAGGAGCGAGGGAACAGGCTTCTTACTGAAAATGAAGTAGCACTGCAGCGCCTTCAAGTGGCAGGGAGGTATTATTGCAATGTGGCATAAGAACATAAGGGAGGGAGTTCCATACCGTAGTTTAACTGAGCGCTGTCAACTATGAGCGCTGTCAACTAGGCACCGCACCTGCCTTTCCAACCTGAACAGAGCCCCAGAAATTTATTCCATTTGTTTTTGCACTGCACTGCAGTCTATTAGACTTCTTATTGTTTCTAAGGCACGCGCCATGCTGCCTTAGCCACAAGCAAAAGACAAAATCATGGATATGTTGTAAACCACAATGTTTTTATTTTGTTAAAAAAGATAGCTGAAAACTCAGGAAGCCAGGCATTACAGAATTAAATGGGAACTGATGGTTGACCACAAGGATAGAGTTTAATGAAACTGCAGAATGACAAATGACTGGCTGGGCTTGCTGCCAACAGGAGATCACTGTTTCCCAGTGAACATCAAAGGAAATATATTTTGTCGCAATCAAAGCCATATTTTGACAGCCAGTGTGGTGCAGTGGTTAGATCACTGGACTAACACCACGGAGACCCAAGTTCAAATCCCCACTCAAGTCATGAAGCTCATGGGTTGAACTTGGGCAACTCTCTTTCAGCCTGACCTACCACACAGGGCTGTTGCAAGGATAGAATGGACGTGACGAGAACCGTAGCCGCTATCTTGCTCTTGAGAGGAAAGGGGGAATTTAAAACGTAGTTAATGAATAATATCTTACCACGAGATGTCCATGATTGACTTGTCAAACAGCTCATGTATGACAACCAAAGGCCTTTTCAGACACGTAAGCTAAACAACAGAAAGTTGCATGGTGGTTATTGCCATACACAAGTCTCACATCCCATTTTCCAAGATCCAGCAACATGTAGAAGCTCATGAAGCATATTATTTCATGCAAGCTGAATGCCCAACAATGGAAAACCTAGAGTAAGGTGGTCTCCAACACACAACCCATGGGCCACATGGGTCAAGGCCTTTTTTGGTGGCCCTCAACAACATTTGACACCACATGCCCCCCCTCCCCAGCCTTCGAGCTGTCTTCCCAAAGCCAGGTAAGCGAGGTGCTGGGCTTTGGGAAGGAGGCGTGAGGGCTCTGACAGGGTCCTAAAGTCATCCCGCCTTCTTCCTAGTTAGAGGCTTCGCTCCCCCCATCCCCTGCGTGTCAAGGCAGTTTGCGGCCCACGGGTTCTGTGTTGAGGTACTCTTGCGGCCTACTTGGGCTGCCCTGACCTATAAGAAGAGAGGGAGGGAAGTATAGTGACGTTCCCAGTAAAACAGCAACTGGGCCGTAATGCACCACACACTAGCAGAGACAGACGTAACTCCTAGGAACAAGCACGGGTTTTACTGTTGTGACTCTCCCTGACCACTAAGCTTCGCTTTTTTACTGCTAAATATATAGGAACTATACTGAGCAGAGCCATCTTTCCCATTTGGTTTACTGGCGCATTGCGCCAGGGCACAGGCCTCTCAGGGGCGCCCCAGTGAGTGGGGGAGCTGCATGGCTTTGCCGGCGGCCTCCCCTTTCCCTCCTGCACGTTCGCCAGCTGCGCCCCATCAACCATATGGCTGGCGGGCGTGCAGCTTCCTTCCCACGCTTCCACGGGAGGAGAGCGATCCCTGCAGAGGCCTGGGAAAAGGTCAACAACTCTGGGGGGTGGGGCGCCGGAGGAATCTTTGCACCACGGCGCCGGATATGCTTAAGACGGCCCTGATACCGAGACTGACCACTGGTCAGTCTACCTCAGTATTGTCCACACTGACTGGCAGTGGCTCTATGGGGTTTCCAAGCAGGGGTCTCTCCCAGCCCTGCCTGGCAATGCTGGGGATCAAACCTGGGATCTTCTGCTTGCAAGGCAGATGCTCTATAACTACATCCCTTCTACCTCTAACAGAAATTCGTTCCCTGCCACCACCCATGTTCTCTTTCAGGAACTTAGCATATTTATCCAGTTAAAAAATTATTTAGTCCTCTTTTCTTAAAAAAAAAAGAGCTTACCAACCAGCTAATTCGGTATCATTTAAGTTTTCTTTAAACAGCCACAACAGGGTGGTTGGTGGCAGTATTGTGATTTCTACAAGGGCCAGCCAGCCGACCGGCACTCTCTGCAGCCTGACAGGAAGGCGGGAGAAAGGTGGCTTCATGATTGTCGCAAAGACTAGCCAATCAGCACTCTGCACAGCCGGCTTACAACCAGCTGCTCCTATGCACAATTCGATTAAGTTCATACACTTGTCCGAAAAGGCAGAACCAGAGTAGGGCCCACTACTCAAGATACACATGTCTACCTTAGCCTGAGCTGGGCCATGTCAGCTAGAACAGAAAACTTACTTACCCAGACAGAAAGAGACCGATCTTTGCTGCCAACAGCACAGCAGCAATAAGGGTGGCTAGATTTGGTTGAGCTCCCATTCTTCTGCTTCTTTTTGAAGATTTTTGGATTGAATTTCTAGGGAAGGGAAGGGGAAACGACCAGAGGGTCCTCTTAAAAATTAATTTGCTTTAAGAAGCCGAGCTAAGCTGCAAAGGAGGACCAAGCAGGTATTTTTGGTCCTCGCTAAAACTTGTATGCCGGGCAAAGAATTATATAAATTCTCTCCTAACATGCCTATTCTGTATATTTCTGGGATGGCTGCAATGAAATACAATTATTGCAAAGAAAAAAGAAAAAGAAAGCTCTTTTGGCTCCTGTAGCCTCCTCAACTACCCTCCACCTCTCTTTCAAGACCTTAATAAATAGCTAAAATAAGCACATTTGTCACTTTTTGTTCCTGAAGCCTACTCTAATATTATCCTCCCCCCCACCCCATGCAAGACCTGGCTTAATCATTACCTAAAATAAGAACAATTGTCTCTTCAGTTCTGCTTCACTTCTGTCTACGATCAGGACAGGGAATAATTTAGACCATTTGGGGAAATTCTAGGGGTGGTGCCACACCTTAAAGAAATAACAGGGCAGTGACCTGAAAATGGCCATGTTCTGCTATTGCTCCTGCACTATAGGACAACCTTTCCCCTGCCATACACACAAAGTAGCAGCTTATCACCTGCTTCAGGTATCTTGTAAAGGTGTAGCTTTTTGCCCGACTAGTAAGATCTTCATTTGTTTGAATTTCCTGCATTCCTGTTTTTATTTATTTCTATATGCTTTTATGCTTTATTTTTAGTTTAATAATATTGTTTGTTTTTGATGCAGTACATTGATTAGTTTTTTAATACAGTGGTACCTTGGTTCTCAAACGTCTTGGTACTCAAACAACTTGGAACTCAAACACTGCAAACCCAGAAGTAAGTGTTCCGGTTTGCTAACTTTTTTCGGAAGCCGAATGTGCTCTATTTTGAGTGTTACGCTTCCAATTTGAGTGTCACACTTCCGTTTTGAGTGTTACACTGGGGTCTGTCTGTTTTTGCTATTTATTTTGGGGTTTTGTGGCTCTTTTTGTTTTGTTTTTGTGACTGTGTGGAACCCACTTCAGCCACTGATTGATTGTGTGACTGCAGTACATTGTTTGCTTTCATTTTATTAATCAATGATCTAGTTAGATAGTAAAATTCATATTAATTTGCTGTTTTAGGGGATGTTTTTAAAAGTCTGGAACGGATTACTCCATTCTGCATTACTTTCTAAAGCATGCCTTGGTTTTGAAACGCTTTGGTTTTGGAACGGACTTCCGGAATGGATTAAGATTAAGAACCAAGGTACCACTGTGTGTGTGTGTGTGTGTGTGTGTGTGTGTGTGTGTGTGTGTGTGTGTGTGTGTGTGTGTGTGTATCAGTTCATAAACGCTTTTAAATAAATGAACCTACCACCACTGTCACTGCTTTGCGATGGCCAACAAAATCCATGTTGGTCTTCCACCCGTCTCGCTCAATGATCTGTGCCGTGGGACCAGAATTATTCATGGCATGAGCAGAGACTAGATAGTGTCCGTCGGGTGACCAGCTGAGACGTAAAACATGGGTCGTTCCTCCACACTGAAAAGTAAAATCAGGCCGCAGAAGGGACTGACCATCACGTTTGCCAAATGTTCATGAATGATAAATGACACCCTTATCTGTAACCAGATTCAACACGTATTATCTGTCACTAGCATCATTTGGGGTGGCACTCACATGTGCCCGTGTCACTCAACCACTTTGGCTTCCTGGAGGATAAGGTTGCCAATGGCTACTAGCTGGGGATGCTGCATTCTACCTTCACCGTTGGAGGCAGTCCGCCTCTGAATACCAGTTGCTGCTGTTGCATTCAGGTCCTGCTTGCAGGCTTCCCAAAGTCATCTGCTTGGCCACTGTGAGAACAGGATGCTGGACTAGATGGGCCGTTGGCCTTTTCCAGGAGGCTCTCTATATGTTCTTATGATTTCAAGTTAGGATTTGCAACCGGAAAAGTCTTAAGCCTATACTACGTGAACCCCCAGTTTCAGAACGCAGCAACTGGGGAGAACAGACACTGAATTCCTAAGCTATATGTGGGAGGGGAAACGGCCTCAGGCACCCAAATATATATGGACCAAAACAGCACATGGTGCTCAGTTTGGAAATGATGGCACCTGCTCATTTCAAAGGCACCTGACTGAAGAAGGCAAAATCAGTCAGCTGCTACGGCTCAGCTCAGATCAAGAACAGGCCAAGAAGCAGTAGTTCAGTTAGGTGCTTTTAGACTACAGTCAAACCTCGGTTCTCGAACGGCTCCGTTTTCGAACGTTTCGTCTCCCGAACACTGAAAACCCGGAAGTAAATGCTCCGGTTTTTGAACGTTTTTCGGAACCCGAACGTCCAACATGGCTTCTGCTTGAGTGCAAGAAACTCTTGCAACCAATTGGAAGCCATGCCTTGGTTGTCGAACGTTTCGGAAGTCAAACCATCTTCCGGAACGGACTACGTTCGACAACCGAGGTTTGACTATATGAGATTAACAGATGTACATCTTTAGAGGCCAATGTGTATTACCTCAATTACTCTGCTGTGTTTGGGGGCCGTTCTACTTAATTGGCTGAGTGGGGCCCTGGGTGCTTGGGGCAAAGTCTTGTCTTGGATGGCAGGTGCCTTGGACTCACACTTGCCCACTTCTCTTTGCAGACTGTAATTTCCTCCTTCCCCTGGATTGCAAGATGTGGACTGCCAAACAACAGTTTGCATTTGCCCTGCGAGCCAGAACTGCAAACCTGGGAGCCCTGACATCTTGATCTGAAGCTAGGGGTTGAATACGCATAAGGGATAGATAAATAATCCCTTTTGGAGGTCTTGAAAGACATCTCCTGTTCGAAGGTTTAAAATTACATTTATTGCTCCTCCCACTTCTTCCTCCAGCCCTGTCCATCACTGGCATGTGCCCATCCACCTGGAAAGGAATGCTGCCCCTGTGCTAAAAAAGCTACCCCACATCTGGGATGAGTTCATGGGATGAGTTATTGAGATGGCTAACACAACACACACCTCATCAAATGGTTTGGTGATGCTGGTTTCTAGCTGCCAGTCCATGGTGCGCCACACCTTCAAGCTTCGGTCATCTGCTTGCGACGCAATATATTTCCCAACTGGGTCCCAGGTGAGCCCCTTAACTAAGCCAGAATGTCCCTTCAGAGTGGCGAGAATTTCTGCATGCAGCAAAGAGATAAAAAGTTTTTTTATTTAAAAAAAAATACATGCTGACTTTTTCGAGAACTATTTACCATATTTTTCCGTGTATAAGACTAGGTTTTTTTCCTAAAATATAATGTCAAAAATTAGGGCGTGTCTTATACATAAATAGTGTCTCCCCCCCCCCCATTTTCTTAAATCGGAGTCCCCAAAAATATGGGGTGTCTTATACATTGGGGCGTCTTATAGATGGAAAAATATGGTAATTGGATAAAGCTGAGAGAGCTTTAAAATGCTACTGAAACCTGACAAAGTCTTGGTACAAGCTGGTATTCAATCATGCTGAATTCATAGTAGTAGTTGTTGTTGTTTTTAAAAGACACTTGCATACAAATGCAGCTAGGAGATATGAAAGAATACAGTTGTACCTTGGAAGTCCGTTCGACTTCCAAAACGTCCGAAAACCAAAGCATAGCTTCTGATTGGCTACAGGAAGCTCCTGCAGCCAATCGGAAGCCCCATCGGGCGTTCGGCTTGTTGGACATCCCTGCTCTAAAGATTAACAATTGCAAGGAGGTGGAAGAGAAGATGCTGGAAGATTGACAAGAATATTAGCAGGGTCATTAATATTCATTAGGTCAGCACAGTAGCTCACTTTGCATGTAGCCCCAAGTCAAACCATAGCTTACTGCAAATGAGCAAACATGTGGGTCTCCAGAGTGAAGATCGAAGCCCCCGCATTCCTCTCTCAGTCCTGCCAAGAACTTGCCCATGTGAAGACCACCTGGTGGAAACCCTTACACATATGGTTCTTAATTGTAAACTATATGCTGATCTCCGTCAGCAATTTCTAGATCAACTCTGCATCCCCAAATGGAAACCAGAGTTGGAGGTCATACATTATCTATTACTGGGGAGTGATCAGGAGCTCACCAAGTTAGTGGCTAAATATCTCTATTTGTTTTTGTTGTGTGTTTTTTTTGCTGAAATACACTGCAGACGTCTGATCTCCCAGGAGACATAGAGATGTGACGATAGACTGCTCTGCCTCCTTTCTTTTAGCAAATGTTTTGTGCCACTGGGGAAGTGGTATTTCTGTATTGATTTGTTTTGGATGTTTGTATGTGATGCCAATAAAAGGTTTGATGATGATGAAATGAGCAAACATGTGGGTCTCCAGAGTGAAGATCGCAGCCCCTGCACTCCTCTCTCAGTCCTGCCACTGCCATGCTACCTGGGGATAAGCCATGGTTTGGCTTAGCATTACATCTGAGTTTGTGCTCATGGTTTGCCTTCCTCAGACAAATCGTAAGTGGTAAACCAAGAACAAACCCAGGTTACAGCATGTGGTTTTTCTAGAGCATGACAAACCATGAGCCCAGGTTCAAACGTAACGCCAAGCCAAACCACGGCTTAGTCCTAGGTAGCATGGCAGCGGCAGGACCAGGAGAGAGCACAATCCTTGTTCCGGAAACCCACATGATGCTCATTTGTGCTAAACCATGGGCTTTGCTTAGCACGATGGGTGAACCGGGTTGGTGAGGAAGTTGCTTGTTTTGTTTAAAAAGGTTTGCCATATTGAGCGACAGCCCCCGCGAAACAAAACCATTACCTCTTGATAGTCAGAACTCTGCGTTATACAGTGGGCGCTCGGGTTGCGAACGCGGTCGATGCAGGAGGCGCGTTCGCAACCCACAGTGTCCGTAATAATAATAATAATAATAATAATAATAATAATAAATAATTTATTATTTGTACCCCACCCATCTGGCTGGGTCCCCCCAACCACTCTGGGCGGCTTCCAACAAACATTAAAATACATCAAAATGTCACAGATTAAAAACTTCCCTAAACAGGGCTGCCTTCAGGTATTTTCTAAATGTCATGTAGTTGTTTATCTCTTTGACCTCTGATGGAAGGGCGTTCCACAAGGCGGGCGCCACTACCGAGAAGGCCCTCTGCCTGGTTCCCTGTAGCTTTGCTTCTTGCAGTGAGGGAACCGCCAGAAGGCCCTCAGCGCTGGATCTCAGTGTCTGGGCTGAATGGTGGGGGTGGAGACGCTCCTTCAGGTATACAGGACCGAGGGTGTTTAGGGCTTTAAAAGTCAGCACCAACACTTTGAATTGTGCTTGGAAACCCGCAGCGCCACATCTGTGCACACGCAGGTTGCAATTCGGCACTTCTGCGCATGCGCAAAGTGCGATTTAGCTTCTGCGCATGCGCCGAAACGCAGAAGTAACCCGTTCCGGTACTTCTGGGTTCGGCAATCCAAAAATGCGTAACCCGCAGTGTTCGCAACATGAGGTATGACTGTACCTGGGAATTTGACAGCATTCCAGATGACAACAGTGTTATCCACACTACAAGAGGCCAGCCAAGCATCATGAGGAGACCACGCCACATCCATGACATCTGTAGGGGATACAAAACAACAACAACGACCACACACATCTTAAGTGAACCATTTCTCAGGGGAAACAGAAAACTAGCCACCCATCTGCTTAACAGCTCCCTTTGACAGGTAGGTGTTGGTCTGCCGTAGTCAAAACAAAACAAAAAATAAAAAATTCTTTCCAGTAGTACGGTACCTTAGAGACCAACTAAGTTTGTTTTTGGTATGAGCTTTTGTGTGCATGCACACTTCTTCAGATAGGTATCTGAAGAAGTGTGCATGCACACGAAAGCTCATACCAAAAACAAACTTAGTTGGTCTCTAAGGTGCTACTGGAAGGATTTTTTTTATTTTTTAGCTCCCTTTGAGTTCAGAGAACTGAAATTCACAGCCGACCTAACCATTATCTAAGATTCTATGGTCAAGGGGTTTACATGAGTCTCTCTCTGTGTGTAAGTGGACTCATTTGTTCAATCTGTGCTACTCCTCTCCAAGAAAGCTAATTTACGATATCACACAAATATAAGAAAGAGGAAATGGTTTTAATGGCATATTCAGAACACAAGGTTCTATCCATCTCAGTTGTATTCAAGAGTGGAACACAGGAAATTAATGCATCTAACTAGCTTGGGTCCATTAATTCCAATGCGTCTTTCTCTGAGTACAATTAGCATTTACACAGTAGCTGTTTGGTGCTTTTGTATGGCTTACAGGGACTCTGTAAGCCATACATGGCTCTGTCACTCTACTTCAGGGGCTATTAGGCAGCAGTACATTACCTTTAGCCAGTTACTGATGCCATTTTAGCTTTAAAAAACCTATACTGATTGTTGTGTGCTAATTTTCTGTTATTGCGAGTTATCTTGGAGGCCTGTAGTTAGATACAAATAAATATAACAATGTAAGACTTGAGCAGCATTAATTTATATTGGTTTTTTAAATATATATATTTCATATTGATCTTTTATTTATTTTAAAAAACCTCTATGTGCAACCAGCAGTCCAGGAAATTATTTTTTTCTCTCCCTACACACACACACACACACACACACCGTTTCCAATTCTTTCCTGGTTTACCTACTTATTTTTTAAAAATAGCATTTGTAAAATGTGCACTCAGCTAGGTTCACAATAAAAACAACAACTTCAGATCCTAAAACACAAAGCCGTTTGCACTGCTCCTGACATGAGACTAATCAGTAGCTGTAGTTCTGCTCTCTACGTTTTGGTCCAGATTTTGTTTTTATTTTTAATTTGATTTGTATACCACCCTTCATCTGAGCATCATCAAAGGGCGGTTTGCCAGAATGATAGCACCTCTGCATTTGCAACAACCCCTGCAATACTTACATGCAAGCTGCTGAAAATACAGAGCAAAATTACCATACTTTTCTGTATATAAGACAATGGGTTTTTTTTTACTCTAAAATAAGGTTTAAAAACTGGGGGCGTCTTACTTATACACGGGTAGTGGGTAGGGGTGACGGGTGATTGGTTGCAGCTGCGAGTTGCAGATTGTCATTGGCGATTTGGCGTGTGATTGGTTGCTGTGTCAAAGGGTATTTAGTTCTGGTGTTGGCAATCGGGCAGGCACTTGTTGCAGACACGAGCGATTGTCAGTGAGTGGTGTGAGCGATTTTAACTGTCAGGTTAGTGAATTACTGCATTCCCCCACAAAAAGAAAACTGAACAACTCTGGGCAATCCTCTCCCCAAAAAAGCTCAACAACTTTGGGCCATCTTCTGAAATTTGGAGCCCCAAAATGGGGTGTGTGTTATACACGGAAAAGTACGGTAATGACTATGTGATGATGATGAAGAAGAAGAGTTTGGATTTGATATCCCGCTTTATCACTACCCGAAGGAGTCTCAAAGCGGCTAACATTCTCCTTCCCCTTCCTCCCCCACAACAAACACTCTGTGAGGTGAGGGGCTGAGAGATTTCAAATAAGTGTGACTAGACCCAGCAGCTGCATGTGGAGGAGTGGAGATGCGAACCCGGTTCACCAGATTACGAGTCTATCACTCTTAACCATTACACCACACTGGCTCTCATGATGAGCTCATAGGGTATGACTCTTGCTATTTGCTGCCTTTTGAGGATGTAAATAACTGCACAGAAGCAGTGCAATGGAAAACAACGCTCACCATCCTACTGGGTGCCAAATACCATCTATCTAAAGCAGACCAGATAACGGGGAGTGAACTTTGGATGGGTTCAGAGAACAAGTAACGCACTGTGAGCATCTTCCAGTGTTTCAAACACACTTACCCCCTGAATGGCTTCTAAGGATTGAGACGCACCTCCACTGTTCTACGTTAGCAAGTTTACTACTGGAACCAAACACTGTGCTCGGCCCAATGTACCTATGGAAGACAGGAACAAGAGTTACCAAAAGCAACCACATGGCAGAATTCCTTTGTGAACCACCACAACAGTTGAAATGAACTTTAGCAGACAAAAACCCCACCCCACCCCACATTTAGAGACTTTTAACAGGGAGCCTGTATTTATTTAATTTCCTCGTTTTATTCAAAAGCCTAACCACAAAACATTCATTGGAATAAAAATACAAACCTAAATCAAACAAAACCAATATAAAAACATATACAGTCGTACCTCGGAAGTTGAACGGAATCCGTTCCGGCAGTCCGTTCGACTTCCAAAACGTTCAGAAACCAAGGCGCGGCTTCCGATTGGCTGCAGGAAGCTCCTGCAGCCAATCGGAAGCCGCGGAACCTGCGTCGGACATTCGGGTTCCAAAAGAATGTTCGCAAACCGGAACAATCACTTCCAGGTTTGTGGCTTTCGGGAGCCAAAATGTTCAACTCGCAAGGCGTTCGACTTCCGAGGTACGACTGTAAAAGCAAGTAAAACTGGAATTTAGGGGATTAAGACACATAAGTCAAGGTGCAACCTTGTGGGTCAGGGAAAGCCTGTGCAAAAAAAAATAGCTTTTTGTATTCTAGAAAGTGTTTACACAACTCCGGAGATAAGAAACAGGGAATAATTTAACAAACGTTCAGAGAACAAGGAAAGATGTAAATTTGGGGTGGGCAGCACACTTACGCAGCTCTCTTCCAAATCATGATCAGCTTGTCGTCTCCCCCAGAAGCCAGATACATGCCATTGTTTGACCATCGTACACAGTTCACACATGCTAAAATGGAAGAAACACACACAAATGGAAAGGAGGTGGATTTTTATATCAAGGCACGTCAGAATAGTTCACAGTATTTTTAATGGGTTCACACCCTTTGCAATTCTCTCTGTATGCTTCTGATAATCGTAATGGCGTCTTTATCTTTCTGCAGTGTTCATGCACTGGATCTCAGCTGCAGCAACAGACACTGTTTCTGTCCCACCAGTGGGAGGTGGGGGCTGCACCCACCAAACAGTACGAGGGGGAACTAACCATGAATGAAGAGGGAAGGAAATGTGATTGCCTACATTTCAAACAATGCTTTTCTCCAGAGGTGTTGTGTTACCAACAAAACAAGCGTTTGAAATGTACTTATTGTTTGGAATTTTTGCTTTTTCCACCTGCAATGATCGAAACAGCTTACAAGCCGAGCAAAGCGGCATGATGTCGTCACGTCTGTAAAACAGTAACCCAGGAAAGCAAAATAAAACGGTGATGTGTCAAGCGTTTGAAAAACGAAACGAAAACACAGCAACATCAGAGGCAAAGAAATATCAATGCACTCAATAGCAGTACGCTTCGTTTGATAAGCAGGTATTAACTGCCAATGACAAGATTCAATATGCTCAATGCTTCAGGTCCCCTCTACTGGAAAGACCCTGTCTTTTGTACCCACATACATGTTCTGGTGGTGGATAAAGGGCAAGGCCATAGATGTTGATCTCACAACTTGGGCTGGGTCATACTGGAGGAAGTGGTGTGTAGAAGAAGAAGAAGAGTTTGGATTTGATATCCCGCTTTATCACTACCCGAAGGAGTCTCAAAGCGGCTAACAATCTCCTTTCCCTTCCTCCCCCACAACAAACACTCTGTGAGGTGAGTGGGGCTGAGAGACTTCAGAGAAGTGTGACTAGCCCAAGGTCACCCAGCAGCTGCATGTGGAGGAGCGGGGAATCGAACCCGGTTCACCAGATTACGAGTCCACTGCTCTTAACCACTACACCACACTGGTATGAGCACCTAAATCTTTACAGCCTTCTGTTCTCCTTTAAAATGAATGGGCCACTGAGCAAATATTTCAGTGGGATATGGTCCTTTAAAAAAATGGTGCAATTGAGAATGGGTAACATCTAGCATTCTAGTACAACCCACTCATCCCTGGACATCAGAAAGGTATTCTAAAAAGTGGAACAAGCGGAGGGGGGGGAAGCATGCAAGAAGATGGGTCATTCCCTAACACCAAATCTTGGCTTAGTGTCACATTCAAAGCAGTTTTCAAAGTCTAAAATCCTTTGATATGCAATTAAGGCCTACGGTTCTCTATACCAGAGTTCTTCAACCTATGAGCCCCTTCTGTTGTTGGACTACAACTTCCATCATCCCTGGCCAGCTTGGCCAATTGTGAAAGATGATGGGAGTTGTAGTCCAACAACATCTGGGGACCCAACGTTGAAGAACACTACTCCATGCCATTCCTTGCACTTTACTGACCAACCAGCACCAAAATGGAAATGTAATTCTCCAGGAGGGATAGATAGAAGGTAGATAAGAGATGCAGTGTTATATCTCTGGGCAATTTTCAGTAAATGGTCAAGGATTT
Source organism: Darevskia nairensis (assembly GCA_034642065.1). Classification (NCBI taxonomy): domain Eukaryota; kingdom Metazoa; phylum Chordata; class Lepidosauria; order Squamata; family Lacertidae; genus Darevskia; species Darevskia nairensis. The sequence goes on from JAWWNI010000858.1 coordinate 321,815, forward strand.
CTGACTATCAGCTATTAAAGAACAAAATTCGGGCCCTGGCCCCTTTAAATTATACGTCTGAAATTACGAGAGCTGGGGGGTGAAGGGTAAACCAGAAGTGGATTTCTCTGCTGAAGGATTGTGAGCTCTGTCCATTTCTGGTACCGTACTAAAAAGCAGCCAAACAAATTCCAGGTCTCAAAATCCTTACTGTATACCTGTTGCACCTAACCACCCTGGTGGATGTTGGAGCTCTCCTAGATCCCACAAACCTGAAGTCTGCCCTCCCCTGCTCTACAATACCTAAATGATTGTCCATCTGACAGAGCATCTTGGGTACATTCTCGTTCTTTTCGTCTTCCTCTTTGAGGACGGGAGCCATGTTCCATATCACAACCTTCCCAGAATCCTGTCCTAAGGACAAAGAGAAATCAACAAAGCATTTTACAGAAAAGCGCTGGTGTTTCCACAGAGAATACTTTTGTTACCTGCATGCTGCCATGATGATGATGATGATGATGATGATCAAATAGAGAAAGACTGACAGTGCAACACTGTGGGGTGGGTGGGTTCCAACTACCGAGTTCCATTTACACTTGCACAGCAGAACTTCCCCAAGCCCACTCTGCACCCTCCTCTCCAATCTGCTCCAGAGGGTTGGGGAGGAACCCAGAACTGATTTGGGGGGGGGGTAACAAGAGGGTAGGGGGTAAATTCCATTGCACAAGAGTAAATACTTGCACGTGCTGCTTGGGATAGAGCACACAACAAATCTGCTCAGGACATAGGTCTTCAGCCTGGGTTGGGACCCACAGATGGGTCGCAAGGCCACATCAGGTGGTCTGCAGCAAAGCTGTTGCTGCCTTGTTGGATTCCAGCTTCGGCTGACCTGACCAAAGGAGCACTACATGCTTATCGGGACCAGGACGCGTTCGCCGGACAAAATGCTCATTTTATCAATTTCCACGAGTGCTGCAATGTAGAAGGAGGAAGGCAGGAGCAATTTTAAAAAATAAATAAAATGCATATTTCTGGGCAACTGCATGCTCACGCTTTTCTCTTGCCACACTGCAGGATTCGTTTTCATTCAATAGTGATGCAGAAGTAACACTGTGTATATTGTTCTGTGAATTGCCATTTTAGGATTCAATAGTATGCATTACTATAACATTACCAGCTATAAAGCTTGCCTTCAATAGAGACACTCCATGCTACCTGAGTTAGGAAGAGAGCAGAGGGAATTGTCGCAGATCCTTTGCATCCTGGTCATCATCTGTTTGACTTACTTCCATCTGGATGTAGCTACAGGACTTTATACACAAAAACGGCCAGGCACAGGAACAGTTTTTTCCCTTGTGCCATTAAATTGTTAAATTCGTAGTTGTGTAGCGGAAGGGGAGGCCTGTTATGGGTGGGGTTTCTTTGCTGTGTCATTGTATTGTGAGTGGAACAGTGTTTGTATAAGGTATGTTTACATTGCAATGTAGTCGAAGCAAAATTCCAAGTATGTTGGAAAATGTACTTGGCCAATAAATTATTCCTATTATTCCTATTCCTAAATCAGATGGGTCCTATGTTGCAGCTTGGAAGTCAGAGGCGGGTCTCAAGTCTTGACTGGCTGAAGGCCACTGGCTGGAAGCACCACTGAGTCCAGTGGGACTTATTTCCAAGTAAAACTATATAGGATTACAGCAGGCATGTGCAAAATCCTAGTCTGGCCTGCCGGTCGATTTAATCCGGCCCCTGTGGCAGTAAATGTCTTGGGGTAAAATCCTAAAAAGAGCTGAACAACTTTGGAGTTACCGGTAAATCCTTTAAAAAGCTCAACAACTTTGGTCGGCCCTCACGCATGTTCACTTCATCAAAACAGGCCCTCTTTGAAAGAAGTTTGGGCACCCCTGGATTACAGCCTACAACTCTTTGGCATCCAAGCGGTGTTTCATAGAACCATAGAATTCAGAACTGCTGAATCATATAATTGTAGAGTTGGAAGGGACCACAAAGCTCATCTATTCCAACCCCCGGCAAAGCAGGAATCTTTTGCCCAACATGGGGCTCAAACCCACGACCCTGAGATTAAGAGTCTCATGCTCTAGCAACTGAGCCACATTCCCATTCAAAATACCTTCAGCTAATTTGCCCTTGGCACTGGGACACTAAATTGTCTACGCAGAAACAAAAGTTGCAGTGCAGCCCATAGCATACAGTAGGTGCACCAGATTTGCTAAAAATCGACAGGGTTTGTGTAATTGCGGGTTGGATTCCAGGAGGAAATCAAAACGACAAAACAGTATCATATGGAGACAAATAGCTAGAATGATTATTCAAACTTATAACCTAAGAAAGGAAAATGGCCAAGACGATTTAGTCAGATTATCAGATGTCAATTCAGAAGCAGCAACAAGGTTTGTTTGCATTGTTGATTTGATTAACAGAAAGGATTGAGCCGGCCAATGTAAATAAAGCAAAGAAAGGAAACCAGTTACAGACTGTTATTAAATTACACATTTTAAACTACGCTGAGCAATGTCACGATCACTGTAAGCTAACAAAATGCTCTTCATTGTGGCAGGGAAAATTTGTGTGTGGAGAAGGTCTATCTACATGAGGCAAAGCTATATTGTGGTGATGATGTAGCAGTTACATTGCTGTCAGTTCTTGTTTGTTTCTGTTCTTTTCTATGGTGAGGTTATAGATTTTTAATTATTTCTGTAGCTTTAAAATCATGTCACTCCGAGCACTGGAAAAGGACAGTTTAAATAGCATCAGCAATGACACTAATAATAAATTATTAGTTACAGGTAGATAGCCGTGTTGGTCTGTCATAGTCAAAACAAAATAAAAAAATTCCTTCCAGTAGCACCTTAGAGACCAACTAAGTTTGTTCTTGGTATGAGCTTTCGTGTGCATGCACACGAAAGCTCATACCAAGAACAAACTTAGTTGGTCTCTAAGGTGCTACTGGAAGGAATAAATTATTACTTTTTTATTTGAAAACCTAAAAAAGGAAAAGACATAGCTGGGAGAGAAGAGCCTGAACGATATTGGTTGTATAACAAGCATGTGTTGTTTGTCATGATTTTAAAATGTGTGATTTAGTAACATTCCGTTGCCTGTTTCCTTTTCTTACAGGATTTACACAACCTACAGACACACACAAACACATATTCAACAAGCGCACAATCTTTACATACAACAGTTGGACTGAACATTTATTCATATGTAACCACCGGCAAGTGCACAGTCTGTAGGTATCCTTAAATGCTAGCTGAGCTGTACAAATGAAGAAGTAAACGCCGCTTTCAAACAAACACATGTATACAGTGTACCCACATTCAGTGTGATGCGTGAAAAAGCCTAATGGGATCTCTAGTGTGGCAGGAAAGGTATCAGGTTTTGTCCCCATTGAAATGCTGCCATCCCCTTCAATTTCTATTGGATAAGGGAAATGGCCATTTGCGTGTTATCTGTGATTATTTCACCTCTTTTAAGTGGGGAGGCAAAGAATCACAGGTAACACGGGGGGGGGGGGAGAGACACCTGTCACATCATAATTTGTGCACTCCAACCCCTCCTCCCCGTGTGAAGGACAGGAGCCAAAGATTCTGAACTAGCTCTGAGCTGGTGTCAAACAGCAATGAATTATCATTGTCATCCACTTATTAATCACCTTTCACACAATAATCTCAAGGCAGTCACCACACACAAAAACACAACTGATACAATTAAACAAAACTAAAACAATGCCAAATAGACACACTCATGGCAAGGACACGTTTATGCCGCTGGGAAAGCCTGTTGGAACAAAAACCTTTTCCATCGTTTCTGGAAAGTACAGACTGTGACCGCCTGTCATATCTCAACAGGAATGCTATTCAACAGAACACGGGCAGCCTGACTGTACGGTAAATTAAGGAAGAAATGTCTTAATATGTTATACTGGGCATCCTACAGAAAGTATGAGCGTTGAAAGATTTACAGCAAGTCTCATTTATGCTTTGGACCTCATGCTAAACCATAGTTTAACCCGAATGCAGAGATCACTCGCGTTTTGCTTCTCCTATTGCACAAGCGAGAGCAGCAAACCATGAATCACAGCACACGTTTACATCCAAGCTGGGGATCGTGGGTTGTTTCATGCTAACAAAAGCCAATAACACACCTTGGCTTAACAATCATGGTCCAAATGAAGCAGATTCCTGGTTCAGACATAACGTTAAGCCACAAACTGTAGTTTGTTACTTCTGCGCGCATGAAAGGAGGGTACATCAGTTTTATGAGAAATGGCTTGTGCAATAGTGACTTTCCACCTCTGCATTAAAGTAAAAAAAAGATGTAGGGTTTGGAATGGTTATCATGCAACCAGCCCCACATGTAACTCTTTGGTACTGCATTGAAACACATGATTAATTTTCAAGGTAACCAGTAATCAACTTGGAAACAGAGTTTTCTCAAGAGGATATAATCTGTGAACATACCTTGCCCTCCAGTTGCAAACTTGGTCCCATCTGGATGAATGTCAACTGAAAATATCGGCTTCCCTGAAAAACAGTAAGAGGAACAAAATCTCATGACTTGGGAGCCACAATGTACCAAGTTGTACACAAAATGAATTAGGATACCAAATGTCTCCCGCCATCCAAACCACCAGCTGATGTTCTGCCATGCTATGGCACAGTCCAAGCCAAACAGTGATCTGGCACTGAGTATGACTTTTGAAATTTGTTCTGAAAGCATGCATCATTTCAGCACATGACTGATGGCAGGTGTTATACTTTTATTTTTAGAAAAGCAACAGGAAATAATGCTTTTAAGATGTCTATACCACTTCCAACGGATTCCGGGACAGTGTACAACACAACCACTGAGAAAATCCAATGATTTAGGAAACTGAAAAGCTGGCAGAGGCCGTAAAGTTAGTTTTAAAATGTTGGATCAAAAAAGGCAAAGCAGAAGGCCTGAATCTGGCCTGAATAGGACTTTGAAGTTGGCATGTGTTGAACCTCCTTAAGCTGGGTGGCACTATAGACAAATCCCTCTCCTTTAAACATACCTAGCACGTTGCACCAATTGACAATACAGTTGTTCAAAAGGGGGCTCATCTGAAGATCTTATCAAAGTTTCTCCATCTTTTGAACCCAGTGGGATACAAAGTCAAATAAGAGATCACACCTTATGGTACTGAGTACCCCCAACAGATCCTCTGTACCAAGCATTAATTTACATGAATGATATTTGTTTGAGTTATGTGAATGCAATTTATTTAATTGGTGCCATATTATACACATGGCACTTTAGAATAAACAAGTTTGATCATAGCCCAAGGGGCTTAGAATTTAAAAAGAGACAAAGGGGAATCAGAGTTGTGTGTGTGTGTGGCAGGAAGGTGGGGGAAGAGAAAGAAGAAACACAGCAAGAGAGTTACCCAGAGCGCAGTATAATTGTTATTCCAGTACAATAGCTGCTCTCTGTATTTGCATTTTGCCAAAACAGATCATCAGGCTGGATCCAATAGTGCCCTTCGAAATGGGGAAGGCATGTTCCACTCATAGAAAGGCTGCTTTATAGCTGGAGACCAGATTTGCACTAACAGTAACACTTTTGCAGTAAAGGCATAGCTCAGTGGCAAAACATCTGCTCTGAATGCCAAAGGCCTCAGGTTCAATCCCAGGCATCTCCAAGTAGGGCTAGGAAAAGTTCTCTGTCTGAAACCTTGGAGAGCTGCTGTCAGTCAGTGCAGACAATGCTGAGCTATATGGGCCCATGGTCCAATGCATTATAAGAAGAGTTTGGATTTGATATCCCGCTTTATCACTACGCTAAGGAGTCTCAAAGCGGCTAACAATCTCCTTTCCCTTCCTCCCCCACAACACACACTCTGTGAGGTGAGTGAGGCTGAGAGACTTCAGAGATGTGCGACTAGCCCAAAGTCACCCTGCAGCTGCATGTGGAGGAACGGGGAATCGAACCCGGTTCACCAGATTACGAGTCCACCGCTCTTAACCACTACACTACACTGGGTCTTATAAGCAGCTTCCTATGACTTTAGAACAGTCTATGACTTAAGAAAATTCTTATGGAACCCAGCATCCTGTTCTCACAGTGGCCAACCAGATGCATGCAGGAAGCTGGAAAGCAAGTCTTTAGTGAAACAGCACTCTCCCCTCCTGCAGTTTCCAACAATTGGCACAATCCGAATCTAAGCATAGAAGCAGAGCAAAGCCACTGTGTCTATTAGCTGCTGACAGCCTTTACCTCCATGAATTTCTGAGTTAAGCCAAGAAACTTTGCTCAATGAACTGTGCAGCCTCATTTCTCATGCGTTACTCCCTCCTTGCACAAGAAAAAGACCAGGGACAGGTGACTTGGCGTTATGACTGAATCCGAGATCGGGGCTTGTTTCTCCCCAACAAGCCACAACTGCTAGTCTGACTTAAAACCACATTCTGTTACTGACTTGTAGATTATGGATTGTCAGGGAGCGAAACTGGACACAAGCATGTATGTAATGTTCTTAATTTATTTCTTTATTGTATTGTGAAATTGCTTCGAGATGCTTGATAGACAGTGGTTCATAAATTAAATCATCACCATCATCATCCTCTGCCCTTTCCCACTCTGGACCTGCCCCATATGGGAACTTTTAAAAGCTAAAGGCTTAGGCATCTGTCAGGGTGGCTGCTTTCACTCCCCAGCACCAACACCACAACTTATTTGGATTTTCAGCGGCTGCTGCGTTATTCTTTGGTCCCTCTTCTTCCCCCGACAGTTGGCCTATTTTTATATCCTGTTGAAACAAGCCAAAAAAGGTATTTGCTCCTGTCTGACAGGGATTGATGACTGCCCTATTTGGCACAGGCATGAGGAGAAAAAGGAAACTCGGGGCTTCTGCTGAAATCTGACCAGTTAAGGAGGAAAAACAGCAATTCGGCAAATAGCAAATCAACAAATAAAATACTTCTTCAAACATGATAAATTTCCAGAGCTCAAATGTTACAGTAAACAAATCCAGCAGGTCCAATACTCCCAAAATGTTTTAAGTACTGGTAATCACATCTTTAGTAAGATGTCAACCTTTTTCGAAAGGAAAGCAGAAAAGCAAAAGTAAAATATTTCTTCAATACTTCTTGACATAGAAGGCACTTCTTGTTGGTTTCTGCTAACTTTTCACTCGTCCAACAAAATGCTGGAGATTAAACATAGGGCTTTCTGTGGCTAGCCATATATCCTGCATCCAAGTGTCTCCATTGCAGGAATGATGGCACACATTTTTCAGCTAACAGCAAGAAGCTTTTATTGATTTAGTTAATTTGTATGCCTCTTTTCCATAGTGAGCTGTGCCGAAAACACCTTGCAATAAATGCCCACCTATTATTGAAGAGCAAAACATTTATTTGGGGTGGGGTGGCGGCAACACACCAGTTTATAAAAGGGATCAATAAATTCAAACAGAACGAAATTCAACAAATTTCTACACTGTCTGTTTAAGCATTTTTACCTTGCTTTTTAGTGTCAAAAAGTTTGTCAGGGAGGCTTACAGAACAATAAAGGAAACCAAGAGAGTCCCGGCTCTCAGGCTTACAATCTAACAGTCTAAATCTAAATCTAAACAAAATAAAAAATAAAAAAAATTCCTTCCAGTAGTACGGTACCTTAGAGAGCAACTAAGTTTGTTCTTGGTATGAGCTTTCGTGTGCACGCACACTTCTTCAGATACCTAAATCTAAATCTAAATAATTGGGGGGGGGAGATGGGGGTTGACCAGCAGGCAGAGTTTCTGAAGCTTCAGTTTTTTATATTGACCAGCTAGAATGGAAAATGTTCAAGCTGGTATTTAAGCAGAACTGATAGAAGAGTCCTGCTTCCCTTCTCCCCCTTTGCTCTGCAGCTTGCTAGAATAGCTGCTTTTAGGTGACAGTCTGGAGCACAGGTTGTCCTCATATTGAAGGAGACATTGTAAAAACCCTTCAAAACCTTCTGGGTTTTTTGTGGGGGGAGAGAGAAAAGAATAAAGACTCAAAGCTAAGTAAAAGTTTATCCAAATGTGCATTTTTAATGATTTTCTGAAATCTTTTGGATTGGTGATATTACTGCCCACTGCCAGCCATCGGAGGTCTGAATGAAGTTTTGGCTACTTTATGGAACACCTTCTTCCACCAAGGACTGAGCATCTGGTAACAGATGAGCAAAGGATGAAACACTGGGATTACAGGGATTAGCTGTCTGGAAACAGCAAGATAAGGAACGGTACACGCAGCTGTGTTTTCATAGCACTATTTTGCAAACCTATCAAAACTGATAGTTTGGGGAAGGATTTTAGCTTCGTGCAGGAGATTCCACTTGATAAACCACTGAGGTCCCATTCCGCCCTAAAATATTTAAATGAATATGCTTGAGTATATTTTGTTTTTCCTGAGGACAAACTTATTTGAAAGATCTTAAAAGTCTGAACATGCTAGAATCTCAGAGTTAAAATATGCTAGAATCATATTCCTGCAATGCAGGAATACGCAGCTGTCCCACACAGGGATTGAACCTGCAACCTTGGCGTTATCCGCACCACACTCTAACCAACTGAGCTATGCAGGATGCAGCCACTTTGATGATCTTCTCCTTGGGCATTTGGAAAAGTCGCAGTATTTTATTATAAATAAAATGATTATTGTTTAAATATACGCACCGGATAGTAATGGCTCTAGGAGATGTTGAATTCTACGCCTTTTTCCCCCATTTAACTTTTAAGATCCAGTTCCGCAAGGAAATTCATCAGAAAGTCTTGTTGTGCCATTTGCTGGCAATGGTTTAACAATGGTTTGAAGTAACATGCAATCATTGTCACTGAATTGGACCATTGATCCATCTAGCTCAGCTTTAGCTACCCCAAATGGTAGCAGCTCTCCAAGATTTCAGGCAGGAATCTTTCCCAGCCCTACACGGAAATGTCAGGGGTTGAACCTAAGACTTTCTGCATTCAAAGCATGAACTCAATCCTGGAGTTACAGCCCTTCCCAATATTCAGTAGACACTTATACAATATTATTTAGAAGTCGAATTAAAACTTCTTCTTTTTTTTAAGAACACCCAAGCTTCTAGCAGTATTTTACTTTATCGGTTGCTTTGATGACTGCAGTTCTGCAGACTCCTATATTTTATGCAAAATTTGCTTTTAACTGTTTTTGTGAGTCAGCTTTCAAACCACTTCCATGGCTGAAAAACAGGATATACATGGTTTTAGATAAACAAACATTGGCATCACTTGGTGACACACACCATTCAAAGACCCACAAGTTCGGGTGGCTTGGTTAGGCTTCATGAGCTCCCTCTCCACACCACCAGCAGGGTGGCCCAATGAGCTGTGTTAGGAAATCCTGAAAATCACAGCTAAAAGGCACGAGGCAGGCCTCTAATGCAGGAATGGGGAACTTGTGACCTTACGGACATTTTTGGAATAGAATCATAGAATCATAGAATCCTAGAGTTGGAAGAGACCACAAGGGCCATCCAGTCCAACCCCCTGCCAAGCAGGAAACACCATCAAAGCATTCCTGACAGGTGGCTGTCAAGCCTCTGCTTAAAGACCTCCAAACTCAATACAACTCCCATCAGCCCCAACCAACATGACCAATGGTCAGGGATGATGGGAGTGTGGTGCACAAACACCTGGGGGGGGGTCACAGACTCCTCACGCCCACTCTGAAATATAAGCAGCAGCTCAAATTCCTTTTTTTAAACAATACTGATGAAGAAAGCATGCAAATTATGACAAGAACATGCAAACAAAATATTCAGATTATTTAAACATACATCTAGTAGAACATCTACATGCTTCAAGCATTTCTCCCTAAATTGGAAGTATCTCTACTGTGAACCTAGTGTTTTATTACTTAGGAAGGAGTGCTATATGTCTCTTAATACCGTAGCAGTTAATTTAGAGGGTTTCCGATTCTTTCCTTTCTTACTACAGCAGTTCAGAGCTATGATGGCTGGATGAAGACATCCCATTATTTTCTAAGGGCATCACTTTACAATCAGCTTCGCTAGCCAGATACCCTACAATCTGCATTCTTATGAATAAGTTGCCTAGTTATAGTAATTTCCCTAATGACAGCTTGCCTTGGTTTGGAATGCTTATTGTGCAGTTTGGGCCAAAAGGTTCTTTCGCAACGATCCAAGCTACAGCGTTCTAGCCCAAAGGGCTACACAAGCACCAACCACAACAGTACATTATGCTGCAGGAACCATCCTTTACTCTTCCATTTTCCCCTGAAGTCAATATCAACTGCCCTAAAGTACACATTCCAAAATGGTATGGCTCAGGTTGCTTTCTGTCACGTTATTTTCACATTTACAGGGTTTCCCACCTTTGAAGGGGTCATAACCAGGCTCAAACTAAGCCAGGGGTAGGCAACCTAAGGCCTGTGGGCCGGATGCGGCCCAATCGCCTTCTCAATCTGGCCCACGGATGGTCCGGGAATCAGCGTGTTTTTACATGAGTAGAATGTTTCCTTTTATTTAAAATGCATCTCTGGGTTATTTGTGGTGCCTGCCTGGTGTTTTTACATGAGTAGAATGTGTCCTTTTATTTAAAATGCATCTCTGGGTTATTTGTGGGGCATAGGAATTCGTTCATCCCCCCCCCCCAAAAAAATAGTCCAGCCCACCACATGGTCTGAGGGACGGTGGACCGGCCCACAGCTGAAAAAGGTTGCTGACCCCTGAACTAAGCCTTCTGCTATTAGCGTTTGGAAGTGTGAACTAGCATTCAAGGAAGGCACGATCTGATCTAAGGTAGGTCACAACTAAGGCTGGGCGATATCTGGTTTTCAACTTCGTGATATATCACCAGTTAAGCATCGCAATATACTGATATATTACAATTTCGGAAATAAGGATGGAACTATGTAGAGGCATTGGCTGGCTTCATGCTTTTCCCCACATTGCTTTTTTTCTATAGCATCCCCACCCCCCATAATTTGCAATATATTGGCCAGGTCAAAAACTATGAAACCAATATCACAATTTGGACTTCAAACTGGTTTTGGACGATATACTGATATATTGCCCAGCCCTAGTCACAACAGTAGTTCTACCACAATCTCTTTTTGCTTGTATATTTAGGTTTTTGTTTTGTTTTTAAAAGAGGAAATAAATGAGGAAGAAAAAGCACAGAAGCAACAGAAGGTGGAAGGAACTCTTTCTACCTTTGACACTGGTGCAGAAAACAAAATTTCAGTAGGTATAGCTTTTGACCTAGCTAACAAATTGTACCTGCCAAGCCTATACATTCACAACAAGAGGAACATAAAGAATGTAAGAAACTCAGAAATATAAGCTAATCGCCAAATGGCACCTTAAACCTAGGTTGCAGTCGCCACAATGGAATGTCTAGGCGCCATATTTTTTTACAATTAGAAGATTTGTTTTGTTTTCATTCATTTGCGCTTTGTATTAATATTTGGGGAAAAACCCTCAGTGGTTTACAACACATTAAAATATCAAATAAAACAATCCAGAATAAAACCAATTCTAACTTCAAGTAAAATATTTCAGATCCTTCTACAACTGGCATTCTGCTTTCCCCCATATTTATTTATTTACCTACTTAATTTATATAGCTGACCCAAAGCAGAAGTACTCTAGGAAGCCAGTGCAGGACCTGAGAGATCAGGGTTCAAATCCCCACTCAATCATGAAGCTAACTGGGTGACCTTGGCAAGTCACACCTTCTTAACCTACCTCACAGGGTCATTGTAAGGGATTAACTGAGATGGTGGGGTGGTCTGTGAACCATGGACTCCTTGGGAGAAATAGGGCAGGATATAAACGCAATAAATGAGCTCTTCTGCTTACCTGCTGCAGGGGCCGGCCAGATGGAGATGTCAGTTGCCAACCTGGCATCCAGAGATCTCCACATGGTCACATTGGACCCGTGCCAATAGCAAACGAGCCTGGTTAATTTCTTACACTGGACTGAGGGCACTGTCTAGGGTTTGGGCAATGCCTGGCAAACTCTATCCATAGCACCCTCAGCTCCATGACAGAAGAAAGCAGATAGATAAGTGTAGTAAGTAAGTACACCTTGACACTTCAATTTTATTTAAGGCATCCTCCTCCCCCGCCCCCCCAGGGATAGGTGATATCAAGAACACAGACTGCATATGTTAAAACTTAATCATTTTCCTTTCACTTGCTAAAACACCTGAGTTTACCCCATCCTCTTTGGAACTGGTACTTTTTTTCAGCACTTTGTAAACCATGAAAACTTGCCACTTTTTGAAGGCCCAACACAAGATATTATTCAGACACTGAAGAGGACCACGGCATAAACCAATGCCTCGGAGCATTTTCAGTCGGAATTCTTAGCGTGGTTAATAGTGATCTTCAATATCAGCGGACTTTGCCGGAGTCTTTTTTTGAAATCCACAAGCAACAGACCTCTAAAGGGCAGCCCTGCTGGATCAGGACTAAAGGTCTAATCTGGCGTTCTGCTTCCTACAGTGTCTGAATAGATCATAGATGTGAGCTTCCCAGAGGGCCAGCAGGGCATGAAGGTCCTAGCCGAGGGATGCCAACCCCTGTATTCTTGCAGGGAGGTCTTTGCCACATGACACACCCTTTTCATTGGTGTGTGTTTCAGAGTGGGACCGGATCAGCCTTTACAACAAATTTCCAAAGGAGCTCTTTACTGCAGCATTATACCGGTATATGAAATCACACAGAGATGCAACAGTTAGAGCATGAAACCTCTTCCACAAAGCTTGGGGCTTCCCGGTTAAGTAAGCTTGCTTCATAGACCAACTATGGTCTATGGTCTATTTAGACTATTGTCAAGAGTGATTTGAAAAGGGTAAAACAATGAATGCTGCTCAGTGTTAAATAGTAGAACGGGCAGTGACAGAACTATGTACCCATCCAGAATAAACTGTGGACATACAGTATGCGCCCTGGGATTCCCTCCAACCTGCTCTAGCAGGGCTTTAGGTAAAGGGACCTCTGACCATTAGGTCCAGTCGTGACCGACTCTGGGGTTGCGGCCGCTCATCTCGCATTATTGGCCAAGGGAGCCAGCGTACACCTTCCAGCATGACAAAGCCGCTTCTGGTGAACCAGAGCAGCGCTCGGAAATGCTGTTTACCTTCCCGCTGCAGTGGTACCCTATTTATCTACTTGCACTTGACGTGCTTTCGAACCCGCTAGGTTGGCAGGAGCTGGGACCAAGCAACGGGAGCTCACCCCTGTCGCGGGGATTCAAACCGCTGACCTTCTGATCGGGCAAGCCCTAGGCTCTGTGGTTTAACCCACAGTGCCACTTAGCAGGGCCTTAAAGCACCCCTAAACAACAGCAAGGTATCCTAACACTAAACCACCTTAAACACCAAAAAGAAGTCACACCAGCCTGTCTCTGCAGACCATCAGGTAAGGCGATATTTCTGAGACAAGGTAAGATGACACAGTATCCAGCTGAACTTCTGCAGCATGTGGTAGGTGGGGTGGATTACTTCGCCCCTCTCTCCTCAAACACACAGACATCCAATTTCCTGTCCTTCCAGATTAAAGCTCAACTCTCTGATGCATTTGTCTCCCGTGCTGAATAAATGGACAGAACAATGGTGACCCACTTTAGATGTTATTTAATCCAAGGAGACACATCCCCCCACCGAAAAAAACAACACTTATTTTTACTGATGCTGTATGCAAAGAACAAAGTTTAAGGTTGCAATCCTAACCCGCACTTACCTGGGAGTAAGCCCTGTTGAATTCAACAGAACTTACTTCTGAGTATACATGGTCAGGACTGTGCTGTAAGTACTGCAGAATGTGCATGTAGCAGCAGCTCAGTAATCTGGGTGATGCACACCTGGTAAGGGGCTTTTAAAAAGTTATGCTCCGCATCCTCAGAATATGTGCTTTCTTGTGTTCTGTGCATTGGAAAATAATATTTAAATTGGGCCTGGTCTGATACAATAAGGAGGTTTGCTACGCAACCAAATCAGTCCGTCTGGTCCAGTGGAACCATTTATTTACATCCTATAATCTAATTATCTGTGAGTGACAAAGCAACCAGCCTTGGGAACCTCTCTGGTCAATCTCCACCCCAAGAGGAACAACAGCATTTAAAAAACTGTAGATCCTTTCTTTAGCCTGATACACATGTTCCCACTGTTTTCACCATACAATCCAGGCGTTACATATCAGGTTTTCCTAGAGCAAAGGTGGGGAACTGTATGTGACCCACAGTCCAAATCATTATCTCCCTTATCACCTCCCCGCTTGCCCCAGGCCACATTTGACAGGAAGATGGGGTTGCCCCACCTGTTAATCACCAGACATCATAGTGGAAAGTGTCAAAGATCAACTGATGGTCTCCGGTCTTGCGAACTTAGTACTGTGAACAGCATTCTGCAAGTGCCAAGGATCAGCTGATTGCTGGAGCTAGCCAAGTCAGGTCACTGTCACTCACCCATTTGGGAATATAAGTGGTATATACATACATAAAGGTAAAGGTAAAGGGACCCCTGACCATTAGGTCCAGTCGTGACCGACTCTGGGGTTGCGGCGCTCATCTCGCTTTATTGGCCGAGAGCCGGAGTACAGCTTCTGGGTCATGTGGCCAGCATGACAAAGCCGCTTCTGGCGAACCAGAGCAGCGCACAGAAACGCTTTTTTACCTTCCCGCCAGAGCGGTTCCTATTTATCTACTTGCACTTTGACGTGCTTTCAAACTGCTAGGTGGGCAGGAGCTGGGACCAAGCAACGGGAGCTCACCCCGTCACAGGGATTCGAACCGCCAACCTTCTGATCAGCAAGCCCTAGGCTCTGTGGTTTAACCCACAGCGCCACCTGGGTCCCTCATATACATACATACATACATAAATACATAAAGGCCAGCTGATCATCAGGGTTTGTAAAGCCCAGGGCACAGTGCTTTGCAGAGCCTGCAAACCCTGTTTCTGCTCAGCCACATCTTTACCTGCAACACACCTGATCAGGTATATGGGAGGTAAAAAAAAAGGTAAAGGAAAATCGAGGAAATGCTATCAAAAGCGGCGGCGACTTCCTTACGGAAGTTGAAAAATTCGGATGCGGCGGCCATTTTTTTTCTTCCGGAAGTCATTCGGAAGTCGAAAAACACGTAAGTCGGGTCACTCGTAAGTCGAGGTCCCACTGTATCTACTTGGACTTTCATGTGCTTTCGAAATGCTAGGTTGGCAGAAGCTGGGACCAAGCAACGGGAGCTCACCCCGTTGTGGGGATTCGAACCACCGACCTTTTGATCTGCAAGTCCTAGGCTCAGTGGTTTAAACCACAGCGCCACCCACGTCCCATATGGGAGGTAGGTATGACTTGATCAAAATGGCCTCAAGGCTCAAACGACATGACCCCACTCCACCCCCCACAGGCCTGGTTTCCCACGGCTGTCATGGGGTACGATTATACTGAAGCAGTATGCTATTAACACCCACTGTACAAAGTAGCACAGAAAAGCTCTTTCCTTGCTCTGCTCCTTTTGCAAACTGTCAGATTAAGGGCTTGCAGTTGACATCTTGTAAAATTTACTTAGCCTAATGCAAAGAGCTCTATGGGGTTGCTTTGCTTTCTAAGCTGCAGCAGTTCTTTAGAGCCGTCTTACCCCAAAATGGGAACAAGACAACTGTAACCTTGGTTTAAGGAGCCATTTGGCACCTAGAGTTTCCAACACTGCATATGCGCAGAAACTTTCAGAGATTGCCCCGTGTGTCCCAAAGTATGGTCTGATCTCAGAGCACAGCCAGAAGACATGCAGGGTCACTACTTTTCTAAAGCTAAGCCACTTTGGGTTCCATGATGGAAGTAAGATGGAATGTAAATGCGAGGAAATAAAATAAGTAAAAATCTCACTCAGAGAAAGTCACGTTCACTGAACTGCACCCTGGAAACCCCAATCTGCTTCACGCCAAGTGCGTGGGGTATGCACAATGGATACCTGAGTAATAAGGAGAAGGGGCCACCACTCTGCAGATGCTCAGAGACCCTTCAGAGACAGATTGACAGCCTGACTCGATGCAAAGCAGGTTCCTAGGTGTGTGCTGTTGAATACCCATCAACCGCGTTGGGGCTTTCTCAGCAACGAAGAAAGGAGCAACTCTACCCATGCCCAGAGATCCCTCGGCTCCTCCGGAGCCCAACTTAGGATGCTGCACATGCTCCAAGCCAACCCTACTCCTTTAGGGGGAGAACAGGTGTGTGCGTGTGAGAGAAGGGAGGAACTCTGCACTTCCTCAGAGATCCCTTGAGCTGCACATGCTCTGAGCCAATCCTAATTCTTTAGGGGGAGAACAGGTGTGTGCGTGTGAAACTCTGCACATGCTCAGAGATCCCTTGAGCTGCACATGCTCCGAGCCAACCCTACTCCTTTGGGGGAAGAACAGGTGTGTGTGTGTGTGTGTGTGAGTGTGAGAGAGAGGGAGGAACTCTGCACATGCTCAGCGATCCCTCGAGCTGCACATGCTCCGAGCCAACCCTACTCCTTTGGGGGGGGAAACAGGTGTTTGCATATGAAACTTCGCACATGCTCAGAGTTCCCTCCAACTGCACATGCTCCGAGCCAACCCTACTCCTTTGTGGGGGGAACAGGTGTTTGCGTGTGAAACTCTGCACATGCTCAGAGTTGCCTTCAGCTGCACATGCTCCGAGCCAACCCTACTCCTTTGTGGGGGGAACAGGTGTTTGCGTGTGAAACTCTGCACATGCTCAGAGTTGCCTTCAGCTGCACATGCTCTGAGCCAACCCTACTCCTTTGTGAGGGGAAGAGGTGTTTGCGTGTGAAACTCTGCACATGCTCAGAGTCCCCTCCAGCTGCACATGCTCCGAGCCAACCCTACTCCTTTGGGGGGGGAAACAGGTGTGTGTGTGTGTGTGTGTGTGGAACTCTGCACATGCTCAGCCCTCCCCCTGCTTCTCCGGGGCCTGCCCGAGAGGCTCGGGAGAAGCTGGGCACATGCACAGAACCCGAGAGCACCTCCCCAGCGCCTTGGGCGGGGGTTGGGTGGCTAGGCTCTCTGCACATGCTCTCCCACACCCTGCTCGAGAAGCCGCCGCCCCCCGTCCCCCTCCCTTAGGGGAGGCCGGAGACGCACCATCCCCTCTGGCTCACCGCTGTGGTTGACCCAGGTCGGCTTCAGGAGCTTCATTTTCCTCCTCCTCCTCTTCCTCTTCCTCCTCCTCCTCCTCCTCCTCCTCCCGCTGCTCGGGTGCCTGGGCCTCCGTGTTGAGGGCGGCTGCAGGTCGGGGCAGGCTCCGCGAGGCTGGCGAGGGAGCCGCGGGTGGTGGGGGCGGCGGAAGGCAGGCGAGGGCTGGGGAGTCGCTGCCGCCGCCGCCGCCGCCGCCGCCGCTGGCCTCACAGCCGGCGCCCCGCCGCCATGGGCTGCTGCTGCCACCCTCCTCCTGCGCTCGCCCCGGTCCCACCACCGGCCGCCGCCTCCTCCTCCTCACGGGAGCTCCATCCCGGCCGCCCGTCCCGCCAGCCGCCCCTTCTGCCTCCGCCCGGCAGCATCCCCCGCTCCCGGCGGCTCCCCGGCAACGCCGGAAGTCAGCGGAGGGCGACGACCTAAGCGGCCCGGCGGGAAACAAGAGGCGACGCCCAGGGAGGAGGCCGGGGGCCGGGGAGGGAAAGGGCGGCTGGGCTCGCTCGCTAGCTCGGGGGGACGGCGAGGCGATATCCAGCGTGGGGAAGGGGAGAGCAGCCTTGGGGGGAAAGACCCTCAGCTGCTGCTGCAGCCAGCTAGCTCCCTGGGCTAAAATTTCTTAAGCCAAACTGACATGGAATCTCTGGAAAAGAAGCAATTTTAGAAGTGTGCCTGTGTGGTTACAAAGTCCATTGTGCCGTATTGCAGCTCTGGGTTCTTGACTTTATTGTGAAATATTTCTATTATATTAAAGCTGAGGAACTGGGAGGGTGGGGTGCAGCTAGGGGACCCTCCTGTGCTTGCATGAAACAGGATTGTCCCTTATTCCAATTGGAAAATCCTCTCTCTCTCTCTGTCTGTCTGTCAAGTCGTGGGTCCTCTCCACGTGTCTGGAAGGGTGTGTGAAAGGTCCAGAAGTAGCATTATTATCAATTTACCATGGGGTGGAAGCAGGGCCGGATTTAGGTTTGATGAGGCCCTAATAATAATAATAATAATAATAATAATAATAATAATTTATTATTTGTACCCCGCCCATCTCATAGAATCATAGAGTTGGAAGAGACCCCAATGGCCATACAGTCCAACCCCCTGCCAAGCAGGAAACACCATCAGAGCATTCCTGACAGGTGGCTGTCAAGCCTCTGCTTAAAGACCTCCAAAGAAGACCTCCATCTGGCCGGGTCCCCCCAGCCACTCTGGGCGGCTTCCAACAAATAGCAAAATACATTAAAATATCACAGATTGAAAACTTCCCTAAACAGGGCTGCCTTCAGGTATTTTCTAAATGTCAGGTAGTTGTTTATCGCTTTGACCTCTGATGGGAGGGCGTTCCACAGGGCGGGCGCCACTACCGAGAAGGCCCTCTGCCTGGTTCCCTGTAGCCCTAAGCTACTGAAGGTAATGGGGCCCTTTATATGTCCAGCTGTCCTTTCTCAACAACAAATTGTCACTGTTTTTTTGTGTTGAATATATGCTCTATGGTAATTTATGGACCTAACAGGTATCTAAAGCCATTTGCACATGCGGAATGTAGGCACCCTATATATAGAAATGAGCAAACCAGTGATATTTTAGGGAGCAGACTAGCAGGCAGGGCCCATTACTTACATCATAGGAGCTTACACAACACAAAACACAGTTACTGTATGTAGGTTTTATTTGATTTGTTTTTTATCTTATATTTTGGAAATGTACATCCAGTTTTTTTTCCCTTTAATTTTTTGGGGGCCAGGCCCTGAGCTATAGCTTGTTTGACTTGTACATAAATCCGGCACTGCCACCTGTGCTGTATGATACAAGATTGTCTCTTGTTCCAATTAGAAAATGCTGTCTCCCATTTCTTTCTCTCTCTTTCTTTCTCTCTGCCAAGTCGTGAGTCCTCTCCGCGTGTCTGGAAGGGTGTGTGAAAGCTCTAGAGGTAGCATGATTATTATTATCATCAATTTACAATGGGGTGGGAGACTATGAAGGACCTGATCACAAATTTATGGACAGCTGCACAAATTGTGATAGCTAGGAAGTAGAAGGGGCAAGCAGAATATAAAATGGAAGAATGGTATAAAGAGGTGTGGAATATAGCTATTAATGATAAATTGACATGTGTCATTAAGGTAATATGCAGGAGAAATGATTTTGAGGAGATATGGAGGGTGTTTGTAGAATTTGTACTGTTAAAACGGGAAGGGGTCAAACCATCGCCAGGGGTGTTGAAATTTTGTGAGGTTGTGTAGTTACAATGGAATGATCTCAGTGATGGGGTGCACATTTATATTCTTATTTATTTATGATTATTACTTTGTCAAAATAAAATAAGAAGGAAGGAAGGGAAGTCATGTAGTTAAGCTTCGGGTAGCCAAGCACAGACAGATTGACAAATTTTCTTTTGTGTGTGTGTGACAAATTCTAGAGGAGTCATCCTGTCAAGCTGCAACAGATTGGAATGGATTGCTTTGAAGTGACTTCAGGACCAGATGCAAAATCAAATAAATGACACACACCCCTCCAACCACCCCACCCTAGCAGTTGTTCCTGAAATGGTGCATTTGGATATTGCCATAGTTGCCGGGGCTGCCAACACCTGTTGGTCCCTGCCAGCAGGGAAACAGTCAGGGGGGATAGGAGTTTAAGTCCAACACAAATCCAGATGGTGGGAGCTGGGAGTGACATAAATCCCCACTCCTGGGGTATGAAGTTGCTTCAAGACCTGCTATATTGGGAAACCTCTGGTCCTCCAGATGCTGCAGGAGGACACACCCACACCCAACTCTCTCATCATCTCCTACTATTGGACTTGCTGTCTTGGAGTGATGGGAGTTGGGATTCCAGCAACATCTGGAAGGCCACAGGTTCCCTCTTCCTGGTGTGTTAAGTTATTTTGAGACTCCCTGTATCAACGACGGGAAACCTGTGGGCCTACAAGAGGGCCATTCCATTGTCACGGGTGGGACACTTGGACCATGTTTTTTGGCATTCACACATGTGTAACAATGTAAATATACATAAAAATTAACAACAAAAATTTAAACTATGTTCTTAATAAGATACTGAACATTTTACTATTTTTTTATTATTTTTATGGATATTTTTGACAATTTTATTAAATGTTAAAGTATTGTCACGGGTGGGACAAAAAAAGGACATGGAGCTTGAGATAAGTTTGATTTATGGAAAAACTGTGAGTTGGGAGGTGAATCAATGATAAACTCAGCATATCTGTTTAAATCAATGTTTATTGGTTACAACTATGCAATCAGAAATTAAGTTTAAGAAATTTAACGATACAAAATTAAGGAAAAAATGCTGTCACGGGTGGAACAATCATCAGAAATCTTTTAACTTGAACACTTCTGTGAAGGCTACGTGGGTGGACTTTTGAAAAGAAGGTCCATAAACCAAACTTCTTTTGTCTTTAGCTTTAAAAAAATGGTTAGACTGCACGTTTGGAATCTGTTTAGGTAATGAAGCTGTAAGTAAAAGAAGTATATTTTAAAAATAGTTTTTTTCTTATCAGGCTCATTTTTCATGGAATGGCCCAAGAGTGTAGCAGCTTCATACACCTGTGGCCTTCTAGATGTTGTTGGACTTCCAATTCACTCAGTCCCAGATAGCAAGTCCTATAGTCTGAGAGAATTATACTGGGACCGAGTGGACTGGGAGTCCAACAACATCTGGAAGGCCACAGGTGTATGAAGTTGCTTCAAGACCCACCTGCGGCCCTCTAAATCCTGCAGGAGCCTCAGCATTGGGAGATGGGAGCCCAGCAACATCCTGGATATAGCAGGTGTTGAAATGCCTTCATGTATCAGATGTGGCCCTCCAGTTGTTGCAGGGCTACAGCTTCCGTCACCCCTGGCTGTTGACTATGCTGGCTGGGGCTGGTGGAAGTTAGAGTCCAAGAGTGGCTGAAGAGCACCACAGGCTCTCAATCTCTGTTGTATACATACTGTTGACTTCCGCACAACAATCCTAGTTGGTATTATTCCCCATAGTCTAGATGGAGACTTTAGGCTGAGAGAGGGCAGGGAGAGGAGGCAGTTCAGACACACCCCACCTGAAGCATATAATAAACAAACAAACCTTTTTCATTCTTTTCTCCTCTATAATTTTATGATTTTATGAAGGGCTTGATTAATTATTGACTTGTACAATTTTGTGCATGTTTACTTAGAAGTAAGTTGTTTTAATTTCAATTAAACTTAACCACAACTGACACCAAGAATGTTCAGGTAGCTCTGCATTAATTATATTTTAATCATCTTAAAAACTGTCTAATAAAGTATTTGAATCCCATATATCCCAAATCATAATCCATAGAATTACATAAACTTTATTAAGTATATACTTTTCAACATCTCATAAAGTGTCTAACAGCTTTTGAATAATACGCTGCTGTATGCAAAAATATAATAAAGGATTCCCAATTCTGTATATGTTTCTGTTGTTTCTGTTGACCTTCTTAAACTTTATCATTGCAACATATAATTGCAACTTTTATTTCCATTCAACCACTCTCAGAAATGTGCAGGTATGGTTTTTTAAAAAATAAAATAAAATAAAAATAAACAATAAAATAAAATTGGTTTTCTCTTTGTATTTGCATTTTTATTTCCATTACCTCTTATGGTATCCAACATTTATTTGCCTTGGTGCATTTCCACCATAAATAAAATAAAAAAACTTTCAGTATTAGATTCACATTTTTTGCATCGCTGGACTAAATTTATAGCACCTGCTACGGTATAACAAATCTCTCATATGCTAGTGCACAGTGAAAAAACATGCCTCACTTTTCATATACAGTATAGTACAGCATACTTCCAGATATCATACATTATGAACTCATTGTTAAACACTGGTCTGAGCCTGGCCCATCTCCTTATCAAAGAGATTCAAAATGTTGCGGAACAGAGGAATCTAACGCAAGAGATTGCCTAATCTATTGTGCAATGAAGTTACTAGCAACCTTATGCGCTCTCTTGTGCAACAATGTTATTCCAGCACAAAACATTTATTGAGCAGAACAAGAATACTATTAAGAGACTTCAACAGTGTTGCATTGAATATAACATGAAATGTTACCCTTCCAGGCCAACACAGCTATATTACTTCCTCCAGCTGTGATTGGATTCCAATTCCCATCAACCCTGACCATTGGGCATGCTGACTGTGCCTGACGGAATTCGTAATCCAATCACGTTGGTTCCTCATCTCTGCTTTAGAACTGTTACTTTCCCGCAACAAATATTGTGCCCCCTCATACGCAAATGTATGCAGATTTACTAAGTCGACTACAATATATAATAAACTGACTACAATCCTTATATAGACTTTCCAGGCAGCTAATCCCATTGAACACTGGAATGCATTTTTAGGTTTACATTACATGAAACTGTCCTATTAAAAATAGGATGAAAGACCTTTCTTAAAAGTATTTAAAGGGAATTGATTTAGGTGGCACTGTGGGTTAAACCACAGAGGGGAAGGCTTGCTGATCGGAAGGTCGGCAGTTCGAATCCCCGTGACAGAGTGAGCTCCCGTTTCTTGGTCCCTGCTCCTGTCAACCTAGCTGTTCGAAAGCACGTCAAAGTGCAAGTAGATAAATAGGTACCACTCCAGCGGGAAGGTAAACAGCGTTTCCGTGCGCTGCTCTGGTTTGCCAGAAGCGGCTTAGTCAGGCTGCCACATGACCTGGAAGCTGTACGCCCGGCTCCCTCGGCCAGTAAAGCGAGATGAGCGCCGCAACCCCAGAGTCATCCGCGACTGGACCTAACAGTCAGGGGTCCCTTTACCTTTACTATGCACAGGAATAAGTCCCACCAAGTCAGCGGAGTTTTAACTTCTGGGTATATATGAATAGGACTGCACCATCAGGCTTCTACTGTGCTTAGAACTGGTACCACAAAGTGTGGCATATTGCATTTATAGAGAAACTAGCCACTAAACCCCAAATTGTGAGTTTTACATGGTACATCGAAGACAGACAAATTAACTTCAAATGGGAACTTTTTTATTAATTATAAGGAAGACAATCCACAACATCCTTCCTCATACTACGGTATGTAAAAATAAGGAATACTTAACTTCGGTATTACTAATGCATTCCCAACATGTACATTGTGCTTACTACTGATGATCTTATCCTTTTATATCTTGCCATGTAAGCAGTTTTCCTGGTCTTATTTATCTTGTCTCCTACTGTATTTGAGTTTTTGCTAAAGTGTTATTATGGCTGATGCCATGTGCGCCGTTTGCTAACATTTTAAAATTATTATTTTGGAGGGAGGGTCGGTGGCAAACAGCCTTTTTCGTTCCATTGTTACTTGTTGTACTCACCAACCTTTGCAACAGCCTTTTAAAAAATGGCAAATATCTGTACTGCTGAAGACGTTTTTTGATTAATCTTTACCTAGATATGATTCTTCAAAGTAAATTAATATATACAACAGCTAAAGAATTGGAGCCTTGGGTTTCTGCTGTTCCCAGATTAATGTAACCTGAATTCCCCAAAAGTTTGGGACAGCCAATAAAAGAATGGAAGAGATAAAGCTCTTTTATTAACGGGAAGACAACTCCAAACCGAGTCGGTTTTCCCCTGCCCGGAACCTTTGTGCCAGGGCTCGTGAGTGGGGAGGACCTCAATGGCAGCAGGACCGGTGTGCAATGCCGGAAGGGTCCCCCTTCCGGAACGGAGAGTCCTGGTGCGCTGCTGCACTTGGGAAGGTTCGCTGCGCTGAAGAGCGGAGGAGAGGCATGTTGGGCCAGGTTGTCGCTTCTGGGGCGCTGAGCCTCTTTCGCAGCGGGGCAGGAAGCTCTTTACTTAGGTAGGGGGCAGGGTAGTTTTTGTGTGTTGAATATATGCTATATGGTAATTTAGGGACCTAATAGGTATCCAAAGCCATTTGCACATAACAAAATATGTATTTTATCAAAGTAATTGTTTAACTGAAATACAACTAAGAAGTATATTAATTTTTGTTGAGTCGTTTAGTTGTGTCCGACTCTTCGTGAACCCATGGACCAGAGCACGCCAGGCACACCTATCCTTCACTGCCTCCCGCAGTTTGGTCAGACTCATGTTGGTAGCTTCGAGAACACTGTCCAACCATCTCATCCTCTGACGTCCCCTTCTCCTTGTGCCCTCAACCTTTCCCAACATCAGGGTCTTTTCTAGGGAGTCTTCTCTTCTCATGAGGTGGCCAAAGTACTGGAGCCTCAACTTCAGGATCTGTCCTTCTAGTGAGCATTCAGGGCTGATTTCTTTAAGAATGGATAAGTTTGATCTTCTTGCAGTCCATGGGACTCTCAAGAGCCTCCTCCAGCACCATAATTCAAAAGCATCAATTCTTCGGCGATCAGCCTTCTTTATGGTCCAGCTCTCACTTCCGTACATTACTACTGGGAAAACCATAGCTTTAACTATACGGACCTTTGTCGGCAAGGTGATGTCTTTGCTTTTTAAGATGCTGTCTAGGTTTGTCATTGCTTTTCTTCCAAGAAGCAGGCGTCTTTTAATTTCGTGACTGCTGTCACCATCTGAAGTGATCATGCAACCCAAGAAAGTGAAATCTCTCACTGCCTCCATTTCTTCCCCTTCTATTTGCCAGGAGGTGATGGGACCAGTGGCCATGATCTTAGTTTTTTTGATGAGTGAAATACAATTAAGAAGTATGTTAATAGTGAAATAATTATTAAGCTCTAACTTAAAATGATTGGGGGCCCATTACTTACATCATAGGAACCTACACAACACAAAACACTGTTGCTGTATGTAGGTTTTATTTTACCGGTATTTGTTTTTTATCTTATATTTTGGAAATGTACATCCAGTGTTTTTTGCTTTAAATTTTTTGGGGCCCCCAAGAGAGTGGGGCTCTAAGCTATAGTTCATTTAGCTTATACAAAAATCCGGCACTGGATGTGGGGCAGGATGGGAGGGCTGATCCATCCATCACCTGTCAAAAGGAAAACGTCTCCTCGTGTGTCTCCAGATAGATAAAAGGCGTGCCTGCTAATATCAGGCCAAGAATCCGTGTAGACCAGCGTCCTCTTTCCAACATTGACCTTGCAAGAGAATTAGTAGCCATGGCCTGCGGTTTGCCATTCAAGCAGGGTAGACTGCACTGGGGCATGGATGTGCATTTTTAAATCAGGGTGGGTTTTCTTATTTTAATATTTAGATCATTGTCTGAATCATTCAACCTTGGATAGCACAGTCAGTAGAGCATGAGGCTCTTGATCTCAGGGTTGTGGGTTCAAGCCCCATGTTACGCTAAATATTTCTGCATTAAGGTAAAAGTCAAGGATCCCTGGATGGTTAAGTCCAGTCAAAGTCGACTAGGGGGTTGTGGCGCTCATCTCACTTTCAGGCCGAGGAAGCCAGCGTTTGTCCGCAGACAGCTTTTCTGGGTCATGTGCCCAGCATGACTAAACCACTTCTGGCGCAACGGGACACCATGGTGACAGAATGTAGAGCTCACAGAAACGCTGTTTACCTTCCCGCCGCAGTGGTACCTATTTATCTACTTGCACTGGCATGCTTTCGAACTGCTAGGTTGGCAGGAGCTGGGACAGACCAACGGGAGCTCACCCCATCACTGGGATTCGAACCGCCAACCTTCCGATCGGCAAGCCCAAGAGCCTCAGTGGTTTAGACCACAGCGCCACCCACATCCCTATTTCTGTATTGCAGGGGCTTGGACTTGATGACCCTTGCGGCCCCTTCCAACTCAACGATTCTATGATTCCATTCTATGGTTGCTATGTATTGACAGTTTCAAATACTTAGGTTGCTCCTGGGACATTGCTGTGCATTGGGCAAATGGTGAGACACCACTGCTCGGTCCAGCCCGCAGTGGCTATGCCACACAGAAAATGAAAAAAGACCTGATGGGCCCGATCCACAATCCTTTATGCCTTAGCTTCAATAAGTTCGTTTGAAACATTTGCAAATAGGAGTACTGTAGAAGAAATGACCATCACAGAAGTGAAGAAGAGTTTGCAGTTAGGTTTGTCACTGGAAGTTGCCTACTATTGGGGCGCCAGGGGCACAAAGAAGGCAGAGGCTGAGTTAGATTTAAATGGGGTGTTGGGTGATGCCTGTAATCTTTGCTATTGCGTGCTATATAAATATTGGAATGAATGAAATATTGCTTATTTCTTAGTTCTCAGCTAATCTGGAATGTTCAAGGTCGAGCGAACCACTGGCAGTCTTCACTTCTTGGACTGAGGGCAGCACTACCTATGAGGTAAAACCCAAGTCAGCTTCGACCTTATAGGTACACAACAAGCCTGTGAGAGTGAGTGTGACTGGCCCAAGGTCACCAGTGAGCTTCGTAGCTGAGTGGGGATCTAAATCCGGGTCTCCCTGGTCCTAGTCTGACAATCTCAGGGTTGTGGGTTCGAGCCCCATGTTGGGCAAATAGATTCCTACATTGCAGGGGGTTTCTAAGGCGAAAATTTTAGTCACATTTAACTGGGAGCAAACCCAGCTGAATACCGCAAGATTTATTTTCAAATAAACATGTGTAGCATTGTGCATTTAAGAAGAGTTCTGTGTATTTAATGGATTATCCAATAAAACAGGGATGGGGAACCTGTTGCCTCTCCAGATGTAGTTGGACTCCAACTCCCATCCAACATGGCAAGTGGGCAAAGATTATGGGATTGATGATGGAATTTGTAGTCCAATGTCTGGAAGGATACAGGCTCACCAATCCTGCAATATAATGTATAGTTTGAAATGTTTTCTGTCCATACTATATATAAGGAACTTAAAAAGATATTCAAATTCTCATTCACAAAAAAACCAGAGGCCTTGCTATTATGAATTCTGTCCATGGAAATTAAGAAAAACATTAGACCCCTATTCATGTACGCAACCACAGCGGCTAGGATCCCAATAGCAAAGAATTGGAAAAGTGATAATATCCCCACAAAAACAGACTGGCAAGCAAAAATGATAGAATATTTACAACTTGCAACGATGACAGGGAGATTAAGAGGAAATTTAGTACAGAAAGTTAATAACGATTGGATAATATTCAAAGAATACCTTTACAACTGTTGTGACAATGGTAAACTCCTGGCAGACTTAGAATGATTCTTGAAATACAAAGAAAGTACATAATAGAATTGTCTTGATAAGAATTGGGAAAGTGAAAAAAGAATAACGAACTGTGTACAGATTAACAAAACGCAAAATAGCACAATGGGAAAAATCGGAAGTTGGTGTTTAAGGTGTATTTATGTTGTAATGTGTGTAGTGTGTAATGTTTATATTATATGTGTGTATTGTCTATGTATAATAAAGATTATTTTTAAAATAAAAAAAATGTTTTCGGTCCAGCTTGTTTTTGAAACCATCAAGGTTCAGAGGCATTGTTGGTATGTAGCATATAGTTGGCCTGAGTGATAATATTGCGTGCCTATAATTGCCGATAAGAACTCTTTGAATTGTTTCTCTCTCTCCATTAGAGCAGAACCAAAGAAGAAGAAGAAGGTGGATCAAAAGAGAGATGTAGCCATGAGAGACCGGTTGAGGAAGAAAATAAAAAAATTACAAAAAGCCCCTCAAGAACTAATTCCTATTGAAGACTTTATAACACCGTTCAGATTTCTAGATGAGAAAAGGTAATTATCAGGGATTTCCAAGCACACAGTGTGGCTGCAATATATTTTGCATGGTTTGCAAAGCAGATTTTTCAGTATTTTGTTCTCTGTAAGGGAACTGATTCTGGAGTATGAGTATTAATCTGATTTAGTTACGTGAAAAAACTAAATTGCGTGCATGATTGAGGGGGCAGTTTATACTTTGGCTGCATTTGAGCAATCATATTTCAGTTCAATAAGCCAAGTATTTTCCTTGCATACACGGACCCTTCTCTCATCCGTTTGCATGATACACCCTTTATGGGGCATGTCTCAATGAAAGGCAGCGGTATCCGTCCAGTTCTGGGCGTCACAATTTAAGGAGGATATTGACAAGCTGGAACCTGTGCAGGGAGGGCAACCAAGATTATCAGGGGTCTGGAAATCAAGCCTTTAACAGTTGAGAGAATTGGATATGTTTAGCCTGGAATATAGACTGAGAGAAGATATGATAGCTGTCTTTAAATATCTGAAGGCCTGTCACATAGAAGATGGAGAAAGCTTATTTTCTCCTGCTCCAGAGGTAGGACCCAAACCAATGGCTTCAAGTGACAAGGAGATTCCGACTAAATATCAGGAAGAACTTTCTGATGATAAGAGCTGTTTGACAGTGGAACAGATTCTCATGAGAACTGAAGAACTCTTCTTCCTTGGAGGTTTTAAGCAGAGGATGGCTGGCCATCTGTCATGGATGCATTAGCTGAGATTCCTGCATTGCAGGTTGGACTAGATGACCCTTGGGGTCCCTTCCAACTCTACAATTCTATGATTCCCATTTCTTCCAGACTAGGGACATAGGTGGTTATTAGCCTTGGAACAAGCCAGAATTTTAAATCACGGTTTGAAGGAGGTTTAAGATCGTGGCTTGTTCTGAAGCTGGTAAACCTATTTTCCTAGTTCAGACAAAAAAGGAAACCATGGGTAATTGGA
Source organism: Darevskia nairensis (assembly GCA_034642065.1). Lineage (NCBI taxonomy): Eukaryota > Metazoa > Chordata > Lepidosauria > Squamata > Lacertidae > Darevskia > Darevskia nairensis. The sequence continues at coordinate 350,539 of JAWWNI010000858.1, forward strand.
TATTTCTTTATTTCATTGAGCTCTGTTGCCCAGGAAGGAAAAGAAGGGGTGGTATGCATAAACAAAAGACTTGTACAGTGGTACCTCAGTTTAAGAACAGTCCAGTTTAAGAACGATTTGGTTTACAAACTTTGCAAAACCGGAAATAGTGTCTTGGTTTGAGAACTTTACATTGGTGTAAGAACAGAATCCGAATGATGGAAGGGCACCGGCGGCGGGAGGCCTCATTAGGGAAAGTGTGCCTTGGTTTAAGAACGGACTTCCGAAACAGATTAAGTTCGTAAACCAAGGTACCACTGTACTTCATAATATGGGATGTGGTTGTCCTAATGAAGCCAGTGCTAGCCTGAGACTATTGTATCCGAGTTAAGTTCAACTTCTGATTCACTGACATGTTCAAGGAGTGGATTGGATATTAAATAGCACTGAAAGTTTCAGCAATCAGTAGCTATTTTCATGTGAAGACAAAATACGGTGAATATAGCATGCTGCCTGTCTCAGACCCTTGGTCCATCTAGCTTAGAATTGCCTATGCTTACTGGTAACAGCTCACTTCGCATCTTTCCCTGCCCTACATAGAGATGTCTGGGATTGAAATGGGGAACATCTGTATGCAAAGCAAGTACTGTTTCATACAAATTCCTTGTTCATGATATGGGTTTCCTTGCTTCAGGATTACAGTTCTGTGTGATTTAAGTAACTTGAAGATAGTTGATGCCCCCAAATTACACTCATCAGCCAAAGGGTATTTGTTAAGGCAAAGGAATTACAGTGGTACCTCTGGTTGTGAACGGGATCCATTCCAGAGGCCCGTTCGCAACCTGAAGCGCCACTTCTGCGCATGCGTGACGTAATTTTGCGCGTCTGCACATGTGCGAACTGCCGAACCAGGAAGTAACCCGTTCCGGTACTTCCGGGTTCGGCGGGTTCGTAACCCATGTCGAACGCAACACACAGCGTTCGCAACATGAGGTACGACTGTATTAGACGCTGACGTTGCTCAGCTTTAATATAATAGAAATATATATAATATACCCAGAGCTGCAATACGGCACAATGGACCTTGTAACCACACAGGCACACTTCTAAAATTGCTTCTTTTCCAGAGATTCAAAGTCAGTTTGGCTTAAAAAATTTTAGCTCTTGTAGTTTCACCTTCTGAAACAAGGATTAACAGCTCAGGAACTTGTAAAAAAATCTTCCAACTTGTTGGCCCCAAGTACATAAGTATGTTTTGTTTTTCTCTTTTAGGGTGCGAGACACCCCTCCGCTCTCCCCTGAGGAAAGCGAAAGGCGAGCTCTGCTTATGAAGAAGTGGTCATTCTACAAGCAAAAGCAGCACGAGGCAGAGAAAGGTACAATCAAATCCCTTGTGGATGCCCAGGAGGCAGCGTTAAAAGAACTGCGCCTTGAATCGGAGGAACTGTACGAGGCAGCAATTCAGCGAGATGATGGGCTCTTCCCTTTTGAGAGGCAGGAGCTTATGCACTCACCGCCACTGCCCAAGTATGAGGCTCCCGAAGGAAAATGTGTTGACACCACCAAAGTATATACACAGTGATCCGGAAACGTTGCCAAGGAACTACTGGAAGATTCAGCAAATGCAAAACACAGTAGCATGAACAATGTGTGGTCATTCATTACTTCTGAATTACCAGAAACGAATAGAACACATCACAAGAGCAAGCCTCCCTTTTAGAATAGGGTACATTCTAGACATCCACTATCCTTTTCTCTTTGTGCAAAGAATATGTGACATAAACAACATTTTTACGATGGTTTTTTTTCGCCATTTTTTTCCTGATTAGTAGCCAACTTCTGGTCTGCCTGTTGTTGTGTGGAGTACAACTCCCACCGTTCCTCCCTGTTGGTTATGCTGTTTGGGGCTGATGGGAATTGATTGGTTAGCCACCTTTGCTCTGAGCACCAGCTTGGACAGAATTTGTTCAGCTAGGATATGTTACTGGGTCTACATTCTAAGTAAAGCTATGTGAGAAGAAGGGAAGGGTTCTTTCCTGCTTCTCATAGCAACCCCTCTTGAGCCCTAGTGGGTAGGGCTGCACCCCTAGGACTCTGGGAAATGCAAAGATGGAGAGGTCGGAAGATTGTACATCCCATGGGGTTACCAACCGTTTTGAATTTTGAGAGTGTGCTGGGGACACCAGTCCCCAAACAGCTGCCACGGGAGGGTGGCATAACACATGGTAGGCATATATTGGTGAAGCTTTCCCCATAATCGTATTTCCTATTAGAAGATGCCTAACCAACCTCTTGTATGTAGAAATTAAGCAGCAACAACACATTAAGGGCGAGAGGGAAACAGCAGCTCCTTAGGGCCTTGGGATTCCTATCTCTTGGGGTCCAAACAACTCACTCACCAATCACAGCTCTGACCACTCATTGTCTAAAAACACAAGATAGGAAGGAACAACCAGACTCCCTCATTTCACAAAAACCCCTTGGAAGGATTTTTGCACATTTTGCTTCATAACTTTCTAGGGAGGCTAGAGACGTTTTCAAAAATGAAAACTCACAAGTCTGTGGTTCATGTCAGGGTGCCAAATGAAGGTCTTTCCCCAGGTCCCACAGCACCAGGTTAGCAGCCCCTGCTTTATCGCATATTCAGAACGTATGTGCTGCATTTGTAGTACAGTCGTACCTCGTGTTGCAAACGCTGCGTGTTGCATTCGTCACGGGTTACGAACACGCCGAACCCGGAAGTACCGGAACGGGTTACTTCCGGGTTCGGCAGGGTGAGTATGCGCAGAAGAGCTAAATCACGTTTTGCGCAGAAGCGCCGAATCGCGCGGCGAGCTTCACAGATTCAGCGCTTCAGTTTGTGCGCACTTCAGGTTGCGAACGGGCCTCCGGAACGGATCCCATTCGCAACCAGAGGAACCACTGTACAGTCAAACCTCAGTTGTCGAGCGTAATCCATTCCGGAAGACCATTCGACTTCTGAAACGTTCGACAACCGAGGATCAAAGGGTGGTTAGCAAAGTCAATTGAGAGAAAAGAAAAGAAATTCCGCGTAAGCCGTTCAGCTTCCAAAAACCGGAGCAGTTACTTCCGGGTTTTCGGCGTTCCAAAACGGAGGTGTTTGGGTGCCGAGGTTTGACTGTACACAAGAACTTCTAAACCACCTCCACTCGTCGTGTACAAATCTACAGGATTGTGTCCATTGTAGCTCCGTATTCTGACGGCACTGTTTAGAACATTGTTGCGCGAGGGAATACACAAAGGGTGCTAGAGGACAGCTCACAACATTTGATAAAGCCCATTAGCCGTGACAGTTAAATGGTACATTCACGTTCGGAGACAATGTACCTCTTAACTAGCAAGTATGGGGACTTGTAACAGGGTTATGTCCCCAAAATTATCTCTTGAACACACTGTTTACTAAATAGTTCAGAACAGATTGTACTTTAAAAAAAAAATCGAGCACCAGTATAGTGAAGTACATGGTTGCTGGGAGCATGGGTTTATGGCTGAGAACTCTTCTATACAGCACAGTGTTAGGATTCCATAGACGGCACCACGCAGAAGTCCAACACCTGGTATTCCAGGGCCTCATCATTTGGGTTTGTTTTCATCCAGAGGCAGATACCAGCTTACGGGAGGAGCTTTCCTCAAGTTCCACACAGGAGCATACTTCTGTTTCTCCATAATCCGCTCTCTTTCGCTCTTGCATAGGGAATCCTGGAAAAAGACAGAATCGACAATAATAACTATTATTCATACGATGCCCTCAGTGAGCATGGTGCTATACAGAACAGAAGATCTCGGGTTCAAGCTGGGGTCTTCAGGTAGGGCTTGGAACAACTGAAATCCTGGAGAGCTGGATAGGCATCTCAGGGTAGGTGTTCCTGACCCAGGCAGGCCAATGGTCCCTGCTGGTAAAAGGAAGCTTTGTCTGCAGTCTTAGAATCATAGAATCGTAGAGTTGGAAGGGGCCACAAGCGTCATCTAGTCCAACCCCCTGCAATGTAGGAAACCTTTGCCCCAAATAGGACTTGAACCCATAACACTGAGATCAAGAGTCTCATGCTCTACCAACTGAGCTATCTTGTAGGTCATGGCTCACGGGTAGAACACTTGCTTTGGGTGCAGAAGGTCCCAGTAACAACAAAAACACAATTTTGGTTAGTGATTTTATACTTGTAAACCGCTTAGAAGCTGCCTTGGCAATTTAGTGGTATATAAAGGAACTAATAAACAACAATAATAGTTGATAAAAAAATTATGCTGCTACAATAAAGCAAACTTGGGGGTAACAAGACGTGAGATTATGTGCAAAAGTACGGTAGTTCTGGTATTGAAAAATAAGGGTTGTATCCAGCTATTTCTGCAGGTGTGGGCGAGCTTTGGCCCTCCAGAACTTGCTGAACTACAACTCCCATCATCCCTGGGCATTGCCCATGCTTGCTGGGGCTGATGGGAGTTGTTCAGCAACATTGGGGAGCCAAAGGTTCATCGCACCTGTTCTACTCATATCAGTACAACCAGGGAAATTAATCCAAGTTCATCCTGTCTGTTAAACTTCAATGAGTCTATGCTGAGGATGGATAACACGGGATACAGTGAACCAAATATATTTAGCATTTCTGTTGTGCTTAGGTTAAGACATACACATTTTGCATGCATTCCAGGCATGCGCACGCCTGATCAGACCCGGAAAATGATGTAACCCGGACGGGGTGGGTTTGCACTACACTGTCGCGTCCAGTGACCCAAAATGCAACCCCGGCGCAAATTGGGGGTTGCCTGTATTGCAAAACCAGTTTGAACTCACCATCGTTACGAACCACACGATAGGCTGCATCCAATGCCAGTCCTACTCAAAATAGACCCAATGGCATTAAGAAATACACACACTCTATGCTCATCCATTTCTGTTTGCTTACACTGTGTGGGATTGAGCTGAACCATTGTTTAAGAGCAGCAGGCAAGCCACCGTTTTGAGCCACTCTATTATTTAGTTTTGATGGTGTGTTATTTTGCACCTGGCTCTAGTTGGTCAATCCTGAGGTTACAGTAAAAAAAGCAACATAGAGCTGACACACATCTGAAATCTGCCCACCCTACAGAAGACTAGTCTGAGCTAAATACATCGATGGTGGACACAGTAAAAGGCAGCTTCCTATGAATGGATTTCTCCATTGTTACAAACCCGCGCTTTGTCCCTTGGCATACCTTAGCCTCTGAACTTTTCGTCTTCTCCCATGCTTTGCAGTTCTCATAATCTCTCTTCCACTGCCTACAGGAAGGCGCCTCCCCATAGGTATAGTAGTAATGGAAGAGATTTGGGATGCTCTTGCAATGTTTCCATTCAGACCAGTAGTCATTGCAGGCTCGTGGGGGCTGCCAAACAACATACACACAAAATGTATAAGCAAGGAATCAACACTCGTCTACAGGACAGAGAGGACCATAGAAAATGTTGCAGTGCGAAGTGCTCTTCTGTTCCAGGTGTCTTCCCAGACCCACTGAAAGAGGCAGTTATTAAACCGCTTCTTAAAAAAACATCTTTGGACCTGGCCATCATGGCCAACTATCACCCAGTCTCAAATCTTCCATTCTTGGGCAAGGTGACTGAGCACGTGGCCGTTGAACAACTCCAGACATGCCTGGATGATGCGGACCATTTGGATCCCTTCCAACTGGGATTCAGGCCTCATCATGGGACTGAAACTGCCTTGGTCACGCTGGTCGATGATCTCTGGCGGGCCAGGACTGAGGCGAAAGCTGTTCCCTGGTCCTGCTGGATCTCTCAGCGGCCTTTGAAACCATTGATCACAACATCCTTATGGACCGTCTGAAGGAGTTGGGAGCTGGGGGCACTGTTATACAATGGTCCCGCTCCTTCCTCCTGGGCCGTGTCCAGAAAGTGGTGTTGGGGGGGTGAGTGTTTGGATCCCTGGGCTATCATTTGTGGGATGCCTCAGGATTCTGTCCTCTCCCCCATGCTTTTTAACATCTACATGAAGCTGCTGGGAGAGATAACCAAGGGGTTTGGGCTGGGTGTTCATCAGTATGCAGATGATACCCAGCTCTACCTCTCAAATCAGAACGAGTGGAGGCAGTGAAGGTCCTGTGTGAGTGTCTGAAGCGGTTGGTGGGTGGATGGTAGCTAACAGATTGATGTTGAATCCTGACAAGACAAGAAGTACTGTTCTTGGGGACAGGGGGCGGACCCCTGGTCCTGAACAGGGTAACCATGCCCCTGAAAGACCAGGGTGCACAGCCTGGGAGTCATTGGACTCACAGCTGTCCATGGAGGCGCAGGTCAATTCTGTGTCCACAGCGGCTGTTTACCAGCTCCATCTGGTATGCAGGCTGAGACCCTACCTGCCCGCAGACTGTCTTACCAGAGTGGTGCATGCTCTGGTTATCTCCCGCTTGGACTACCGCAATGCGCTCTACATGGGGCTACCTTTGAAGGTGACCCGGAAACAACTACTAATCCAGAATGTGGCAGCTAGACTGGTGACTGGGAGTGGCTGCCGAGACCATATAAAACTGGTCCTAAAGGATCTTCATTGGCTCCCAATACATTTTCGAGCACAATTCAAAGTGTTGGTGCTGACCTTTAAAGCCCTAAACAGCCTCAGCCCAGTATACCTGAAGGAGCATCTCCACCCCCATCGTTCAGCAGAGACACTAAGGTCCTCTGCCGGGGGTGTTCTGGCGGTTCCCTCACTGCGAGAAGTGAGGCTACAGGGAACCAGGCAGAGAGCCTTCTCGGTAGTGGCACCCACCCTGTGGAAAACCCTCCCTTCAGACGTCAATGAAATAAACAACGATCTGACTTTTAGAAGATATCTGAAGGCAGCCCTGTTTAGGGAAGTTTTTAAGGATTGCTGTTTTCATTATGTTTTCAAATATGTTGTAAGCCATCCAGAGTGGCTGGGGAAATCCAGCCAGATGGGTGGGGTATGTTGTAAGAATATCAATATCAATATTGTTCATAAGTGTTTTGCTTGGCACACTTATGAACAATTTTATATATATATATATATAATTGTTCATAAGTGTGCCAAGCAAAACAAGGCCACATGTCTGAAGCAGCACAGGAAGACAGGCCTGTCTCCATTTTGACTCCCAAACTGACAAACTGTTTATCTGCAAGGAAGGAGGGGGGACTGTCTCAGGAAAATAAAGTGATAATCCTGGCTTCCTGATGCCTGAGTGCCAGACATGGGCCATTTCCCTCACAAAGAACCCACCACCTAAAATGGATTTGGATCCTTAGCCCTACATTAGCCCTGCCAGGCCAGGCCAGGAAACAAGAAACCTTTTGTTTTGCTGAAATGTGTGTCTGGGAGGGGTCAGGGAGAGATGGCACAGGTGTGAGAATTCTCAGGTTACCTCCTCTGACCCTCCCAATCTGTGATGCAGCTGTGATGTATCTGGGGAGTGGTCTGGGGTTACACCCCTTCTGTGATGTATGTGGGATATATCTGGGGGTGGACTCTGGGGGGAATTTTTTGAAATGTCTTTATAAGAGCATGTGCTCCTCTGGCTGGGGTTCCTTTTTTCCTTTACTCGCTGGTGTGGGGCAAAAACGCCATGTTGCAACAAATAAATTCTTTGCTTCTCAATTTTTCTCTGGTTGGCCTCTGTAATGTACTCCTTCCGATGGAGAACCTCAAAAGGCTCTTGTGTACCCCATAAGGGAATAAGAGCAGATTTCTGTTTATTTCAGGTATAATAATAATAATAATAACAATAATAGGAATTGTAGTCCAAAAGCAGCTGGAGAAACACTGCTCTAGCCCAGCTCTTCTCAGTCCCAGTTGTTGTTGTTGAACGACAACTCCCATCCGCCTTGCTAGCAAGGGATGATGGGAGTTGTAGTCCCAGAACACCTGGATGGCGCTATAAGGGACCTATTCGACTCATATACCTGCACAAGGAATTCTGCAGCCTGCACACCTTCTGCCACAACAGATCAGCCTTTTGAGGGGCCTTTATAAAACGCTTACACACAACTGTGTCTCTTGAAGGCTTTTTAAAGCAGCTTTCCTATTCTGAGCCCCACATTATCGCCCCCCCCCGCCCCCCGCTTACCCTCCAGGTATCGCTGTCAGCCATGCTGCTCCCTGCTCCGTCCACCCCTCCCTCCCTCTCCGTAAAGAGGCGGGGCTTTGTGACGGATTGACCCAGCCGCGCTACCGTCCGCAAGCCAAGCAGCGGTCGAAGCCAAAGAGGCAAAGCCCCAGCGGTTCGCTTAGAGACGACTTCCGGCTCTAGTTTGCGGCAGTTTGGATAAGGCTCCGCCATGTGGGGGGTTTCAGAGTGGCGGGGAAAGGCTGATTAGGGGATAATTGGGCAAGGGGATAAAACACTTTCCCTACCCACCCAGTGCTTTTGAAATAATAATAATAATAATAATAATAATAATAATAATAATAATATAATTAGTTTTTATAGAGCGCTTTTCCAAAGCGTTCAAAGCGCTTTACATTACCTTGAAATCCTTACATCCCTGTAAGGTAGGCCAGTACTGTTATTCCCAAAATTAGAGGGGGGAAAGAGGGCTTCCAAGAACTGAGAGACAGCAGCTTACCAAAGGCCAACCAGCAAATTCGTAGCTCAGCTGAGATTTGAACTGGGGCCTTCTGGTTCATAGCTCATGCTCTGAACCATTATGCTCAAGCACACACTTGCTGGGAGTGATAGAACATGCGGTGCAGAACCGCCTTGCTAGAAATCAGGTTTTCTTAGCACTTCCTGGGCCTGCTTGCCTCCACCTGCCCCTCAGACCCTGGACACACAAACACACCTTGTGGTGCCCACTGCCGAGAGCACCAGGACCCCACAGCCAAAACAACTCTTCAGTAAACAAAGTAATTGTCGCCTCTGCAAAACAGAGAAGAACAAAACTGTGTTTTTTTTAAGACTTGACTCCTGTTCCTTATTTAGTAGTGATATTATTATTCAGCAATACCAACTCTGTCTGGATAGCTCAGTTGGTTAGAGTGCGGTGCTGATAATGCAGTAGAAAAGCAGCATACAAATGAAATGATTTGTGTATGTATGTAAAATAAAAAATACATGTGTTGGGTCATATCTAACACTAGCCAAACTAGCGTTCGTATATATACACTATACATTTAAAGCACATTCTTTCCCTCAAATAATTTTGGGCACTGTAGTTTACCCCCCAGTTAACAATTCCCAGCAAACCTTAAACTACAGAATTCTTTGCGGGAAAGAATGCGCTTTAAATATACAGTTTGTACACAACCATGGTGTAGAGCCATTGAAATGAACAAACCTAAGTTAGTCATCTCCATTCATTTCAATGAGATTACGCTGATAGGTCTGGAACACAACCCATTGTATATTCACTTCCCCAAAATAAAAAGGGAGGATTTCTAAGGGAACAGTCTGCTTTCAGGTAACAATGACTTCTCTTGGTCGTTGCCTAGAAAAATGCAATGAAATATTATCCTAACTGTCTAAAAAGAAAAGTTAGGTCCAGTCGCGGACGACTCTGGGGTTGCACGCTCATCTCGCTCTATAGGCCGAGGGAGCTGGTGTTTGTCCACAGACAGCCTCTGGGTCATGTGGCCAGCATGACTAAGCCGCTTCTGGTGAACCAGAGCAGCGCACGGAAATGCCGTTTACCTTCCCGCCGGAGCGGTACCTACTTATCTACTTGCACTTTGACGTGCTTTCGAACTGCTAGGTGGGCAGGAGCTGGGACCGAGCAACGGGAGCTCACCCAGTCGCGGAGATTCGAACCGCTGACCTTCTGATCGGCAAGCAAAAGGCTCTGTGGTTTAGACCACAGCACCACCCGCGTCTACTAAGAAGTAAATATTGAGTTGAATGGAACTTTCTGCCAGGTGGCTGAGGACAGGACTGCAGCCTAAGTGAGTCTTTTTCTTTGGCTTCTCTGGTTTCCCACTGCAATATCAAATTTACGCAATGGTCACTAAGGCCCTACTTGGCAACTTAAGCGCTTAGGCAATTACACCGCTATACCTAACCACACAATATGAAAGCACAACAGTACAGTATGGTGTGGCCATTTCTTCAGCCATCAGAAGGTAGAAATTTTGCTTTGCTTATTTATGCTGAAACATTCATGGAGGATGAGACGATCAATGGCTACTAACCCTGGTGGTTATGTTCTAGCTCCACTGTCTTCTGAATTACCAGTTGCTGGAAATCACAGGAGGGGAGAGTGCTGTTGAGTTCACATTCTGCTTATAAGCTTCCCATGGGCATCTGGCTGGCCACTGTGAGGGTAGGAGACCAGACTAGATAGGCCTTTGGTTTAAGCAGGGCTTTTCTTATTTAACCAGGACATCTATTAAGAAATCTTTACCATCCATTCCACATGCATGTAAACCACTAATTTTATTCCATCTAGTTCTAGCTGAGAAACCTGCACCTGAGCTGTAACACTCCACAGTACAGGTCAGGTATCAAATGGCTGAATGTTCTGGCATACAAAGGCATTCAAAGGTAAGAGTACAAAAACCAGTGGTTCATACATGTTGCTTTTGCTTCTGGCCCTGTCCAACACTGGTATGCGGGCCCTGGAAGGTTGCCCACAAGGCTTCTACAACCCTGCCCTAAATTGTAAAGAAACCATGGGATGCCTATTTTCCAAGTGTGGGAAGTTAACATACAAGAAAGGAACTTATTCAATAACACTTTGCTGCCATAAATAAAAAAACAGCCTTCCAGGGGGACCATCAGAAATCCACATTCTTTTCGTGTCTCTGCTGCTCAGTGTTGCCAGAGTTGTCTTCATCAACACGCAACTTACAATGTTCTACTAAGAAAACCCACTGAACCACAACACTTCACTTGAAAGTGAAGAACCAGATTAGAATGTCCCTATGTTGCTTATGGACAAGATTCCCCCCCCCATACACCGTCCTTTTACAAAAGAAAAGCTAGAATAAGTCAGAAACGCTGCAGTGTTATTTTATTCTTCCGGACCAACTCCTGGTTCCAGGAGTTATGGTTTTCTTCCTTTCTTGCGGAGTGACTGGCCTTCTCCAGAAAAGGCAATGAAGCGGCTTCCAGAGTCATCCTGAAAACAGAGGGGTGGGTAATGGGAAATATTACTTTATAAACTCACATTATTATTCATTATTACACATGCAAGAAGTGAAGACCTGGGCTTTTCAGGCAGCGAACTGTTCAGGCACCATGAGTAGTTCCAGCTTTGCACTGATCCTGTGATTTCAGCTAGGCTGACTTCTGCTTATTCACTTATTTATTGAAAATGCTTAGAGATGCCAAAGTACACGAGGTAAATGAGTTTTAGGGTCTGTCTTGGGTACAGTGCAAATAACAGATTTATTGTGACTGACCAAGATCTCTTCCCCAGCTGTCTTGTCAGATTCTTTGGGTGGTTGTTGTTTTTAAGTGCTGGTCTTAACCAACACTGCATGGACAGGGCCGGGTGGAGCAGAGCAGGGCAGGAGAGGAGACATTCCACTACAAAGGTGGAAGGCCTTCTGCAAATGGGATTACTTCACTGGGCACAGAAAAGGTAAAGGGACCCCAGAGTTGTCCAGTCGCGGACAACTCTGGGGTTGCGGCGCTTATCTCGCTTTACAGGCCAAGGGAGCTGGCGTTTGTCCGCTTCCGCAGACAGTTTTTCTGGGTCATGTGGCCAGCATGACTAAGCCGCTTCTGGCTAAAGCAGAGCAGTACACAGAAATGCCGTTTACCTTCCCACCGGAGTGGTACCTATTTATCTACTTGCACTGCGTGCTTTCGAACTGCTAGGTTGGCAGGAGCTGGGACCGAGCAACGGGAGCTCACCCCGTTGTGGGGATTTGAACCACCGACCTTTCAATCGGCAAGCCCAAGCGGCATAGTGGTTTAACCCACAGCGCCACCCGCGTCCCTTCACTGGGGACAATCTCAGGTGAAAAAGGTACAGTTTTACTCACTTCTTCTACTTTCTTGACCAGCGGCCGAGAATTTCTGATGAATGTGATCTTGCCAATTTTGAAGTCATAGTTGGGAATCCCTCTGCAGAAGAGACAAATGAGGTGCATGGACTTCATATATTCGTTTCCCTTCTGACTTATGGAGCCAGCTCACAATTTACAGAAAAAGATTAACATCCAAATCAAATTGAGAAAAAAAACATGAAGTTAAGGGTTTGCTCCTGCTTGGAAAGAAGGAAAAACTTGGTAAGTTTTTTTTCACTTGGGTTCTAATATTTTTTAAGCTGGGGTGATGAGAGGACCCAAAAACAATTCAATGAAGACTGGGCATGCTCAGAATGTTGACTGATTGTTGGGCGGGTGAAGGAGAATGGAAAAGCTGGAGGCTGGGAACAGGATGGGGTCTCCTAAAGGTAGGCATGGCCAGCCATTCGGCTTCTGAAATGTTCGACAACTGAATCACAGCTTCCAATTGCTTGCAAGGGCTTCCTACACTCAGTGGAAGCTGTGTTGGATGTTCAGCTTCTGAAAAACGTTTGAAAACTGGAGCATTTACTTCCAAATTTTCGGTGTTTGAGAGCCGAATCGTTCGAAAATGGAGCCATTTGGGAGCCAAGGTTTGACTGTATATACCGTAGATAGATTGAGAGAAAGATAGATAGTACGCTTCGGAAGCCAGACCCAGCTGTCTCCTTTTGCTTGGCTTCTACTGAAAGAGTAATTATCCCCCTCACTGGTTCCTGGTGGATGAGCAATTTTAAGCACGTGGCTTCACAAGGCTTCTTTAAGTCGCAGGTTAATCTCAGACGGAGATGTCGAAACACATTATCCTAGCATGTGTGAGACTTGCCACTGTAAACAAATGAGCCAGCCTTTCCCTGTTTGGTGCCTTCCAGATGTTTTGGACTGCGCATCTCATCACTTCCAAACCAGCACAGCCGAGGGTGAGGGATAAATGAAAAGTTTTAGTCCACAATATCTGAAGGGCACCAGGTTTGGGGAAGGTAAAGTCACAATATTATCCAAAGCGAGAAGTGTTGTGACGTGGGGCTTCTTTAGCCTGCTGGACAGTGACCAGAGAGGACCTGGGTTCAAATAGGGTGCCTTGAGCTAGTTGCTCATTCTTAGCCTAACCACTAAAGACCTGATTCTACACAACCTTCTCTGTCCTCCATCTAGACAAGCAAAAGGGATGAATGCACACATTCTAACCAGGCAAAAACGCTCAGGAGGTGAAGCAGGGACCCATAATGGGGTGTGACCTGGGGAAGAGCTCTAAGGGCCGGATAGAGAGGCTTGGGGGCCACATTTGACTCCTGGACCTTAGATTTCCCATTTCCAACATAGCTGCTGTTTCTTTTCTTCCTTTCCAAGCCATGTTACTATAATAAATAATAATAATAATAATATTTATACCCCGCCCATCTGGCTGAGTTTCCCCAGCCACTCTGGGCGGCTACTACACTCCAAGCGAGAATATCCAACTCACACAAATACTGAAGCCATGGCAGCTGCAGACAGAGATGGAAATGGCCCAAGTCATTTTACTTGGAGGACACACAGAAAGAATTGCATCAAGGCAAACCAACCTTCTAATGTCTTCTGGTTTAATTGGAGAAGGATTTGGCTCAACACCTTTCTTTTTCCCGTCCAGCCTGTTCCCAGATCCTGAAAAGGCCTGCAGGGATAAGAAAGGTACAGTCATCGTCATGAAATCATCATCCTTGTAAAATGGAGCATCTCAAGTCATGGCCCGCGAAGGATGACGCCTATATCCAAGAAATCCCCAGAGGCAATCACCCAAGGAAACTAAGCAGAAAATAACAACAACTCTACTAAGGATTGTCTTTGCAGTGGCGAACGGAGCCGTTTGGCTGCCCGGGGCAGCAAACGCGGAGGCACCCCCCGGGGGCGGGACGTCGCTCCGCAGTGCGCATGCGTCATGACGTCACGACGCACGCGTCAGGATGAACGGTGCATGTGCAGGATGATGCACATGCGCAGTCCGTCCGTGATGGTGCTGCTGCTCCCGTGGCAACCTTAAGAGCTGCTGAGCGAGCGGCAACTCGTAAGGCTGCCCCATCCATGCTGCTTTTCGCACGCGGCAGCCTTACAAGTTGCCGCACAGACGGGGTGCCGGGCAGCAGGGCTCGGCTTGGGCGTCACTGGGGAGGGGCCCAGAGTGTCACCCCCTCCAGGGTGGAACCCAGCCCTTGCTCCGGCCCTGTGTCTTTGAGAGGCTACCCATTAGACTGCAGCTGTTTTACAGTTGAGAAAGGAATTATATCTAGTGTACTTTTCCGTGTATAAGACTAGGCTTTTTTTTACTGAAGAATTATGTTTAAAATCGGGGGTCGTCTTATACATGGGTGGTGCCTAGGGGTGACGCGGGATTCATTGATGCCGCGAGCCGGAGATGGTCTGCAGCGTGTTATTGGGGTCTGTGGCAAGGGATGGTGTTGATTGGGTGTTGCTGTGGCATTTGGGTGGGCAATAGGCTGCTCCTGCCGGCGAGGGGACAGATGTTAGGAGGCACGAGTGTTAGCGTTGCCCAGGCGGGTGAGTGATTTTCAGCAATCCCCCCCCTTAGAAAAGCTCAACAACTCAGTGCAATCCCCCCTCCATTTTCTTAATTCTTAGTCCCCAAAAATAGGTGGCGTCTTATACATGGGGGGGGGGTGTTATACACGGAAAAGTACGGTATATTCTAAATTTGGATTCTCAACATGCTGCAAGTCTTATCATAAGTGAAACATTTCAGTGGGGTCACTGTAATATCTAAGCAGCTTCCTTCCTATGGGGCGATGCAGAGGGTGTTGACTCCCCAATTTGTGGGATGTTTGATATCTATTTTTAATTTCTGTGTTTGTGAGTAGCTTTGAGTTATTTTTAAAAATGTTTTTGTATGTGCTCGAAGCTGCCCAGAGTAGCTGGGGAAACCCAGTCAGATGGACGGGGTATAAATAAAACTGTTGTTGTTATTTCTTGTCAGGGCTGCCCCCCTTCGCCGGTCGTTCAATAAAGAGTCCGAGACATCCAGCTTTGAAGCTTTAATCTAGTCTAATTACTTTACAATGCAGAGCGAGTCATAAACATGTCTAATCAATCACTAGCAGAATCCGGAAGTGAGGGGCTGCGATTTTCCTGCCAACAGACCCACCGGGGAAAGCGAAAACGTCGTTTCCTTTTCCTTCGTCCCTCCCCCGGACCTCCTCTCTGCAAGCTCCCAGGTCTCTCTCTACTTAACTCAAGCCCTGGCAACACTTCCCCTTCTGGCCCACTGCTGCTCCCAGAAGCAGAGGAGGAGTCTGTTGTTAAAATCGGCAGCTGTTCTCTGTAAACACTCAACGCTGGGCTGGAAGGGGGAGGGAGCCCCCTGACATCCACTCCCCCCCTCAAAACCCCCTCCTCCTCGGGTGAGGCTGGTGACGCCGGTTCTGAGGAAGATCCTCCCCTTTTCGTCTCTTTCTCTTTCCCCCTCACTCTCCTCCCCTCCCGCAATCTCTTCGGGGGAAGATACAAATCCTAGAAAGTCTGTGTCTTCATCCTCCGAAGATACAAACACAGCTTCCCAGCCCCCCAGACCCTACCAACGGCGATGATATTTCTTAAAAAGCAGCAAATAAATATAGTTTAATTAATCAAAGAGACTTACACGGAATCCCAGGTCACCCACATAGCCGCTATGGTCTGCCTCCACATCCTGGAAAGAAAGCGGGGAAACAAGTTGACTTGTTTTACAATGGCTCCACAGCACGCTCTCCACTCCATTCTGGTGCTTCATATGGCTTCCGACAACGGAGGCAGAAGATATCCATCAACAGTGAACTGGTCTAATCCTTTTCTAAAAACTATCCAAATTGGTGGCCATCGCTGTCTCTTGTGGAAGTGAGTTCCACAGTCTAATTATGCACTTTGGGAAGAAATCCTGAATCTTCCAACAAAATTACCGCTCTGTTGACCAACTCAATCAAGAAAATGAATTGCAAGGAGTAAATCAACTTGACAACCAGCATTATCAATTTATTTGTCGCATTCACTGCTTCTTCTGAGTGTTTCTTTTTTTGGGGGGGGAGGAAAAAGCAAGTAAAAAGAGAGAAGACTATACAAGGCCACTTACTGTGGACTCCTCGTGCTGTGTCTGTCTTTCTGGTTCTTTGTAACCCAAGGGTGCATCAAAATCCACCTGTATATAATAAGAATAATTTATTATTTATACCCCGCCCATCTGGCTGGGTATAATAGAGTCAATATCAAATTCGCAATCAGCGTAAGAAACAAGAACAACATGCCTAAGAAATGGCTTCCTCCCTTAATCTACCAAAGTGGTTTAGCCCTTCCCCAGAAGTAGAATTAAAGCAATTATTCCTGCAGCCAGATTTCACGGGATCCTCTGGGTCCCCGCTCAAGACCATCAGTTGCGCAATGGGAAGGGAGAAGGGTTTTGATGTTGTGCAAAATTGTAGCTCCTTCCTCTGCAAGAAGATCAAAACAGAGGAGGGGATTCGGTGGGCTTGTGGTACTTGGGGGGAAATGCAAAAAGCAGCCTGTGCATTCTGCATTTGCAATTGCATCCTGAATTTTGCCTCTGCAATTGCATTTTGAAGTTTGAGGCCTTAAAAAGCTGCAAGGCAGGACTTGCAGTCCAGCTGTGTGCATTAATGGTTTTTGCATCACTCTGCTGGAAACACCGGGTGCTTTTTCCCCTTTCGGACAGCCAGGAGAGATAATGGGTTTACAAACTCGGTTGCTGTTTTTAAAAGTCTATAAAAAAATCAAAGTGAAACATGGACGGAGTTACTAGAAACTAAATATATTTTAATGGGAACGTGAACCCATGGGAAATAGCTGGGGGAGGGGGGGCTATACTGGAACACAGGCCCCTGACAGCTTTCCACTGGAGTAATGTGGCCCTTGACTTAAAAAAGGGTTCCCAAACCCTGTTTTAAGCGGTCAGTGAGACTGAAGATGCCCATCTCCCACTTACATTCATGTCACACTCTATGATGGACACAGCTTTGTCGGGTTTCGTCTCCATCACTCGAAGCTCATAGATCTAAAAAAAGACAGCCGATCTCATCATCAATATAATCTCTACCAAGTTGCCTTACCATTCTTGTAACTCTTTTACTCACACACTGCCCTGCCCCATGCCAGCTCTTAAATTCAATCTAATACCTAAAAGTCACCTAAAAATCCACTTAAAAACCAGGAGACAGCCCTGGATGCATTCTCAACTGCACAGATAGATGCACGCACAGGTTTCTGGATTATGATGCCTAATCATTCCCTCCAGGGCTCCTCAGGTATAGCTTATTCCGCTTTAAATGGCATGTATTACCTTTTCATTATAGTTGATGGCTATGACATCTCCGGTGGTCAGGCAAGCGAAATTTCTGAGAGCGTTTTCCAATCTTTACAGGATGTTAAATTGAAATACAAACCATATTGGTAGCATAAAAGGTTACATTCCACAACTGCAACTACATCACCAGCTGCTTTTATCCCTACCCATCTCCTTGAGGCTCCCTCTCTCCTTCAATTGTCACCTGGCAGGCTGCCATTCCACTGGGCTAGAGCAGAGGAAGAGAGGTGAAGCAGGAACACTTCACTGGGTCCTCTTCTCCCTGAACAGCTTTCTCTTCTAGCTGGTCATTATATGAACCAGTGCCTGCATTTGCTTGATGTGTGTTTTTTCCCCATCTTCCCTCCTCGCTCATTTTCCTTTTGTGCTATGCCTGTTGGTAAGGGGAGGACTTACTCTTTATTGATCTTAAGTTAGCCACCCTGGGAGCCTTTTTGACTGCAGAGCGGGGTTAAGATGCTTGAAAATAAATAGGCACCCAACTTCCATGGTGCAGAAAATCTGCTTTAGAATAACATGGTCTGTCAACTTTCTCCTACATCTTATTCTCATAAGATAAACTCTCCCTTCCTCAGTCTCCAGCTCATGGCATGTTACCAGCTTTTGGAAAGGAGACACACAGATCGGTGACACTGGTGTCCACTGCAAACTGAAGTCAATGAGGCTACATGATAATCGATTTTAGGAAGCATCCTCCCATCTCGCTGCCACTTTCCATTCTTGGTAACATGGTTGTAGTGGTAGAGTCCTTTAAGTTCCTGGGCTCTATAATTTCTCAAAACTTAAATTGGTCAGGCAACATCAATATTATTATTAAAAAGGTCCACCAGAGATTCTGTTTCTTGCGACAACTAAGAAAATTTAATTTTCCCCAAGAATTGTTGATCCAATTTTATAATAATAATAATAATAATAATAATAATAATAATAATTTATTATTTATACCCTGCCCATCTGGCTGGGTTTCCCTAGCCACTCTGGGCGGCTTTCAGAGGTAACCATTTTACAGAGGTAACCATTGAAACTGTTCTCTGTAATTCTATTACTGTCTGGTATGGCACAGCCTCTAAGCTGGATAAGAAGAGGCTCCAACGAGCAGTAAGAATTGCAGAGAGGGTAATTGGTGTTAGTTTGCCTCCAATAGAGACACTTTATGCTGCTCGAGCCAGGAAGAGAGCAGAGAGAATTGTCGCAGACCCTTCGCATGCTGGTCATTACCTGTTTGATTTACTTCCATCCGGATGTCGTTACAGGACTCTAGACACAAAAACGTCTAGGCACAGGAATAGTTTTCCCCCTTGTGCCATCAAACTGTTGAATTTGTAGTTGTGTGCGGAAGGGAGGTCAGTTGGTGGTATGGGGTTCCTTTGTTGTGCTGTTGTAGCATGAGGGGAATAGTGTTTGTATGAGGTACGTTTTCTTTACATTGCAATGTAGTCGAAGCAAAATTCCAAGTATGATTGGTACTTGGCCAATAAAAAAATTATTCCTTATCAGGGGAAGCTGTCTTTGAACTGGCCCTTGCTCGTTTTCAGATAGCACCTGCTTTTGTAGCCCAGGGGCCACCTTCCCTCCTAAGTAACCTTCTGGGGCTGCATGCCAATGGTAGGCAAGGCCAGAGGGAAGACAATGCAACTCTTACCTCTGTACACTCAGAGGATCTGCCAGTTAGCTCAACTGGTTAGCACATGGTGGTGATAACGCCAAGGGAGCAGGTTCAAACCCCACATGGGTCACTACGTGACCCTCAGGGTCAGCCAGGCCAAAAAAGAGACAGGAAGGGGTGTGGCCTGGGGAAGAAGTGCATGCTGGGAAGAGCTCCAAGGTCCAGATGGACAGCCCTGGAGAACCACATTTGATCCTGAGGTTCCTTACTCCCTTGTTGGAAAAAGGCAATTCATCTTCTTTCCCTGGGGCCACAGCTCAAACCACCCTCTGCGGCTTCACCTGAGGTTTAACGAAAAGGATACACGGCTTTGGGGTTGGTGATGTCAAGGAAATCAGGGCTCTGTGGCTGAAATTTGGAATACGTCGCCACCTGCAAGTTGACGCTCTCTACCTGCACCAGGCCCCCTTCCTCCAAGAGCAGGTTCTGCATCATCTGTCAAAAGGAAACAAAGACAGGTGTTCCAACGATGTCTTGGGAGACACTCAGAGCTTCCCGCAAAGAATCCTATGGCCTGTACTGTAGTTTGTTAAGGTGCTGAGAGTTGTCAGGAGACCCTTATTCCTCTCACAGAGCTGTAATTCCCTGAGTTCCCTGAGAAGAGGGACCAACATTATAAACCACTCTGAGAATTGTAGCTCCATGATGGGAATGTACATTCTATCCTCAGTTTGTATGAGACATCACCACGAGCCTGTGCTATAGTGAAATTATTTTTTAAAAAATACGAGGGTAACTCATTTCATATAACCCTTGTAGAAGTTGAGGAAAGAATCAAGGTGTCTACTTGCCCAGTGTGGAAGGTAACAAATGCCTTCGTCGGCCACAAACTCAAGCACGCCACAGTGCGTCATCCGGTCGGAATTTTTATTTGTCAGTTTAAACAACATAGGATAGGTGATATTAAGCCGGCCTAGGAAAAAATGGGGGTTGGGGGAGAAGCACTGCATTATATCAAATAGAATTTTATTGGAAGCTCGCATAAAGAATCTTGGACTGTGAGCCTACACTTGCTTACTTGGGAATAAGCCTCGCTGAACTCAGTATGATTTGCGTCCAACAAAACTGGATTGAACATAGGAAAATACCATTGATCTAATTCAGGGTTTCCAAGCTCCAAGGAGTAGGTGCCGCCACACTAAAGGCAGTATTCCTGTGCCTCTTGCTTGGACTACTGTAATGTACTCTACATGGGGCTGCCCTTGAAGACAGCTTCAGCTAGTGCAGAATATGGCTGCTAGGATGGTAAGTGAGGAAGCTTGATAGGACCATGTGACAACAGCCCTGAAAGGGTTGCAAATTCAAGGTGTTAGTAGCAACATAAAGGTAAAGATAAAGGGACCCCTGACCATTAGGTCCAGTCGTGTCCGACTCTGGGGTTGCGGCGCTCATCTCGCTTTATTGGCTGAGAGCCGGCGTACAGCTTCCGGGTCATGTGGCCAGCATGACAAAACCACTTCTGGTGAACCAGAGCAGAGCACGGAAACGCCATTTACCTTCCCGCCAGAGCAGTTCCTATTTATCTACTTGCACTTTGACGTGCTTTCAAACTGCTAGGTGGGCAGGAGCTGGGACCGAGCAACGGGAGCTCACCCCGTCACAGGGATTCGAACCGCCGACCTTCTGATCAGCAAGCCCTAGGTTCTGTGGTTTAACCCACAGCGCCACCTGGGTTATATATAAAGCCCTAATAAAATCCCACAGAGAGCAAGGCTACAGAAGAAATACATCACAGGATACTGTCTGGCAGGATACTGATAATGGTCACTTGATTGCTTTACCTGGGTAGCCTAGCCATTCCTTTTGAGAAGCTAAATACTTAGCTCCTGAATCCAGGTCACAGGCTCACCCTACTCATGCACAAATACACTCTTAAGACAGGATTTGTGAGCAAAGAGAAAATGGGGAGGCTTTTCCCATTTCCTTCCTCACTGCAGAGAATATTTGAGGTTACTGGAAGAGTCAAAATGGCTTCAGAATTGCTCTCCTTTACTATTTCAGACATGTGGTTTATATACTTATGAACAGTGGTACCTCTACTTATGAACATGATCCGTTTTGGGGTGCCTTTCGCACCCCGAAAAGTCTGTAAGTAGAGCGCTGCTACTGCACGTGCGTGAAGCGCGCAGATCGCTTCTGCGCAATGCGGTGAACCCGGAAGTAAACACTTCCGGGTTTGCCGCGTTTGTAACCTGAAAAGTCGCAACGTGAAGCAAACGTAACACGAGGTATGACTGTATGTATTTGCCTTGTAGATTTATGAACATATGATTTATATATGTGAGACCTTAGTCAAAGTGCAAGTAGATCAATAGGTACTGATCCGGCGGGAAGGTAAATGGCGTTTCCGTGCGCTGCTCTGGTTCGCCAGAAGTGGCTTAGTCATGCTGGCCACATGACCTGGAAGCTGTACGCCGGCTCCCTCGGCCAATAAAGCGAGATGAGCGCTGCAACCCCAGAGTCGTCCGCGACTGGACCTAACGGTCAGGGGTCCCTTTATCTTTATATAAGGGGGTGAGACAACCTTTTAGGCATCCTGGTCCCTAGCTGTATAGGGCTTTGTACACCAGTAGCAGCCCCTTGAACGAAGGCTAGTACCTAACTGACGGCTGGTGCAATTAATTCAATAGCGGTGTAATATGGTAACAAGAAAACAGAAAAATGGTTCTATCTGGGCACCATGTGACTCTGGAGCAAGGAGAAGTTGGGACAAGAGGTGACCATTATAGTGCCCTTTCACATCCTATGGGATGGAATGTCAAGGGGAAATAATTGTAGCGCTACCGTAGGAGCAATTTCACATACATCACCAATCCAAAATGCTTATTGGCTTCTTATAGATTTAACCAGCTACAACCTTAATATTTAACTGGTAGGTCAGGACCCACAACTGAATTGCGGCCTGAATCAAAGTGGGGTGCGATGACGGCATTGCCGTCATACAAATACAAGATTAAAACAATTAAGATGTGGGTCTCTAAACCCCTGTCTAGATTAAAGGTGGATCAGAAAACACTGAAAACATTTGCAGTGAGAGAATATACTTTACATCTTCTTAAATATGCTGAATAGAAGATACTCACTGAGTTGATCCAAAGCAGAGGGTGGCATAATTACTGCGAAAAAAGGAAATGAACAGTAAGATTAGGTATGGCATGGCAATGGAAAACAAGCACAGGAAAATCAAGGCGTGTACTTTAATACGGGAATATATTCCTCCGTTGAATTCGCAGACGTTAACACACAGAGAAGTTTATCCAATGTCCCATGTCATAACACCTAGATTTCCCTCTCCTGATTCAGAGTAGGGTGTGTGAAAACCAAGAGAGTAAGTATCCTATACTACACATTTTGGGACGCGGGTGGCGCTGTGGGTTAAACCACAGAGCCTAGGGCTTGCCGATCGGAAGGTCGGCAGTTCGAATCCCCGTGACGGGGTGAGCTCCCATTGTTCGGTCCCAGCTTCTACCCTCCTAGCAGTTCGAAAGCACATCAAAGTGCAAGTAGATAAATAGGTACTGCTGCGGCGGGAAGGTAAACGGCGTTTCCGTGCGCTGCTATGGTTTGCCAAAAGCGGCTTAGTCATGCTGGCCACATGACCTGGAAGCTGTACTCGGCCAATAATGCGAGATGAGCGCCGCAACCCCAGAGTCGGTCATGACTGGACCGAATGGTCAGGGGTCCCTTTACCTTTACTACACATTTCAGTGGGGAGGGAGACTCAACACGAGGCTACCACAGGGATGGGGAACCCCAGGCCTGTGGCCCCAAATGTGACCCTCTAGGCCAGGTGTGGGAAACCTGTGGCCCCACCAGACGTTGATGAACTAAATCTCCCCTCATCTTTGGTGAGGCTTGCTGGGGCTGTTGGTAATTGCAGTTCATCAACATCTAGAGAGTCACAGGTTCCCCACCTCAGCGCTAAGCCTCTCAACCTGGCCCCCCTTAGGAACTCTCCCCAGCCAGGCTACCCCTCCTACTGGATGGAATGTGTCCTCGACCACAGAAAATACCTCTTGCTTGTCTGGAAGGATGACAGAGAGGGGCATCATGTGCATGTGTGTAGAAACTATCCTACCATACAAAGGCAAAATGTTACATTCATTGTTCCGTTCACTTGTGCCTCTGGCCTCACCCAGAACTGGCATGCGAGCCCTGGAAAGTGGTCCAGAAGGGAATGTGGCCCTTGGACTTCCATAAGCCAGATACTGCTCCTGAATCCCATTTGCTGGAAACCGCAGGAGGGGAGAGTGCTCTTGTGCTTGGGTCCTGCTTGAAGGCTTCCCACAAGCGTGTGGTTGGTCACTATGAGAACAGGATGCTGGACTAGATGGGCCATTGGCCTGATCCAGCAGGCTCCTCTTATGTTCTTATGCTCTCTATTTGGGGGAGCTTAGCCAGTACGTGTTGCTTAATGCTCTTTCAACGACCACCCTCTGCAAAACACAAAACCATCTAGCCCTCAAGAGAATATTCAAAAAGAAAAATGTGCACATACTCTTCCCGCCTTTCTCCACATCTGACCTGTCATTAGGTCCAGCAAGCATGGAAACCGAGAAACAGCGGTACTGAGTCGAGAAGCGGTTCTGGAACACTCTGGGGATTGGGTGATCGAACATATTGAAAGAAAACTGGGGAGGAAAAACAATAAGATGCATTAGAAGAGGCAACCTTGGGTCTCCTGGTGTTTTTGGACAACAACATCCACCATTACTGGCAATCCCACATACAGCACATTACAATCATCCAATCTGGAAGTTACCAGAGCATGGAGCACATATCCACTGATGAGACAAGTAGGCCTTCAAAACAATATGCCCAGTCCTGGGGCCTCAAGTTGTTCAAACGTTTTGTACACAAGAACCAAGACCTTGAATTGAGCTCTGCTGCTCACGTGGAGCCAGTGCAGTGCTTTAGGGATCAACCACATACAATTCTTTCTCACTGTCCCACTTGACAGCAGTATCCTGTACCAGCGGCAGCCTCCAGACCATTTTCAAGGGCAGCTCCACACAGAAAGCATTGTAGTAGTCTTCAACAGTGAGGTTCTTAGAGCATGGCTGACTGAATCTGAGCCAGGAATGGTACACTGTGCTTTAAAGTTGTTGTCTTTATTATTTCACTTTGCAGAGAATTTCTGATAAGCGGCAGCTGTATAAATGTAAATAAACACATAAACAACAGCCCACAAAAGCTGCTCTCGTGGTAAGACTGCAATCTGCATATAATTTACCCTGAACCCAGGAAACCAGTCTGGCAACTCACTGGTTATGATTCCTACTTGCCCTGGGGGCAATTTTTAGTCAAAACTGTCTTTTGCCATTTAGTTTTAAATGGGGTTTTTGTTTTTTCCAGCCTTCTCTGGATCTCGCCTGCTTGAATCTACTGTCTGTCGCGCAAACTACTGTCAAGGTGCTGTACACACACAAAAGTAAAATGGGGACTGTGCTGCCGCAAATCTAAACCTTTAAGTGGGTTGGGCACGACTTGTTCCATTTAAACATACTGCCGAGGTGTGCACTTCAGCTTTCGCTCATTGTTGTTTTCACCCGTGTTGTCGTTTTACTCTTACTTTGCAAGGCATACGTACATAGAAACCCTATTTGCCTTCGCCACTGTAGCAATAAAATAAAATACAACATATTGAGGACAGAGCTAAATGCTTAGCTATACCAAATACGTTCTGGAGGCTCACGTGGACGCGAATGACAGAACTTGACCACATCATCCTTCATCCACAGATAAGACGGGTGAAGCGATAGGCTTCCTTTTGATTTTTGTTTTAATCATAAGCAAACAACAACTGAGCAATGTCAGAAAGTCAATCAAACAACAGATCTTATTCTCAGTGCCCCTGCTAAAAGAGTTGCAAGGTTTTTTTGGGCTGTATATTATTACCTGAGTGGAAAAAGGCGAGTTGTCATTCCCCATCCCATCCAAATAACTTTTATTCGAGGTACCACAGAACTTAGAAATTAGAAGACGCCTGCTTCTTGGGAGAAAAGCAATGACAAACCTAGACAGCATCTTAAAAAGCAGAGACATCACCTTGCCGACAAAGGTCCGTATAGTTAAAACTATGGTCTTCCCAGTAGTAATGTACGGAAGTGAGAGCTGGACCATAAAGAAGGCTGATCGCCGAAGAATTGATGCTTTTGAATTATGGTGCTGGAGGAGACTCTTGAGAGTCCCATGGACTGCAAGAAGATCAAACCTATCAACTCTTAAGGAAATCAGCCCTGAGTGCTCACTGGAAGGACAGATCCTGAAGCTGAGGCTCCAATACTTTGGCCACCTCATGAGAAGAGAAGACTCCCTAGAAAAGACCCTGATGTTGGGAAAGATGGAGGGCACAAGGAGAAGGGGACGGCAGAGGACGAGATGGTTGGACAGTGTTCTCGAAGCTACTAACATGAGTTTGGCCAAACTGCGAGAGGCAGTGAAGGATAGGCGTGCCTGGCGTGCTCTGGTCCATGGGGTCACGAAGAGTCGGACACGACTGAACAACAACAACCACAGAACTACAATGTTGTGTGTGTGTGTGTGTGTGTGTGTGTGTAGTCTTGCAATTCTTTACAGCCAGGATGACTCTGCATTTCCCACCACCAACATCCAATATTAGTTTCCCCCCCCCAACCCAAAGAAAGACCCCCCCCAAAGGCCCCCTACCATGATGGCGGCGGCTTCTCCTCCTCGTCCCCTTCGCTATTGACAGGCCTCCTGCAGAGGCCTCCTCAGGTGCCGGGGAGCTCCAGGCAACTTGCCTCTTTCGAGGCCGACAGGAAGCCTCGTTGGGCGGCGAGGGAAACGGAGCGGAGGGCGGTGGGAATCCCTTGGCTAAGGGGGAAGCGGGTGGGGACTTCTTTCCCAGGGGGTGGAAACCAGAGGCCTTTACTCAAAAGCCGCCTCTGCATTCGACACCCGATAAGCCGGCATCTCCGTGTGTTGAAAACCTCAAGGGATCGCGCCTCTCACTTTCGTTCGGGCTTTAACAACAACCGCAACAAAAAACCACATTTCCCAGAATGCCATTCTAACGCTCGGTCCGCCCAAGTTTTTGTTCCGTGTGAAGTTCAAATGAAGGGGGTGGGGCGGGGAAGGCACTAGTGTTTTTCCTTCTTTTTAACGTCTCGTTTTATATTTCACCTCTTTTTAAAATC
Organism: Darevskia nairensis; assembly: GCA_034642065.1. Lineage (NCBI taxonomy): Eukaryota > Metazoa > Chordata > Lepidosauria > Squamata > Lacertidae > Darevskia > Darevskia nairensis. The sequence goes on from JAWWNI010000858.1 coordinate 376,657, forward strand.
ACAGTGTTGTGCATCGGCTTGGGGTTGCTTTTTGGTGTATTTACCAGCCCAGAGAGTAGGAGGACATTAAAAGAGAAAGGCAGTGCCCGAATCAAACATGGCGACCACGGCGTTGCTTGCCCCTACAATGGAAAGCTCCGACTTCGGGGTTGTTGGGGTTTTTGCCCACTTCTAAAACTAACAAAATGGTGGATGGGCACGCCCTCTCCTGTGGCCAAAGAGTTGTTAGGTGCGACACGGAAGTGTTCTTCAAAATCCTCTCTTCCGGTTTTGATGAGACCTCTTGCGGGGCAAGGTTGGCAGAAAGCGGCTATGCCTCCCTTTTTGAGCTTTGGGAAAGCATTGTTGTCGGTATCATCCTATATTTTATAGGATTTTATACACAGTAATCAACGTAAACATCTAAATAAGATTAGCAGGGTTAGGTATTCACCCCGCAAGCGCAACCCCAGAGAATAATGATAACCTTGATCTGACCTTTTTTTTATTATACAGTACAGGAATGATTATTTCAAGCCCTGGTAGGAAAGGGAGCCTCTAAACCACGCCTAGGCAATTTTACATCTATTCCCTTGCATATTTCCGCCACTCATATGTCGCAAATGGAGGCTGCCACTACCAACATGCAACCGGGAACCGGACGTCGCGTCCTACTGAACAAGACTGCACCTCCTCTGCCCTTGCCGCCCCTGCCGGTCCGCCTCAGAACTACCCGTTTGGGCGATGGGCGGAGGAGGGCGGGGCACGCGTCCAATCAAGGCGCCAGAGAGGCCGCACGGTGGGCGGGTCGGGGAGCCTATTGGACGAGATTCGGAGCGCGGCGACCAATGGGAAAAGCCAAAGGGATTTGGCGCCTTCCTTTGAGCGGAGCCCAAATCGCCGCCTCAGTTCGCCTTCGCCTTCGCCGCCGCCGCCGGGTTCCTCTCGGGGGGTTAAAAACCCGGCCTTCCCGGTCATGTTCCTGACGGACTTTCGCAGAGATTTCTATGAGGTGGTCGTGAACCAGGTGAGCGGGGCTCCTCCCCGGCTGCGTGTGTCTGCGGGGCCAGGAGGGTCCGGCCGGCCCTGCGAGATCCCCGCCGGAGAAGGCCTCGCTCAGCCCTGAACCCCGTTGGGTGGCCTCGGTCGATGTTGTTGTTGGTATTATTATTTAGTACAGGGGTCAGCAGACTTTTTCAGCAGGGGGCCGGTCCCTCAGACCTTGTGGGGCGCCGGACTATATTTTGGGGGGGAAATGAAGGAATTCCTATGCCCCACAAATAACCCATGTATATATATATGTTTGTTTGTTTGTTTATATTTATTTATATATTATAATAGATATATTTATTTATTCGAAATTTTTATTGGTTTTTACAATTATTAAGCACATAACATATCTGTTAAATTCCCATACTTCCCCCCTCTCACTGTGGGAAGCAACATTCACCCCCCTCTCTCACAAAGGGTAGGCATAATCATTGTACATTTAACCTTACTAACAGTGTTTAAAATCATTGCTTAGGCCTGGCCCAATTCTGTGGGCCCAGGTATTCCTCCTTTCCTCAATTTCATATTTCGATTGACTTCCTCAAGTCCCCCTCTGTTGAATTCATTATCATTCCTCTCTAGCAGTTTTCCTACACCTAAATTTTAAAACATAAAATACAAAAATCATTTTACTTATGCATTTTAAGTAAAAACACCAGGTAGGCCCCACAAATAACCCAGAGATGCATTTTAAATAAAAGGACACATTCTACTCATGTAAAAACACGCTGATTTCAGGACCGTCTGCGATTGGGCCTTAGTTTGCCTACCCATGATTTAGTATCTTTGCTGTCGAAGCGAGCACGTTCTTGTTCTTATGACCAGGGAGGATTTGATTTAAATCACTAGTCAGTAAGATTTGATTTAAATCATTTTTATTTATTTTTTTACAGAAAGACTTCATTCTTGCTGGTATAATCTTAGTATTTACAGCCAGATGAAGGTTTCGTTTTTGGAATAATAGATTTTCAGAGTATTTACAGTTATATCAAAAATTACTGATTTGGTTATATTATTAGAAATGCATTGACAGATGATTATGAAATTGTTGTGAGGTTTAATAAGTTAACTGTTTATATTTGAACAAGTTTTCTGCTGTTCTTTATTGGAAGGAGAAAAATAATCATTTCCTTAATAAGAATTTAAACAATTTAACTAAAACAATAACATAGCATATGTATCCATGTTTGTTAACTGATGTGCTTAAATGATTTAAAAAACAAAAAACCTTAGATTGAGTTTTAGCACACATGAAAAACTTAAAACAAATCCTTATTTCCTGATGAATAGCCTTTGGATTGTAATGTAACTTAAATAGAAAACTATCTTTAGAAAGATTTTTCCTCCAAAAGCGTTTTATTTTAAAAATCCAATTTAAATTTTAAAAAATCTGATTTAATTTTTTTTAAAAAACCATTGATTTTTATCCACCCTGCTTATGACCATACCCTCCAACATTTCTCCATTGAAATCAGGGGCATCCCATTTATTGTTATCATCATCTAATTGAATATAATTATATAATTATAACATTTTGTTATTGTTATTACCCCACACATCTTGCTAGGTTGCCCCAGCCACTCTGGGCAGCTTCCAACATTTATAAAAACAGAATAAAACCATTAAACATTTTTTTTAAAAAAACTTCCCTTCAGGTGTCTTCTAAAGGTTGTATAGTTACTTATCACCTTGGCTCGTTAGTCACATAACTGCATACCCTCCAACATTTTCCCGATGAAGATGAAAATAGGGACATCCTATTCCATAATAATAATTAATGTTATTATTAATATCTCACCCATCTGACTAAGTTGCCCTAGCCAACATATATTAAAACATAATAAAACCATTAAATGCTTTAAAAAACCTTCCCTAAACAGGGCTGCCTTCAGATGTCTTCTAAAGGTTGTATCGTTACTTATCTCCTTGGCTCGGGGGTCGTTTGCATTTCAGTACTGCAGTGTGGGAAAGCAACATCTACCAAGCAATATAGCATGCTGGAAAGCTAGACAGTCCTTCCTGACATGCTAGGATACTTTTTATAATACACCTTCAAGTGAAGTTTCTTTCAAGTTCTTTCTGTATCCAGAATTGTGATGAATGAAGTGGTTACAGATTGTTATTTCGTAGTGTGCTGTTGTCATAGACACTAATTAAAATGTTCTCTTTTCTCTTTTGGTAGCGGGTGCTGCTTCTTGTTGCTTCAGATGTAGATGCGTTATGTGCTTGTAAAATACTCCAAGTAAGTCTCATTTTTATGTCCTGTTAATGTGCAAAAGGCAAAATGGGTATAAACTGACCTGTGTGCAAAGATGAGGGGAGTCTAGTTTTCTAAGATTGTATCCAGCTAAGCTCTACTGAGAGTAGACACAGTGAAATTAATGGGTCCAACTTTGTCTTTTCCATTTATTTCAATGGATCTACTCCATTGTATGTAACCCAGCATGAAAGTTTTTCTTGGTTGATGGGAGAGATGGGAACCCGCAGCCTTTTTTTGGCCAGTTAAAATACTGTCACCTGATAAGCAAAACTATATCTAAATTAAGCAGTGTTTTATCTTTAAACTGCCTTGAGTTCCTGTCAAAGAAAAAGATGGAGTATATATATATACTGCCTTTCCTCTGAGAATCACAGGCTTCACAATATAAAAACACAAAAATACAGGCCATTGTAACAAACAAAAACAATCACACACAAACCAGTTTAAAAGGCCATATATTGTTTAATTAGCCAAAGGCTAATAAGCAGTGGAATCCTTTTCACACTTATATTATTTGGGACACTTTACCATATTTAGAGTGCAAAACATGCACTAAGAAATATTATTAAACAATGTTTTATTTACAGAACTCTGAATTTTTGATTGCTTGGATTCTTGTGCTGGTCTTCAAGTAAATCTTATTTATTTTTATTTGACAGTGTGATACCTAAATGTTTGGCCTTGCTCAAACTGCTGTTGAGCAAAAGCCATAAACTGCAATACTATACAAATGGTGATGGCTTGCCTACCTCTTCCTCTAAAATGTTACTTTCATTTCTTTTGAGGCTTTATTTCAGTGTGATCATGTGCAGTATACTTTAGTCCCAGTATCTGGATGGCAAGAACTTGAAACTGCATTTCTTGAACATAAAGATCAGGTAAAAACATAATTAGGATTTTTAAAAAAATCAATTTCCTTTTTAGTATCTCATGTTATATCTCATGTTAAATCCTATTAATTCCATTGGTGTTTCCTCCAAAATAATTCTACATGTGATTACAGTAGTACAGCCACTCCTATGAAGAGTTAGCATATGAAGCTATACCAGATCATTGATCCACATAATGTAATATTCAGTGGCTCTCCAGAATTTCCTTTGCTAGCCCTACTTGGAGATTCTAAATAACGAACCTGGGGGCTTTTGTATGCAACATAGATGCAGTATCTCTGAGTTATATCCCTTCTCCACATGCGACTGATTCTGCACGGGAGTTAATTACTTTTTATTGCTGTGGGTGGCCTGAGTTCTCAGATTAAACAGTGTCATGTTAGATTCTGTTGTGGACAACTTAGAGGAAGACTCTAATTACTTTCTGTAGTCCCAGGGAATTAGCTAAATTTTCTCTCAGGAAACGTAAAGAGCTAATATTTCATAATAGCCCTGAGGATATGAGACTAAAGGAAGCATTAATCTTTTGGATATGGGCCAGCATTTCATAAACAACAACAGTATTGCTTGCATATTAATATGACTTCCTTATTTACAGTTCCAGTATTTTGTTCTCATAAATTGTGGTGCCAATGTTGATCTACTTGATGTCCTTCAACCTGAAGAAGACAGTGTTTTCTTTGTCTGTGACACACACAGGCCTATCAATATAGTGAATGTTTACAACGAGCCACAGGTAAATTCTGCTTCTTGAGAAAATAGTTGATCAGAATCCATTCACATTGTGATAGATAGGAGTTTATAGGTGGGTCCTTTAGTTCTAGACATACTCTGGCTCCTTAAACTGGCATGTGTGAAATTCCATTAGCTTGTCTTGTTTTATAGATTATAAATTCCATATTGATTTCTTAATCATATAATATGACTTTTGCTGTAGTGATGCTTAGTTTAGTTAATTTTTTGGTTGCTGTTTAGCTAATAGTGTTTTATAGATTGTAATTGTTTTATTGATTTGTTAATTATTTGTTAATTATTGTTAATTATCTTTCACTTGAGTTGTTATTTCATTAAAATGTTTTATTTAATTAAGCATTTTCTTTTACTAGATCAAACTATTGGTAAAGCAAGACGATGACCTTGAAATTCCTGCCTATGATGATATCTTTAGGGACGACGACGACGATGATGATTCTGGTAATGAAAGTGATGGATCAGAGCCTTCAGGAAAGCGGAGGCGATTTGAAGAGGTTAGTTCCTTAAATCATCGAAGCTTAAATAAAATATACCTATGTATTAAATGGAAATAATTGTTTCTATCACAGGCAAAGTTTATAAATAGGTGTTCATAATTTACTAGCCACTTTGTTATGAGGAAGTGAAGGAAGATGCACTAAGCAAGCAAATGGGCTATTGGTTTTTCTTAGAACTTCATCACATATAATAATGTTCAAGTGTCCCTGCGTCCACTGTGTGTCAGTGGAACTGCGCGAGTGCGCATGTCCCACAGGGACGCACGGATTGGAGAGCTCGACTTCCCCCCCCCCAACAGGGACGCAGGTATTGGAGCGGCCGGAGAGGGGGGCGTGTCCGGGAGGCAGTGGCGGCGCACGCGTGTTGTCAGTTGCGACAGCGCCACCGCCTCGCACGGATGTCTCCCTCGCCGCCCCGTCTCTCCAGCCTGTCAGCTGCAGTCAGCCGCCAGCCTCTGCCGCCTCCTCCTCCTCCTCCTCTAGCGCCCGTTAATGTAACGGGCTACCTTCAACTAGTTCTATATAAACATAAAAACTACAAGTTCAGGGAGTTAGAATTCAGTAGGCGGCTGTTCTTTCAGGCACTACTTGCAGGACCACTTTATAATCAGTTGTGACAAGGACAGAGAAGGGAAATGTAATTTGCTATTCTAATCTCTGTAGGAAATAGTGGAAAGAACAATGAAAAGACGGCAAAGAAGAGAGTGGGAAGCACGCAGGTATGTCTTCAGATTGTACACATACTTCTGTTCTGTCAAATGGTAAAATTGAGATTGCAAGCTCTTAAGTATTGACTTGGTTAGTGCATCATAGAAGGTGAATCTATATTCCTTTTTTAAAAATTGCTTAGCTTATATATCATGAAGACAAAGATCTGTGCTCAGCAGTTGTGTTTTAAAATATGTTATAGGTTCAAATATATCTTTCTTGGCAATTACATTTTAAGCAGAGGTTGGTCGGCCATCAGCCATGGATGCTTTAGTTGAGATTCCTGCCCAATGATTCTATGATGTGGCATTAATTGGATGAAAGGATATTACCAAGGATAGAAATTGGTCACCTTTAGTAGGAAAGGCTTTGTTGATTACCTCTTTGATTGTGTTTCCTCCCCAAATCCAAATACAGTGGAACCTTGGTTTTCGAACGTAATCCGTTCCAGAAGACCCTTCAACTTCCGAAATGTTCGAAAACTGAAAGCAGAAGCCTCAGTACAATAGGGAAACTAAAAACGGAAGCCACATGGTATGTTCGGCTTCTGAAAATTGTTCAAAAACCGAAGCTGTTACTTCCAGGTTTTTGGCGTTTGAAAGCCGAAACATTCAACTTCTGAGAACCTTGAAAACTGAGGTTCCACTGTATTTCTTATGGGTACAGGATCTCTCCTGCGCACAAAAATTTTCGGCCTGTAAAGACTCCCCAGTTGCTTCAGTGGAGGCAGCAGTTATAATATATATTGCTGGATCTAGTGTTTCCTTGCATGAAAATAAACAGGGCAACCTTTGCATGTAAGAGCTCTGCGTACACAATGGAGGGCTTTTGATTGGGTTGGCTCTCTTTTTCCACATTACATAGTGGAAATATTTTTTTACAAGTTTAACCTTTTGTACATAACAATTGTTGGAGTACAGGGTTCTTTGTCCACTAGCGGAGGGCAGCGTTTAAAAGCTGCGGAGCAAAAGAACCCAAAGCAACAATTACACTAGCAGAAGCTTGTTTTTCAACAGATGATTCTTGTTGTGCAATCTGTTTTGTAAACTGCTCTGAAGTTTTTTCTACAGTCAAGTGCCGTATAAATTTTATGAAATAAATAAACAAATCTTCAGTTATGTACTTGTGTTTTCCCTTGCACAACGACAGTCCTTTAGCATAACTATATTGCTAAGTGCCTTTAACTTACTGCTACATTGGACTTCTTTCTGTTCTTCAGGCAAGAAATTCTATTTGACTATGAGCAGTATGAATATCACGGGACTTCAGTAAGTATCAAATATCAGTGTTAGCAGACCATGATGGAGAACCCTTTTTTCAAGTGAAGATTTTATTACTTTGCAAAATTAGCAGCAGTTAGTTCAGGATGCCTTACTTTGTGGAAAGCAAGCTTAGCTAGTAGCACCATAAAGGTAAAGATAAATGTACCCCTGACGGTTAGGTCCAGTCGCGGACGACTCTAGGGTTGTGTGCTCATCTCGCTCTATAGGCCGAGGGAGCCGGCATTTGTCTGCAGACAGCTTCCGGGTCATGTGGCCAGCATGACTAAGCCACTTCTGGCAAACCAGAGCAACGCATGGAAACGCCGTTTACCTTCCCGCCGGAGTGGTACCTATTTATCTACTTGCACTTTGACGTGCTTTTGAACTGCTAGGTGGGCAGGAGCTGGGACCGAACAACGGGAGCTCACCCCATTGCGGGGATTTGAACTGCCAACCTTCCGATCGGCAAGCCCTAGGCTCTGGTTTAGACCACAGCGCCATAGTATATTCTTTATAAACAAATTCTGTGTTTCTGGCTTTCTTGTCATGCCACATCTTTAGAAAGGTCCCTGACCCTCTTCTTGGGTATACATTTTTGCAGTAGCTTTTAATCTTTCTGTGAGAATGGGGAAACATTTTGAACCATGCTGCTTTTCAGGGATAAATAAGTAGCAATTAGTGTTACTTATGCACAAACAATAAGAGAGTGATTTCTAATGGGAGTGTATCTTCACTTCAGGGAAATACTATATTGGGAAAACACACTAACGAATTCCTGAATGCCAAGATCCAATTTGGGGCAAGTACTATTTGGTGAGAGAACCCCAGCAGAGATTTAAAACCACAAAATTTGCAGCAAAGTAAAGCGTGGAAATATAGGCTGCTAGAACTTTAAAACATGCCCTTGTGAGCGCCAAAAGTTCCCTCTTCCCCCTTTATAGGGGAAAAAAACCACATTTGGTAGGTTAAAAATTGGTTTACTTACAAACTGTACTTCAGAATATTGCACAGGTGGTAAAACTTGGGTTAGTTACAAAGTGGTGAAAGTTCCTAAATACTGGTATAGGAACTCAAGATTGGCTTGTGAGAGGCATGCAGTCTGAGTTTGAGCAACCAGCTCAGACCTCCTCACATGTTGAGTTTCATAGGTGGACTGGGAGTAAAGAGAGGCATGATTACCTACTTCCTCCCAAGGTGAGAGGAAGCTAACATAGCAGGACAGCTTACTCTATGGTATTAATTCCTTCATGTGTTAATTGCACATAAGCATGTTGGTTATGTGAGGCTTGTTATCCCCCAAACCTTGGTCACTCCTGTATAATTTGAGGCTGAGCTCTTTGCTGCTGCTTTCAGAAATGAGCAACAACAGTTAATAACAGATGTTGTAATTAGTTCAGTTTCTGATGAGACTGTAACAAGCCATGGCTGCCCCTTACTTTTGATAAGAGTAGTAACACAGGCCCTGCTAGATGCTGAAAACATTTGCTTGTGTGGAAAAATCTGTCTTTCCCCAATCACACTCAGCTATTAATTGTTTTTTCCCCCTCTTGTAGTCTGCCATGATGATGTTTGACTTGGCATGGATAATGTCTAAAGACTTAAATGATATGCTGTGGTACGTAATTTAGTTTGTGATAATAGTGTTGCTGACTTGCTTCCAGATGTGTTCCAACCTGTATAGAAATGCCCCTGCCAATTGCTCTACCGAAGAGGAAAATCCATTGAAAGTATTTTTGATTATGGTCTTATGGATGTCACATGTTTAAAGTTTTTAATGGTGGAATTCTGCAAATGAGGCCCTCCATTTGATGCAGCTTTCGAAATTTGCCAGGCACAATTTGTACCTGACTATTGGCCACTTGCAAACAAGTGAAGATGCCCAGGCGCCAGGATGGCACCTGTTGTCTTTACCATCTGGGGGTGCATGCCTGGGCTGTCCTTGCATCTTGACTGTTTTCACACCCTAGCAACACATCCTGTAGAATTCTGTCTGTGATATTTTATCTGCACAATCAGAATGAATTTCAGGAACCAGAAAGTCATATTGGAAAATACAACTTTTGAGCCGTCTGGCTCCCAAATGGCAACTAGGCATTCTGTTTTGGCGGCTGTAACCCTGGTTTAAGGAGCCATTTGGCGCCTAGCTTATATAACTGAGTTTCTAACACTGGTTGTATGCTATTAATAAGGCAGATATAAAAGGAAATGTCCTTGAGGCACAGGCATTAAATGTCATTCATAGCTATATGCATTTTCATACATTCTATTATTTCTTTCCATTTAATAATTGCTTCCTTTAAAACAAGATGATTTAACCATAAAAACATCTCATACATCAAAACAATTTCAAATCCAGTAGAGATACATCCCGAATCGTCCATGCTCAGTTCCTGATATTTCCAGTTAAAAGGGACCCAGGGAGCAGAATTGGAAAAGGCCTCAGAAAGCTTATGCCAATTGAAATAGGCAGAACTGGGTAGTTATACCAGTAGTCTGAGTTGGTATGAAGCAGCTTCAAATGTTCCATTGGAAAGTGTGGGGAAATATCTTCTACTTGCTAGTTAGGCATGCCTGTGGGTACCTGAAAGCTTATCTGAAATATTTAAAGTGAAGTCCTAGACATGTCTACTTGGGAATAAGTCCCATTGAGTTCAATGGTACTTACTCCCCAGTAAGTATGTATAGCAGCTTTCTATCCTGGTGCCCTCCAGATGTTTTGAAATATAAATCCCATCCCTGATTATTGGCCATGCTTACTGGACTGATGGGAGTTGTATGATGGAGGTAGGCTAAGGTATAGAATTGCACCTTAAAGTCTTCGGGGAACCTTTTAAATATTTGTTCACTATTCAGTCTCAGCAGGGACAGATAGGGAATATCTACAAATTCTTGATTCAATTGATTTGCTTTGCTTTTTAGGTGGGCTATTGTTGGACTAACGGACCAGTGGATTCAAGACAAAATCACTCAGTAAGTGTTAGCTGCTTTGGGTGTCCTTGTGACTGGACAGAAAGAGGGATTTAAAGAAGTAACTAATTTTATAACAAATTGAATCCTTTAATTTATTCAATTATGGTGAGGACAGAAATTCCTTTTTAAAGCGGCATGCCCGTTTCATGTGTTATGAGCTATCCCCAATTCTGCAATGAACTGGGAAACTTGTTTTTACTGAGAAGCACAGTATTTATAGCATTTGCTAAGACTGCATTGTATTTGAGAGACAATAGACTTCATTCCTTTATAACGTCAAAGGAATTTTACAGCATGCATTTTACTGGCAAGCTGTTTCTAATGAATTGACTTCTTTCCACATTGAATATCCCGAAAGCAGGAATGGTCAAACTTTATTTCCTTTTCTATAGAACCCTGCACTCCACCAATCAGAGCTAGTTGCAAAACAGTGGATGAGGGTGGCAGACATAGATTTTCTTAGCATTAAGGAACAGGGCATCTACGTACAAAGCACATGCTGAGCTCAGTACAGTAATTTGTGTTTAGTACCAGAACTAATCTTGCAGCCCTTCCTAAATTACACTTTGGCTTCTCCCATATTTTTCTTAATTTCAGCAACCTAACTTAGAAAATGTATTTACTATTGTCAAACATAAACCCTTGCAAATCTGCTCATCTCCTAGAGATCTGCTGGTAGATATCAGTATATTTTTTGCTCATCCTTTCTCCATAAGACATTTAATATTTAAAAGGCAGATAATAGAGCTGTCGGGAAAAGAGATTGAAGTAACTATTTTGTATCTGTTTTCTTTATAAAAAGAATGAAATACGTAACAGACATTGGATCTCTACAGCGGCATGTATCTCGGCATAACCATCGCAACGGGGATGAAGAAAATTCTCTTTCTATTGACTGCATGAGAATAGCATTCGAATATGAGTATCCTTCTAAATATGGGGAACTATTTCTAAGACTTGGGTTAAGTGGTTTGTAGTACCCGTTGTTGCCTTGCCTTTGCTATGTGAGTGGTTCAGTTCAGACATAATGGCACTATTTCAAAGCACAAGCGAATGTTGAACTCAAGCACTCTTGCCTTCCCTTTCCCCTCTGGAAACTGGTCTCCAAAACCAGGAAAGTCCCTCAACAGCCAGATGCAGGAGAGGGAGGACTTGGGGTTGCCATTTTTTCATGCTCCAACAAACCATGGTTTATTGAAGCAGCCCTGTCCTATCTGAAGCAGGTCATTGTGATCCAGACAAGTCATTTTGAACTAGAATGTAATAGGTGTTTTTTTTTTAAAATCCAACCTGCTGTAATTATTTTTCCTAATTCTTATTGATGGTCTTAGCTTGTGCCTTGCGCTCTATCAACATTGGTCTCTGTATGAAAGCCTCTGTAATACCTGCTACACTTCTGCCAGCTTCAAGCTTTGGTCTGTGCAAGGTCAGAAGAGACTGCAGGAATTCCTTGCTGATATGGGGTGAGTTAATAAGGAGATTTTAAATATAAATAAATAAATAAATAGTTTATATATAATATATACTTTGGCCACCTCATGAGAAGAGAGGACTCCCTGGAAAAGACCCTGATGTTAGGAAAGATGCAGGGCACAAGGAGAAGGGGACGACAGAGGACGAGATGGTTGGACAGTGTTCTCGAAGCTACCAACATGAGTTTGACCAAACTGCGGGAGGCAGTGGAAGACAGGAGTGCCTGGCATGCTCTGGTCCATGGGGTCACGAAGAGTTGGACATGACTAAACGACTAAATAACAACAAAATATAATATATAGCAGCATCAATGTGTGTGGCACTTTTACAAAGTTCAGGAGAATGGGCCCTTGTTCTGAATTGTTTACAATAGAAAGCACATAGGGGATACAACATAGAAAGGGGAGCAAAATGGAGAAAAGGATAATGGGATTTGCATTTATTTCAGTTAACAAGTTTATTCACAGTAGGGCATGGGGACTAGGGCAGTGATGGGGAACCCCTATGCCCAACTGATTCTCTGTCCACAGCAGGGTTTGTAGGCATTCCCAATCTGCTGGTTGGCAGTGTCTGCAAAGCCCTCTGCCTTTGCCCTTGCAGTTTGATTTCCAATTCTGCAGGGAATGAAATACTTCATCTGCTGTCATGGTGATGTTAGGTGATTGACAGGAGTGCCCTGCAGATCTTGGGAGAGGTCAGGATCTGGAGCACTAGCTGGATCCAGTTCACTGGCCCTGGACTAGGGGATTGAGACAAAGGATTTGCAGGAATGGTTTTGAAGGTGGATTTTGAAGGAAGCAAGAGGAGGCATTGCATGGATAATGTTGCATGCAGGCCTTTGCATACGGGGCAAAAGGAGAATTGGGAGAGTCATTTGGATGGCTGAAGGTAGTGGAACTTCAGTAAAGGTCATGAGCAAGGCTGCCAAGCCAGGTGAAGTTTGACGTTTTTTCACCTAGGTAGACTATTGGGAACCTCTCCATAATTTCCCATGTTTAAACTCTAGCATCTCCAGGTACAACTGGTCTGAAATTATGCCGTTCATTGTAGACATTACTGAGCTATATGGCCTTATGGCTTGGTTCAGTTTAAGGCAGTCTTCTATATTCAGTTAAAATACAGCCATTAACTAACCAGCAATAGTTTTTGAGTAATGAACACGAAGAGATGGTGACTTGGCAGACTTGCTTCATCACTGAAAATGTGATCTCTTCCCCGCCCCCACTCCTCTCCCTCAGCTTACCTTTGAAGCAAGTAAAACAGAAATTCCACTCTATGGACATTTCCTTGAAAGAGAATCTACGGGAGATGATTGAAGAATCTGCAAATAAGTTTGGGTAAAACACTTTTTTACGTATTTGGAAGTCTTAGTAAACCTTTTCATCTCTGTGTGATGGCCTAAAAGGGTATTGTAGCCTGTCTGGACTGAGCAGAAGCAGAAACCCACCCTTGCCCATACATTTCTCCCAAACTTTCAACCAACTATTGAACAGTTCATCATTTTTTTTAAAAAAAAAAACTAAAGCACTAGCTGCTTACTATTTCACAAATATTTTTATTACGTTTATATTTCACCTTCCAAGGAGCTCAGGGTCTTAGGGTGGTATATGTAGCATGGAGATTATAACACAAACCTAATTTGCAGGGTTTTAGTGATTTCTAAAGTAACATGATTTTTAAAAAACGTATGGATTTTTTTGGTGTGGGCCTAGGGGAAAAATACTATTTATAAATAGTAATGCTCTAAAAAGAACTGTTTGGCTGTTCTTCAGCTGCCACCAGCTGAATTGAGCTGATCTAATCCTAGAGAGGGTCAAGACAAGCAGAAAATGTTAAGAAAGTGTTAGGCCAAGGAAATGAGGATTGCAACAGGGAAATGCTTAGAAAAATGAGGGGATGAGGAAAAGGATAAGGAAAACTGAGAGAAAGACAAGCTCTTACATATTGCCATGAGCTACATAGGGAAGGGATTCAGGTGAACAGAGTTTTGTTATTAGGTAGTCTTCCAGAAATGGCCTTTAGAACATTAAATTCATGATTGCTTTAGCTACTTTCATGGTGTGTGTGTATATAGTATGCTCAGTGCTAAGACAGAAGTAGGGATTTAAAAAACGCTTTTAACATCTCTCCGTTGGCTTAATTTGGTTTTGCAGAATGAAGAATTTAAGAGTACAAACCTTCAGCATCCAGTTTGGTTTTAAAAATAAGTTTTTAGCAAGTGATGTAGTGTATGCAGCTGCTTCTTTAATGGAGAACATGGAGAAAGATGAAAGTGGAACTGACAATTTCATCAAAGCTTTGGATAGTCTTTCCAGGTAACACACATAGTTTTTCAAGCTCATTCAAATCTCCTTTAAAATTTTTTTTTACCCACAACTGATTGGCAGTAAGGCATTGTAAACTGTTACATCAAAAATTCAAGGTCAATATCCTGTAAGAATGTACCAAGCAGGTGGTTACTTGATAATAAATCAAGAAGTCTTCAGTACAGTTTTTTTTCTCTGGTAAAGTAAGCTTCTTTCTGTTTTCCTTTTTTTCAGGAGTAACCTGGACAAGTTGCATCAAGGGCTGGAACTAGCCAAAAAGCAACTTCGTGCAATTCAGCAGACCATAGCCAGCTGTATCTGCACCAATCTTGTAATCAATCAGGGACCGTTCCTTTACTGTTATCTCATGGAGGTAAAATTTGCCTGGACTTGTTTCTCAGTTCTGTGCTGTACTTTTAAAACACTTAATTTACGTTAACAAGCTTGAAGTTTAAAACCGAGTGGTTTTAGCTTCACACACTTGACACATGCTGTATCTACAGCTTTTCAGGGCCAAACTTAGATTAGACAGTGGAAGTGCTTTTAAAAGAAATGTAAAGAGATGAGAGATCTGATTGCAAATCCACAGTGTTTGGCCCTGCATTATGGAGCCCAGGATAGTGCAGTGTTTTGTCCTTTTAACATCTTAGGATTTGACTCTGCATGAAAACAGGGCTTTGAGTGAAACTTGCAAGGATTCCGGTCACTGTACACTTCATTTTAACTGTTTTTAGTATTGTACTTTTTAAATTGTTGCAACCCCAGGGCAGGTAAGAAATACTATACGTTGGTGGTGGTAGATTTGTGATCCAGGAGGTTCATCAATCACCTTCAGGAAAGCAGCTGCACAACTGAACTTTTATTTATCTTAATAATAGCCCTGCATGCTGCTTGACAAGAACATTTTGAATCTCAACAAGAGAATCTGTTGGGGAGAAAAAAGACCCAGTGGCCTGGAATACACGTAGAAGCTCTGGCACACATCTAAAAGGACCATCTGCCCTATATGTCTATGGAAATTACTGCCTTTTGGGGGCGGGTTTAGTAATTATATCTGTTTTTTCCTTCCCAGGGCACACCAGATGTGAAATTGTTCTCCAGACCAGTATCATTATGCCTGCTTAGTAAATACTTACTCAAGTCATTTGTTTGTTCTGTAAGTCATTTTCTGTTTCCCCTTCTGGGTTTGCTTAAGCAACGCTGATGTTCTGCATCTAGCAGCGTTGCTCAGACAAGACCTCTTCCCACAGCAGAATGGGGCGGGGGGAGCAATTTTCAGAGATCTGCTCTCTGTCCTGCAGTCCCCACACCCACATAATCTCCAGAAGCTCTCTTACACCTCTTGAACACATTTAAAGGAGGGGGATGTTGAGTGGCCCTGCTGGATACAACTCATCATCTCCATGATGTTGAGCAGCACAATTTTCTTTTAATATGCACTCCTAAAGAGAGGCGGGCTGAAGTGATATATAATTGTACTCATAAGGACCAAATTACAAAGCACATGACTTGAAATGCATACAGTAAGCCTGCATCTTACTTGGTGGTTATATTTCGGGAATCACGCCTAAAGCCAAAATCGTGTATAGTCAAAAAACATTGGGTGCAATGGTGGGTGGGATTGGCAAAGTCATTTTTCCTGGGGGTCTGCCCCCTTTTTCTTTTCTTTTTAATGTTTGTTTTTCCAAGTGCATAAAGCTGAATGCACACAAGTTAAATGTGTGTACGTTGTGGGTTTACTGTAGTTGAATTTAATGTGCAGATTTTTAAAAAGCAAATAGCGCCAGTGATGCTACTGGGAAATTTACTCACAATACAAATGGCACTTTCAGGTGAGCAATTTTTCTTAGGTTAGGGGCAAGGAGCGAAAGGTTTAAATTCTTCCCTCCCCATTTGCTGCAATTTAATATAACTTCTTACTTTGGCTCTAGAGTTAGATGTGAAGGCCTGGGCGGGGGGAAAGGAACAATGCAGGGAGAGCCCGCACCCCCCCCCATTGTTCTGTTTTTCCCTAGGCTTTCTCATGTGTACCCTAAATTAACTCAAGAACTGACTTAAACAAGGGATTGTATTGGAAGAGTTATTTCTGAGCATCATGTGTTGGATGATGTCTTTTTATTCATTTGGTAAGGCAGAACATTAAGGCAAATCTACAAAAGGAGCAGGTTTTCAACCTTTCCAAGGAAAAGCATATTCAAAAAAGAATTATGCATTTCATCCACCGTAGTGCTATAACAGTTTCTGTTTTAAAATTTTATTAAATTGCATTTTAAGCAATTTAGCATAGCATTTAAACTATTTTTAATTGTAAGGCACATGTGAGTTCCTTTTAAATACGAGTAAGATAAAATCTGATAAACCTAGCAGAGCAGTAAGTATAAATAAATATCTGTGTGTGTGATTACTGGAAACAACGTCTGTCTGGTTATTGCTGCCTAAGGAACCTCAACACGCCTAGCGAACGTTTGATCTATAATCCCAGTTTAACTCCTCATCAGTACTTTAAAAAGCAGAGCTGAAGTTTTCTGATTCTGTCTTTGAAGTTTATGTAATCAATGTGCTTTCTGGTTTCCAGACAAAAAACAAGCGCTGTAAGCTGCTGCCAATGGTGATGGCCGCACCAATGGACCTTGAGCAAGGCACAGTGATCATGGTGGGGATTCCACCTCATCTGGAAAGCTCAGACAAAAAGAAGTACGAGTTTTATTTGCTGGCCCCTTTCGATAAGATGCTCCATAAACTGAGCTGGCTTTTTCCAAGTCTGATCGTTGTTCTGGAGTGGGGGGAGGGAGAAACCACAGATAAGCATTTGCAATGAAATAGGCCAACTCTGTATGGTTGTTTGGCTGCATGCTGAGAACTAGCCTGGTGTAGTGGCTTGCATTTTGCACTTGAACCAAGGAGACTCAAGTTCAAAACCTTGCTTAAGCCATGAAATCCACTGGGTGATCTTGAGCCAGTCACTCTTTCAGTCTAACTTACCTCGTATTGTTATTGCAAAGATGAAATAAGGTGTTGGCAGGGACCTAAACTCTTTGGAGGAAAGGAAGCGTGGCAGTGCTTTGCTCAGTTTGCACAGTTGCCATTTTTGCAGCTTGTTAAATTTAAGCTGTTGTATCAAATGATTTTGCACTTGTGCAACGTGGGGCACCTGGATATTGGCAATCCCCTACTTACTTATCAAACCTTTATTAGGCATTTTACAAATAAAACCACAAGAGATAAAATCACATACAAGAGCCTTAAAATATATACAAAGAAGCAACAGTTGAGTACATAGGCTAGTTGTATGTATGTATATATAAAATCTGGAATTTTTTCCTGTTAAACTACTCCTTGGGACACTGCTGCCAAAAACTCGGCTACCCCCGCAGTTACCCTTTGGTCAATGTCAGACAGACAGAATCCAACACTTCCACCGTGCAGATCCCCTACAGCCTCCCACATTTCCCGAAAAACTGTTCCTGGGGGTTGGAGGACTTTCTGGAGCAGTATGGGGGGCTGTAACAAGGGGGAAGATTCACTCTAGGACCAAATACAACCGTCTAAGGCTATAGCCCTTAGACCAGGCATAGGCAAACTCCGGCCCTCTAGATGTTTGGGACTGCAATTCCCATCATCCCTAGCTAATAGGACCAGTGGTCAGGGATGATAGGAATTGTAGTCCCAAACATCTAGAGGGCCGGAGTTTGCCTATGCCTGCCTTAGACTGTTGCATTTGAGGTGCATGTGCTTATTTAATAGATGCTTGGGGTACTTCTTAGAGAAAGGCTAAATGCTTGTTGACTTTTCCTTTCTGGGGAAATGCAAAATGCTTGTTTTTCTCTCCCTCTCTAGCTTTTTCGGAAGAGCATTTGAAAAAGCTGCAGAGAACACCAGTTCTCGGACTTTACACAACCATTTTGACATGTCTAGTAAGTAAATGCTTCATATCATATATAAGCTAGTGCATCAGCAGCTTTTAGACTTTGTTTACCGGTACTTGTTTTTTAATGAGGCACATTTCAGAGAAAATTGTGCAAGTCTGAGTACTTTACTAAGTATTTGTAAGCTTGTAAAAGAGCTGTGGCAGTCAAACATCACTGAGACTTAGAATGTGCACCAGGAGCCAACAATGTCCTTCACCTAGGGAATGTGCCCTAAAACCAAGTAGCTGCTGTTGCTTTGCATGGATGATGGATCAAAGAGGTAAAAGGCTTATCGGCTCCAAGTATTTACTTCTTGGCAGTGAAGTAGTGCAGCTTCTAGTTTTAAAGTTTCAAGCGTGCACACTCATCAGTTGATGAGCACAAGACCAACTGATGACTGGCATGTGTGAAAAAAATAACTCCACATCATACATCACAGACTAATGACCTGACATTCGTTCAGCTAAAGTGCTTTTTGGTGGGAACACTTGATACATTTATCTTTGAGTGTGAGTCATTGGGTGATTTGATTGATGATCATGTATGTATGTATGAATGAAGGAACTTTGAGGAAATATTACAATGTTGGGAGCTTTTTGCTCTAGGGAAAATAGAGTGGGGAGATGATAGAGGCACATAAAATTATGTATGGTGTATATTAAGTGGATAGAAATAAGCTTTTTCTCCCGCTCATACCGGTAGTTTTAGAGCAGGGGTCAGCTACGTTTTTTGAGGCAGGGCTGGTCCACTCCCCGGTAGACCTCTCGGTGGGCTGGAGCGTGCGCTCAAGCTATTTATGGCGCTCTTCCACGTCGGAAGAGCGCTGGAAATAGTGTGTGCACATGCACACAGGCACTCCTCTGTCCCGGGAGTGCGCCAGAAATAGTGCACACACGCTATTTCCAGCACATTTCTGGGATGGAGGAGTGCACATGCGCACACACTATTTACAGCGCTCTTCTGATCCAGAAATCGGTCCCCGCGGTGAGAGAAAAAAATGGTGCTGCAGGAAAAAAAAAAGCACAGAATCCCCATGCCGATCCACGGAACTGCTGGGGACCAGTTCCAGGAAACTCATGGGCTGGAACCGGCCCATGGGCCTTAGGTTGTCGACCTCTGTTTTAGAGTCATCCAACTAAGTGGAAGAGTGGGACACTGAGGAAGAGGAAGAATGTCACACAGGGCATAGTTAAACTGTGAAATTCTCTACCATAAGAAGTGGCGATGGCCGCCAACCTGGACGTTTTTAAAATGGGATCAGACAAATTAATGATAACGCTCTCAGTAGCCACTAATCATGATGGCTGTGAAGTAGCATCAGGGTCAGAGGTACGGTGCCTCTGAGAAGCAGTTGCTGGAGAACAACCGTTAAGAGAGAATTGCTATCCTCATGTCCAACTTGTGGCCTTCCTGCTGACATGGCTGACCACTGTGGAAAAAGTGGCTTTTCTTAGGTTAACTAGTCCCAAAATGAACTCTGCATGTGCAACAGTTACCAGTTAATACTGGCAGTGGTGGCTTCTAAATGAACTTTTAGCAATGTAGAGTGACTGGGGAAACCCAGCCAGATGGGCAGGGTATAAGTAACAAATTATTATTACTGCCAGAAAATGTTTAAATCAAGTTGTCACTGTAATATAGAACAGGTCCATCATGCTGTGATATGCTATCTCTCCAGTATTTGTGCCGTTACAGACATTTCT
Organism: Darevskia nairensis; assembly: GCA_034642065.1. NCBI lineage: Eukaryota > Metazoa > Chordata > Lepidosauria > Squamata > Lacertidae > Darevskia > Darevskia nairensis. Next base: position 396,416 of record JAWWNI010000858.1, read on the forward strand.
TTTATTGTTTTAGTTATTGAATTGAAAATGGAAGATCGGAGCAAATTTCTGGATGCACTTATTTCTCTTTTGTCCTAGTGGTAAGATGGTGCTGAAGGATAATTTTTTAAAACCATTGAATCTTGAACAATTTTAGAACTCATTAAAATGCACCTGATTGTGTTCTGTTTTTAAAGTTCTGTCTTTCTCCTTTTGTAAGGTCTTGATACCGTTTTATCTGAGTTTTACCTTATGTATATGGAATTTGTAAATAGCAATTATCTTATATCAACCATGTTTGGTTTGTATAGCTTTGATGTAAACCTATTTTAAAGCATTGGGTGTTTAGATGTAGCCAATGCAGGTTTGTTCTTGAAAAATTTAATCAAATAAATTTTTCATTTTATTGCTTGGTTGATGTAAAATCTCTGTGCTATCTGATGATGCCGTGAACATCAATATTTTGCTAATCTACATATTACAAAAAATGGGAATACAGACCATTTCATTTTATACTTAAGGTGTGCCATGGGTTTCACTTAGCATGAACTGGTCCACCAGTATTCAGAATTTGTATGTGCTTTTTAATGCTTCGGTATGTTTTGCTAGGGACCAGGTGGCGCTGTGGGTTAAACCACAGGCTTGCTGATCAGAAGGTCAGCGGTTCGAATCCCTGCGACGGGGTGAGCTCCCGTTGTTCAGTCCCGGCTCCTGCCCACCTAGCAGTTTGAAAGCACGTTAAAGTGCAAGTAGATAAATAGGTACCGCTCCGGCGGGAAGGTAAACGGCGTTTCCGTGCGCTGCTCTGGTTCGCCAGAAGCAGCTTTGTCATGCTGGCCACATGACCCAGAGGCTGTCTTCGGACAAACGCCGGCTCCCTCGGCCTATAGAGCGAGATGAGCACGCAACCCCAAAGTCGGACACGACTGGACCTGATGGTCAGGGGTCCCTTTACCTTTACCTTTATGTTTTGCTTCTATTTATTTTTATTTCACAATGTTTTTATACCGCTTAATCAACAAAATATCTCTATTCAATTGTGCTTGATTGGCCACATGAATTATTGCTACTTTCCAGGTTGTGGATATTGGCCATGTCTATGACAGTAACATTGTGTGCTTTTGTTTGTGATCTACTGGTAGATCGCGGGGTGTTCCTGGTAGATCCTGGTTGACCTCTGGCCCCTCAGCGATCTCCTTACAAAAAAGAAAAAGAAACAAAAAAGCAAACAAACCCAACTTTGGCTTACTAAAAAAAGCTCAAGCTCTACAACTTGGGCTTCCTAAAAAAGCTCCACAACTTTGGGTAGATGGCTGCCAGTCTTTTTATGACAACGGGTAGATCACTGCCAGTTTTTTAATACTGTGAGTAGATTGCAGTCTATTGGGAGTTGGATGTCCCTGGTCTAGGGCATGGGGTCAGTAAACTTTTTCAGCAGGGGGCTGGTCCACTGTCCCTCAGACCTTGTGGGGGGGGCCGGACTATATTTTGGAGGGGGGTGGAATGAATGAATTCCTATGCCCCACAAATAACCCAGAGATGCGTTTTAAATAAAAGGACACATTCTACTCATGTAAAAAGACGCTGATTCCTGGACTGTCCGCGGGCCGGATTTAGAAGGCGATTGGGCTGGATCCAGCTTCCAGGCCTTCGTTTGCCTGCCCATGGGCTAGAGGGTGCAAATGCGGAAAACAGACAGGTAGGGTTCAGTAAGGATCATAAATCTGAACAATGATGACAGCTGAAGGCAAATCTTTCAGGACCCCGGACAGAGCCCAGGGAGCAGACAGCTTATTCTGAGAAGAACCATCTCAGCTGAGCCCCTGACTGTCCCTCTCAAGGCTCCACCCCCCTTGCTGATTAGTCCACATCCCCTGGCTTAGAGCCTGGCACTCCAGTGCCTCTCCAGGATCCAAGGCCAGCCTACCCATGAAACAGGGTGAAGCAGCTGCCTCAGGCGGCCAAAGCCCCCGAGGTGGCATTCCCGTAGGTGCCCGACCTGGCGGAGAAGCAGCTGTAACACCATTGGCACTGCTTTCCGGCAGCATCTCACCAAAATCTCGAGAGATCTTGCAGAGTGCAAGATGATATCGCGGGATTTCTGTGAGAGAATTTGCTGAAAATTAGAGGCGGAGCTGGGCGGCACTTCCTGTTTCTGCTCAAGTGGCGAAATGGGACGCAACACCCCTGCCAGGTTCTCACACTGAGAGCACTGTCTGTATGTTAGCAAGCCAGCTTGGTGGAATGTGAATCCCTTGGAGGATGCAAGCCCCTCTGTGGAAAGGGGCTTAGTCTCGGGGGGTTTCTGGTTAGGGCCAGTGTCTTCTCAGTCAACACTATTGGCACCACACCCTCTGTGCTTGGGCTGCTGGTGCTGCTGGTAGAATTCATGACAATTTTTAAAAGCAATTGATTGGTTCTCTTCCTTCCATTTTTTAAAAATGCATTAATGCTTTAGTTGAGATTCCTGCATTGCTGGGAGTTGGCTAGATGACCCTCAGGGTCTCTTCCAGCTCTACAATTTTATTACTCTATTAATCTTCCCGTTATCCATGGCTTATTTTACCATTATTGTATATATGCCATGTTTTAACACCAAATTTTGCACCTGAAAATATATTTATATACCACTTTTAGAAATAGTTTCGCCCCCCCAAGTTGTTTACAAACACACACACACACACACACACACACACACACACACACGAGATTTCAAATAAACACAAACCAGCAACATAAAAAGCAAAGAAAACAACATAAAAACAGTAGAAATCAATCGTAAGAACCCTGATGCATTTAAAGGGTTTTCAACAACCTCTTAGAAAGAGGGACCTTGGTGAACCTCCTTTTGGAGAGAATTCTACAACTTCAGTGCTGCTGTGGACGAGTTGTTCGCCAGTTATCTCTTTTACTATTGATGGGCCAGGCATCAAAGCCTCTAATGGCAATCTCAAGGCTTGTTCAAGTCCAAGTATGTGGAAGGGGGCTTATACTAACTTGGTTTAGGGCTTTAAAGAATCTGCTCTAGTGCTCAATTTTAGCTGCAGGCATGTTTGCCCACCCAGGAACTTCTGGGCAAACAATTTGCCTGGCTAGCACTGAAACAATCATTTTGAAAACTTTTAATAGCAGCAATCCAGATGTTGCTCTGGCAACGGGAACATCCCCTGAGCAAAGATCTACTAAAGGGTACTCTGCCATCAGAAGAAGGGAGGCAGTTTCCACCCCTTTTGCTTTCCCCCATGTCACCTTCCATACTATTCAATAGAATATCAAGCTGCCCCAGCAGATTTTTAGGGTACAGAGGGCTTTAGAGGGAGGCAGGAATTGCTTATAATTGTCTCCTGATTGCGCCAGTAAGATTTCTCCACAGGATCAAAAGCTTTCCGTTGGTGGCAGCAGCTCTTATAGTGGGAGAGAGAGTCTGAATCTCAGGCAATTAATCCATGCCTCGCCCAACTACATGTATTTGATGCAATAGGTTTTAAACCTTTTATAACATTACTTTCATAACATTCCTACTGGGAAAGTGCCATTACTAGGAAATTACCAGAATGGTGTAGCTCTCCTAGTGAACGTTGGAAAACGGATGCTTTGCAGTGCCAGTATGCATTGTCCGCCTCCAATCTTCCATCAAATATAAAAAAGAATTACCTTGATTTCTGCAGACTCAACTCTTTATCGTTCAGAGGAGGCAGGTTGAGAGCTCTGAACTTTCTTTTGTGGAAAGATTATAGTATTCTTTATAGTTGTATGTTCATGTTGATGTTTTTGGCTTCAGCTGGAATTTTAAAAAACAAAATAGTTAAGGTACTAACAAATCAGCTTATGCCCTATTATGCATCTGCATTCCATTTTTCGCTGTCTGAATGCAAATAGACATTCCCAAAGGATTATGTAGGAGCTGCCAAATATTTCCCCCCTGCGCACAATACTTGTTTGCTGTGATAGACAATTCTTAATTATTTGCCGTTCATATTAGGTATGTTGAGATTTAAAGTGTGTGTGTGAAAAAAGCTAAGAAATTCTCCATTCTGTTTCATGTTGCGAGCTGGCCAATCTGACTCATTTATGGGAACAGTGATTCATTTATGTTGTTTCTAGACTTTCCAATAGGATAAGGATACCTGATACCTGAGAAGGATGCACATTGAGCTGGTTCGGGTATAATGCTGGTTCAGGTGTAAGCAAACATGCACCTTGCGAATGCAGCCTCCCAGGAGCAATTCTATTGTAGAATCGCGGCTAAAGCATCAGACGATGGGGAGCTCCACATTCAAATCCCCACTCAGCTGTTATACTCACTGGGTGACTTTGGGTCAGCCACAGTCTTTTGGTCCTAGGCTAGGGGGAAGAAGTACCATCCTTAGTTCTTTCGAGGAAAGCTAGGATAGCAAGAAATATTGATAAATAACTTCCCCAACCTTAACCCAGGACCTGGAACCTGTTTCAAACTATGGTTAAATACCCTGTTTTAGAAACAGAACAAAAATGGTTAGCTCTAAGCAGACAGAATTCCTAGCCACAGTTAAGGAAAGTGTTCTGGGAAGCAGAGAGCATTTGAGGACGGAACATGCAAGCATGGCTCCCAAGTTTCCTAACTGGGCTTAGCAGGGAGCCAGTGCATGGATCCACGGTCTTAGGCGTTGTTTGCGCAAACTGTAATTGAGGTGGTGAACCTAATCCATTGGTGAGAGTTCGCATAACTGAATGCTATTCACATACTGTGACATGCTATCATACGACAAGTGCATGAGAAGCCTCAGTGTCCAGTGGACTCCAATAGCATCTACAGCAGGGGTCCTCAAACTTTTTCTGCAGGGGGCCGGACTATATTTTGGGAGGGGAAATGAACGGCGGTGGAGGGCCGATGAGTGGCGTGCGAAAGGGTTCTGGAGAGGGGCTGCTTTAAATGGCAGCCGCTCGAGAGGGGCGGCTTAGCCAACCGTGGCTCCTGTGTCTTGCAAGCGGCAGGGGCTGGCATTGGCGGCGGAGGGACGATGAGCGGTGCATGAAAGGGCTCCAGAGAAGGGCTGGCAGCAACAAAGCCCAGCCCCCTTCCTTCCACCACCAGTGAGGGTGTAGTGGTTAAGAGCGGTAGACTCGTAATCTGGGGAACCGGGTTCGCGTCTCCGCTCCTCCACATGCAGCTGCTGGGTGACCTTGGGCTAGTCACACTTTTTTGAAGTCTCTCAGCCCCACTCACCTCACAGAGTGTTTGTTGTGGGGAAGGAAGGGAAAGGAGAATGTTAGCCGCTTTGAGACTCCTTCGGGGAGTGATAAAGCTGGATATCAAATCCAAACTCTTCTTCTTCTAGGCAGGGCGGGGAGAAGCCAGGAGGAGGGAGGGAGAGGGAAAGAACGTGCGTGCTGGCGATCCACACGGCGATCCCTGGACCGTCCACGGGCCGGATTTAGAAGGCAATTGGGCCTGCTCCGGCCCGTGGGCCTTAGTTTGCCGACCCATGATCTACAGTGTAGATTCTACACCAGCAAAAGTAGTCACATGAATGTGTGGTATCTAATGGTGTACCAGTGTGTGATTCCCCCCCACCCTCTATATGGTAAATAGTAGAAATCATACTTCATCTTTAGCCCTTGGGCATAGGGTAAGGAAGCATTTAAAAATGTGTTTTGCTTGCCTCTATGCCAACCGGTTTTGACAGTCATGCATTAAAAGTCTGGATGGAAAATTACTTCATTGGCCACAGTTTTCTATCTTGCAAAAAAAGAAATCACAACTGGAGACAAACACTGATTCCAAAGAGAAACCTTAAAATACGGTGCGGCCTTAAAAACGTCTGGCATTCTAGAAATATAATTTTTGCCAACAGGAAACATTAATAAGTGTTAAGTACTAGAAGGACAATGTGAATTCAGTGGGGGGAGCCCTTTCCTTGATTGCAGGCTGAGCTCCAGTCATTGCAAGTATTTCAGTTCCACAATTACCGCTTGTGATTTGGCACAGTGAAAGAAGTGAGTCAAAGACCAAATATTAATGATCCTAGCTGTTTTGGGGAAGCACACGGCTTCTGATTCCCAAGAACATTGATAGGAACTTAACCAGGCCTCCAGGGACCTCCCTAAGTAAATGCTCTGTTTCTACGAACACCCCATTTTAATTGCACCTCTGCTGCCTTTTAGGAGTTTTCTTGGCTGTGGCTCTTGAGCAGGCATAGGCAAACTCGGCCCTCCAGATGTTTTGGGACTACAACTCCCATCATCCCTAGCTAACGGGACCAGTGGTCAGGGATGATGGGAGTTGTAGTCCAAAAACATTTGGAGGGCCGAGTTTGCCTATGCCTGCTCTAGAGTGAATGGCTGGTGTGCTTATAAGACGAAAGCTTTCCATCGGAGGTTTCTGTGAAACATTTGAGATACGGTACTTAATTTTGTCAGCCCGTTCTTGGTTTGCAGAATTTTCTCAGACTATGCGTCACCAGTCTTGTTGCAATTGCCATTTCCCTTGCCACCGTCCCTCACAATGATACTTGGTCCGGGACATTTCTGAGGATGTGAAATGGAGGCCAGGCTGCCAACACAAGCGCCTTTATAGCAGCAGCAAAAAAATTAAAATCCTTAGGGGAAGAAAGAGGTAGTTACTGCCACTGAGAATTTGTTGGAGAATTTATTCTCCTCTGTGGAGAAATTCATTAAAACAGTTCGCCCTGCCCTTTCCAGTTCTCAGCACACAAATAGGGTGGAAAGAAGGAAGCCGTGGCCTGAAGTTGGCTTAATGTCTTGGCTTTTTCTGAGACTGTTAACCTAGGGCTGCCATATTTCAAGAAGTGAAAATCTGGGCTCGGGTGTGAAGCTGAAGTTATTGGAAGGCTTTCTGGTTTGTTTGCTCACTTGCATAAAGGATGGAGCAAAGGGGATGGATGCTGAGCCACATCCCAACCCAACTGATGTCTGTTCTAAACCATTGGTGACATACAACAGTTATGATTTATCTGGTATTTATTTAAGCAAATAAACTTTCTTCCAGCTTTTATATTAGTGGACAAATGCAGAGTAAATTAATGCAGCACACACAAGGCAAAGAGCCTTCACCAATGTATAAATAGTAGAGGGAATGCAACTTGCAAAGTGATCCCAGGAAGGAAAAATATAGGTGTTAAAAGCATATCCCTGAGAGTATTGGAGAGTATGCTAGAATGAACACAGTCTCCTTGTACAACAACATACTTTGTCAGCCATCATCTGCTAAAGGCAGTAGTATGCCCAGGTTTCCAGAGCAGACGAGATACCTTTATGTGGCATAATTGCTCCTGTTCCTTTGGTGGTGCTTTTTCTTTTTCTTTCTTAGCTTTAAATCAAATGAAAACAAACCAAGCACTGCCTGTCTCCCTGAATTCCTTCCAACTCAATGGCAGGTGTCTCCGCTCTTCCCCTGACAAGCTCGAGTGACTGATTAAATGAAAGTAAATTCCCCGGAGTTAAATGGTGGAAAGAGGCTTTTTGTTTTTAATGGGCAGAGAGAGGTATTTGGATCTCCCCTCTCTGCTATAGAGTTGGATCCAGACTATCTTAGGTCCCATTGATGTGGTGTATATGCTTCATACTCTCAACAACCCATGAGACAGGTTATGCTGAGAAACGAACAGTGGGCCCGAAGTTGCCCAGTGAGTTTGATGGCTGAGAAGATTTGAACCCTGGTCTTCCAGGTCCTAATCAAACACTAATCACTGCACCTTTGTTGGAAAAGGTGGTCAGTCAGCTATTGTGGTCCTGAGACAGAAGTCGTTAAAAGTGAAAAGCAACACCTTGAATTGGGCAGAGAAATGTATAAGCAGCCAGTGCAGTTATGCTAATACTGGCGTCATAAGTTCTGGCCGCCTACTTTCCACCAGCAGTGCGACTCACTGCATTCTGCACCGGCTGTAGTTTTTGAACCATCTTGAATAGCAGCACATGGCAGTCTAGGGCTGGCCTTATTAAAAGCTTGACCATTAGGTCTAGTCGCGGACAACTCTGGGGTTGCGATGCTCATCTCGCTTTACTGGCTGAGGGAGCCGGCGTTGGTCCGCAGACAGCTTCCAGGTCATGTGGCCAGCATGACTAAGCCACTTCTGACGCACCAGAGCAGCGCACGGAAACACCGTTTACCTTCCTGCCAGAGCGGTACCTATTTATCTACTTGCACTTTGTCGTGCTTTTGAACTGCTAGGTGGGCAGGAGCAGGGACCGAACAACGGGAGCTCACCCCGTCGCTGGGATTTGAACCGCCGACCTGATCAGCAAGCCCAGGAGTCTTAGTGGTTTAGACCACAGCGCCACCCGCATCCCTTATTAAAAGCTTAGGAATCCTGAAACCATCAGGTGGGAGCAGCCGACTTTCCCATCCCGGAGGAGTGTGGTTCGCAATCCCAAGCTTCCTGCAAAGTCTCGCTAAAGAGCAGGTCATGTTTCATCTTTAAAATCTTGGCGGGTCATGAAAATCGTCAGGATGGTTTTGTTGCTTCCATCCAGTTCTGAGCATCTTGAACTCCTAAATCGTGACTACTGAACTCTGTCTGCTGCCAAGCCTGTACAGTACTGTAACTTACCTGAATAGAGATCTGTTTATTATTTGCACATAAGAGCCTCTGTCTGTGTCACGGTCCGGGCTGATAGCAAACAAAGTCCCAGCAAGGCACGTCAGGACCCGGGGCAAGATGGCAGGAACAAGAGTCCAAAGAGCAGGGGTCCCAGGGTCGAGCAGCAAGAGGTACAAAGTCACAGTCCAAGGGTCAAGGAACCAGAAGCACGTAGTCACAGTCCAAGGGTCCAGAAGCCAGAAATCCGTAGTCACAGTCCAAGGGTCAAGAAGCCAGAAATACGTAGTCACAGTCCAAGGGTCAAGAAGCCATGAGTCAAGGAGCCAAGGGTCTGAGGATCAGGAACCAGGAGTCAAGGAGCCAAGGGTCCAAGGGTCAGGAACCAGGAGTCAAGGAGCCAAGGGTCAGGAACCAGGAGTCAAGGAGCCAAGGGTCCGAGGATCAGGAACCAGGAGTCAAAGAGCCAAGGGTCCGAGGGTCAGGAACCAGGAGTCAAGGAGCCAAGGGTCCAAGGGTCAGGAACCAGGAGTCAAGGGTCCAAGGGTCAGGAACCAGGAGTCAAGGAGCCAAGGGTCCAAGGGTCAGGAACCAGGAGTCAAGGAGCCAAGGGTCCAAGGGTCAGGAACCAGGAGTCAAGGAGCCAAGGGTCCAAGGGTCAGGAACCAGGAGTCAAGGAGCCAAGGGTCCAAGGGTCAGGAACCGGGAGTCAAAGAGCCAAGGGTCCAAGGGTCAGGAACCAGGAGTCAAAGAGCCAAGGGTCCAAGGGTCAGGAACCAGGAGTCAAGGAGCCAAACGCAGCAAGGCAGGAAGTGTGTTGCTGTGGCAAAAAGCTGAGGTGAAAAGCTGGCCTTATATCTCCTGCTGGCTCTTGACACCAGGTGCAGCGAGTTACCACTCAGCCTCACCAGGTTCAGTAAATTATCAAGCAGCTTCACCTGTGTGGCCACGCCCTGGCTCTCCAGAACAAGCCGAAGCTCTGCTGGTCCCAGGGCCTGGCCTTTGCACACACTCCTGACAGTCTGCATGGGTGGGGCAGGAAGTGGGACACTGTGAGACCTGCCTTCCACTTTCTCTGCATCCTGTGTGATTATTGGCAATTGGGTGCCAAACTATTCCTCTGCTTCCACAGTATGTGGGAATCCAGTTTCCAGCTGATACACAGCGGGGAAGAAAGCCCCCCCCAAGCAACAACATGAGCAATCAAAATACAGTGGTACCTCAGTTTATGAACTTAACCTTTCCGGAAGTCCGTTCTTAAACCAAAACCGTTCTTAAACCGAGGTGTGCTTTCCCTAATGATGCCTCCCGCCGCCGGGGCCCTTCCACCATTCGGATTCCATTCTTAGACCAAGGTAAAGTTCGCAAAAACTTCCGGTTTTGTGGAGTTCTTAAACTGAATAGTTCGTAAACAGGGCTGTTCTTAAACCGAGGTACCACTGTATACAGAAAAAGAGCTAACGGGGGTGGGGGATGTAACAAGCAAATCTGGCTTGATTTTCTGAGATCAGGAGGGAGTCTCAGTATCTGTGTATACGGTCAATAGAACTCTTTCTAGCATGTAAAATAAAATAGAGAACAATGGCTCTGGGCCCATTGCCTCCCCACATCCTAAATTTGTTAGCAAGGCACCTACTTCTTCAGGCACTTCAAGCAGCTAGGCATTTCCTGAAAGGGCAGCAGTCCTGCATTGTAAGAAGACCAAGTGAAAAGTTTCACCCTGAAGACTGGAGGAAGAAGATTTCCTGAAAAGTCTCGCAAAAAGAAGAGAAATGGAAGGTGTTCTACATAATTATGTCTGTGAAACATAAATGCACATCAGATGCTCCTTCGTTTCTCGCAGTATACAGTCTTGCAAGGAACCGCTTCCGTTGAAGGGATTTGGCATTAAAAGGGGGAATCTTTGCTAAGTAAGAATAAGTGATGCTGTCTCCAAATAGCACATCACCTGCTGTTGTGACTGATGCACAAAATGTGAACCAGTGTCATCACTGGTCCCCGTTGGACATTCCCTTTGATGCTTTTCGTGATGGATGATGCAGCTCCCCTACCTTTTTTTAAAGTCTGCTTTTAAGCCGAAAATATACGGTGATTCTGTGCACTCCTGCTGTGCTTTAAACAATCATTTACAGCCAGTTCCTGATGCCAAGGAAACCTACCAAGAGACCTGCCGCATCAGCCCAGTGATTCATCTAGTCTAGCTTCCTGTGGGGCAGAAGAGCCCATGAGATGTTCCTGGGAAGTTCACAAGCAAGACATGAAGGCAACTGCCCCCCTGTCCTTGTTCCCAGCAACTGGAGCTTAGCAGCATAACGCCTCTTTGTCTGGGAGCTTTATCTGAGTCACTGACGCCCTTTTCCTACAGGAGTTTGCCCAATTCTCTTTCAATGCCATCGAAGCCACAGTAGCTGCCCCCACAGCTTGTGATAGCGACTTCCATAAAATCACACACTAGATAAGAACATAAGAGCTTTCTGGATCAGGCCAATGGTCCATCTAGTCCAACATCTTATTCTCGCGGTGGCCAACCAGATGCCTATAGGAAACATGGAAGCAGGGCCTGAGCACAAGAGCCCCCTCCCCACTCCTGTGGTTTCCAGCAACTGGGATTCAGAAGCATTCCTGCCTCTGATAGTGGCAGCAGAGCACAGCCATCATGGCTAGTAGCCATTGACATCCTAGTCCTCCACGAATGTGTCCAATCCTTTTAAAGCCATCCTAGCTGGTGGTCATCACTGCCTCCTGTGGGAGTGAGTTCCATAGAGCCCATATAAGGATAATTACCTACTATAAATCTCTTGCAGAATCCCCAAACTTGTCCCTCGCCAAACAATCCTTCTTGGCCTTTACCGGTAGCCGTACTTGGTTAAGGGGCATGGAGATCATCTGCGAACGGTATTCCCTTCCAGATTTTGCCGTTCTGATCTCATGGGACAAAGACAAAATCCGTAACTGGATTTTAGACAGGGACGAAGCGCTGGACTTGGCGCTATCCAACTCAGCCAGCCTATCCACGTGGTTTCCCCGCGTGAAGGCAGTGAGAGCCCTGGCTCACTACCTGAGTGACTTGACGAACCCTATGCAGAGAAGAGCCTTCACACTTGCCCGTTTTCACTCCATTCCCACAGCATTCCTACAGGGCATATTCTCCAACACCCCTCTCGACCTCCGCCTTTGTCTGTGCAACAGGGGAAAGATAGAGGACTTTGCCCACTTTTTCTTCCATTGCCCTCTATGACTCAATAAGATCGAGGCTCCTGCTACTAATTCCTCCGACCATTGCCATGGAAGATGACCGCTTGAAATATCTATTGGTGGATGCCAATCCCATAGTCACTCGTGGCGTGGCCATCTATATCCTGCAGGCCCTGAAACTCAGGGCCACCTCGATAGGTTAACCTCCTTTAGCCCTGGACTTGTAAACTTTCCAATAGTTTACATAATTGCTATTGTTTTTATCATACCTGTTTTATTTGCTATGATTTTATACCTGATGTTCACAAATGTACAGGTATAAGAATGGCAGACTACTGCCGGGACTTATTACTTGTGCTATGGCCAAATGGCTAACGCAATAAACTTTGATTTGATTTGATTTGAGTTCCATAGTTTAACTGTGATGTGTGAAGAAGTGCTTTTGTTTGTCCCGAATCTCCTGCTGGTCAGTTTCATTGCATGATCTTGTACAGGGTTTCCCAAACCTGGCTCTCCAGCGGTTGTTGGACTACAACTCCCATCATCCCTAGCTAGCAGTGGTCAGGGATGATGGGAATTGTAGTCCAAAAAGAGCTGCAGACCCAAATTTGGGAAACCCTGATCTAGTATTATGGGAGAGAGAGAAAACCACCTGTTTTCCCGCTTTCTTCCCACCATGTAATTTTATAAACGTCTGTTGCCACATCCCTGCTTATTTGCTTCCCTCCACCACCAGACCTTCATTCTACACTTAAAAAAAACAATGGTCCAAATGCAATCCTTCTAAAAATCTTTATCCCAGCTGCTGTCTGCTGGACTTGAATCGGTTTTATGTATGGGCCGTTGTTGCTTGAAACTGTTTTTATACTTACAATTGTTTTGTTCTTTCATATGCAGTTGTTCTAACTGTTTTTACATATGTTATTGTAAAATGCTTCGGGGTGTCTGGCGGGAAGCAATTCGTAAATGAAATAAATAAATAAATCATCACATCATGGGTTGTTTTTTAAAAATCCCTTACGAGGCCATTCCTGGATTCCTGTAAATCTCTCTTAAGATTTAACTTCTAATAACTCAGAACAGGAACTGAAGTTCGAAGCGCGATGCTAACAAAATGTTGAACAAGAACCGAAAAGGCAAAAATAGGAACGGGTGATTAAGCAGGGACCATAAATTTGGGAGCCTGTAAGTGAGATTTGTACTTGCGGAGTTCTCCTTTTCAATGTGCCAGACGGCAGCCATTCCTCTTTCATTTCCTCTCCCATCCCCTCCTTCCCACAACAGTCACTAAGCATCAACTAAGTCTCCACCCTGCAAATTTATATATACAGTGGTCCCTCGACTTACGAATGTAATGCGTTCCGAAGGGACCGTCGTAGGTCGAAAAAATCGTAAGTCGAGTCCCCATAGGAATGCATTGGGAGAAAAAAAATTGTACGTTGAAAAAACCGCATCTAAACTTCGTAAGTCGAGGAAACCGCATCTAAAACGGCCGCGATTTCCATTCGGAGGTCGAAAAAATTCGTAAGCGCGCAGCCACTTTCTTCACTCGTAACTCGAAAAATCCAGAAGTCGGGTCATTCGTAAGTCGAGGGACCACTGTAACTTCTACAACCCTTGAGGTTATCTCGACCTCTTGTGTGTGGATGGTGCCCTTTTGGTTACATCAGAATCAATGCTCCAATGACAACTTTGCTAGCACTTTATAGGATCGTTTCAGCCTAGTCTCCTGAACTGCTAGCTTTCAGTGTGCAGCCTTTGTTCTTGTAGGGAGGACCATTCAGCCATGTGAGCCCCACCCCCAGGTTCATAATATACCCTGTTTCCCCTAAAATAAGACGTAGCCATAAAATAAGCCGTAGGAGGATTTCTACGCATTTGTGAAATATAAGCCATACCCCGAAAATAAGCCATAGTGACGTGGCACCTCTCCCTTAAGACGGCCTGGATAGGCGTGGCTATGCAGTTTACCGACGCGGAGCGGTTAAAATAAAACATCCCCCAAAAATAAGCCATACTGTACTGTGGTTTTTTGAGGGGGGGAAATATAAGACAGTGTCTTATTTTAGGGGAAACACGGTAGTTCATCCTAGACACTTTTACTCAGTGAGAACCAGGCCTGCATACAAGATAGCTTCATGTATTTGAATTAATCACTAGCTTTATCTGGGGTAGTAAAATCAGTCTACCGAAAGAGGTGTTATTGGAACAAGAGTGCCAACTTGGCCCCGCAAGCGTGGGTGCCCAGGGTCATGGGTGCCATGCAGTGTGCATGGCCCTGGTGCTGAAATTTGTGGGTGCCCGGCCCCTTCATGGGGAATTTTGTGGGTGCTTGGGCACCCAGGGTCCCAGGGAGTAGGTGCCTATGTATAGGAATATATAAAAAGGTAGAGGGAAATAAAAGGTAAAGGACCCCTGGACGGTTAAGTCCAGTCAAAGGCGACTATGGAGTTGCGGCACTCATCTCGCTTTCAGGCCAAGGGAGCCAGTGTTTGTCCACAGACAGCTTTCTGAGTCATGCGGCCAGCATGATTAAACTGCTTCTGGCGCAACGGGACACCGTGATGGAAACCAGAGAGAACGGAAACACCAATTACCTTCCCACCATGGTGGTACCTATTTATCTACTTGCACTGGCATGCTTTTGAACTGCTAGGTTAGCAGGAGCTGGGACAAAGCAACAGGAGCTCGCTCCATCGTGGGGATTTGAACCGCCAACCTTCTGATCGGCAACTCCAAGAGGCTCGGTGGTTTAGACCACAGCACCACCATGGATATAGCTTATACCAAGTCAGACCACTGGTCCATTTAGATCCATACACCGACTGGCAGTGGCTCTGCAGGACTTCAGATGGGATGCTCCCATCCCTACCGAGAAATGCCGGAGATTGAACCTGGGATCTGCTGCTTGCAAAGCAGATGCTCTATCTCTGGGTTGCTGCTCTTCCCTAAGTATTAGTTCGCACAGGGGCTGCTGTGTTAACTGGATAGAGTACTCACCACAGCTGCATTTTGGTGTTATATTTAAAAGGGGCGGTGGGGACAAGAGAAGGAAGATGTAAGCAAAACGGGCAACATGCTAACAGTGGGCTGTATCTTGGCAGCCGCTTCCAGAGAAATAATAGCAGGAAATATGGCAAGTATAAATTGCTCTAATCTTTTGACAAGTCTTGCTTGTTCATTTCTGCCTTCTGTTTCGAGGTAGCAGCTGGGTTTATTTATACTGCGAAATGAAAGATTGCTATTGTCACCGTTAAAGGTCTATAATGGGTAGATTAGGGTAAAGGTTATCCTGGCTAATGCAACAGATATCCTACTTCTAATAAAAGTGATGCAGACAGGATATCCAGCAGGAGAACGCTATGAAAAGACCTTCAGAAAAGTCCTTTGCCATATGAGAGATGCTGCTAAAACAGATACAGAAACGGCTTCCAGAGAAGTCGCTTTCATTTCCTCATTTTCAACAGGAGTCAAGAGACCTGACCTGATGTCTTTATACTAAAAATCTAAAGAAAATCAGAGGGGGAAGGGGTTTCGCAGTCAAGAACGCTTGGGAATCCCCAAAGTTTCAAAGAACTTCCAGTATTCTCACAAAGCTGCAATTCCAACGATTCTTTAAAAAGAGAGGTAGTTCCGCAAATTGATGCCCTACACCCAGTAAGGAGATCTTGGGTTTTCATGTTTGCTGTTTGGAGTTAAAACGCTGACAGGAACCGAATGGGAAACCGAATCCCTGCTGGAGAAGCACACTGCGACTCTTGAGTTTGGAAAATAATAAATAATATATAATAAATATATTGTAGGAAATACATAACTTGATACAGGAAGGATCTTCGTTCTAAGGTGGTGATGATGCACTGAACCTTCCCTGCTCTTGCATCTCGGATGGAGAGAGATTCAAAAGAGAGATGTCTCTTCTCACAAGGGAGGCATAGAAAATAAGGAAGATGAAGTGAGGTCAGCACCCCTAAGAGCATAAGGTTAACACTGAAGGAAATTCAGTAGGTCAGCTCAAGAAGGGCAGCCAGCATTTGCTTTCCCCTCCCTGGTTCAGGAAGTGGGGGGTGTGCAGCATGTGTGTCTGAACGTCTAGCCACACTGAATTACGTTAAATGGGATGCACATTTGAATTTACTTATAGGAGATAGGAGGGACCCAGGTGGCGCTGTGGGTTAAACCACAGAGCCAAGGGCTTGCTGATCAGAAGGTCGGCGGTTCAAATCCCTGCGACGGGGTGAGCTCCCGTTGCTCGGTCCCAGCTCCTGCCCACCTAGCAGTTCGAAAGCACGTCAAAGTGCAAGTTAATAAATAGGAACTGCTCTGGCGGGGAAGTAAACGGCGTTTCCGTACGCTGCTCTGGTTCGCCAGAAGCGACTTAGTCATGCTGGCCACATGACCCGGAAGCTGTACGCCGGCTCTCAGCCAATAAAGTGAGATGAGCACCGCAACCCCAGAGTCGGACACGACTGGACCTAATGGTCAGGGTCCCTTTACCTTTTATAGGAGATAGGTACTGTAGTTGCATGGAGCAGATGACCTCTTAAATACTTTACAACCCTATGATTCCATGATCTCATAAGAAGAGCCCTGCTGGAGCAGTCCAATGACCCATCTAGTCCAGCATCCTGTTCTCACAGCGGCACACCTGATGCCAATGAGAAGCACACAAGAAGGAGGGTCGCGGGTGGTGCTTTGGTCTAAACCACTGAGCCTCTTGGGCTTGCCGGTTGGAGGTTCGAATCCCCACGATGAAGTGAGTTCCCGTTGCTCTCTCCCAGCTCCTGCCAGCCTAGCAGTTCGAAAGCACACAGTGCAAGTAGATAAATAGGTACTGCTGCGGCAGTAAGGTAAACGGCATTTCCGTGCGCTCTGGTTTCCGTCACGGTGTCCTGTTGCGCCAGAAGCGGTTTAGTCCTGCTGGCCACATGACCCGGAAAGCTGTCTGTGGACAAATGCCAGCTCCCTTGGCCTGAAAGCAAGATGAACGCCACAACCCTTTAGTCGCCTTTGACTGGACTTAACCGTCCAGGGGTCCTTTACCTTTACCTTTATACAAGGAGGACCTGAGCAGAAGAGTGGAGATAAACAGTAGGTCCTTGTGTCTAGGAGTCACTGATAGCCTTACCTTTCATGACTCTGTCTAATACCCTTAAGAACTTAAGAAGAGTCCTGCTAGACCAGGCCAGTGGCTCATCTAATCCAGCCCCCTGTTCTCCCTGGGGCCAACCAGATGTCTACTGGAAGCCTGCAAGCAGGACCCAGGCACAAGAACACTCCCTCAAAACGTTTGGGAGCCGCTGTTTTACAGCCTCTCGCTTCTTTTGTGATTCTGTTTGAGGCAGCAAAAGAAGAAGCCTTTTGACTAACGAAAGGAAACAATAAATGCGACAAACGAAGCAGATTTTTTGAAGCTTTGAAAAACGGACCGGGCTGCACAGGTCTTCGAGAGAACACGACTTCTTTCCCTGTACCAGATGGAATGCATAGCACCTCAAACCTTGTATTCCTCTTTTGCAAGAACGCCGGGCCAAAAGCTTCTTAATGTGCACAAAGGATACGGGGAAGCGGGGAGACAGGAAAACTGTATGTTGTAAACAAGATCCTAAAATGCCACAAGACAATGCAAGCTGGTGGGCTGATTCATTGCAGAAAGCCTCATTCCGTGTTTAAGGGGCAAAATGGTATAACAAGCTCCGGTAGCCAAGCAACTTCATAGCCTTCCCAGTTGCCATGGGGACTTTTATCCATGACGTACTGGCTGAAATTGTCCTTCCCTTGTAACTGAAGACTGTAGTAAGGAGGGGAAGAGGTCAGACAGACAGACCCCTCCTGCAGAGGAATCTAAACTTCCATCAAGAACATGCAAAGAAGATTTGCCGGGATTCGGTGGCCATTTGACCAGAAACACACAATTTACATAGTTTTGCCACGGACCAATGATTATCGGCTTGTGGTAACACAGAGATCGGCTTCTTCCACTGGTGGTATCAATGCTGTGGAATGCCCTCCACTGCTGAAATAAGAGAAAATCTATTGGTATTGGCATGCTCCTGGCAGTTATCTTTCCACAAGGGCCAACATTGATGCCGAAATCCAGCATCACTTGAGCTCTGCAAGTGCAGCTTTCTCCCAATTAAAGTGCAGAGTGTTTGAGGACCGGGACATTCTCAGGGAAACCAAAATGCTTGTTTACAAAGCTATTGTACTACCAACCTTACCGTATGCTTGTGAAACATGGACCACTTATAAACGCCATCTCCAACTCCTCGAAAGATTCCCTCAATGGTGTCTTGAAAAATGTTTACACATCACTTGGGAAGACAGGCAACTAATGCCAGTGTACTGGAAGAAGCAAAGATTACCAGTGTCGAAGCAATGATTCTTTGACATCAACTTTGTTGGACTGGTCATGTTGTGCGGATGCCTGATTATTGTCTTCCAAAGCAACTACTCTATTCCGAACTTAAAAATGGAAAGCATAATACTGGTGCGGCAACAAAAGAGGTCTAAAGACTCTCAAGGCAAATCTAAAAAAATGTAGTATAAACACTGACAACTGGGAAACACTGGCCTGTGAGCGCTCCAATTGGAGAACAGCCTTTACCAAAGGTGTCATAGGCTTTGAAGACACTCGAACTCAGGATGAAAGGCAGAAACGTGCTAAGAGGAAGACACATTTGGAAAACCCTCACCGTGATCAACTCCCGCCCAGAAACCAATGTCCCCACTGTGGAACGACGTGTAGATCCAGAATTGGCCTCCACAGTCACTTAAGGACTCACTGTTAAAACCGTGTTTATGGAAGACAATCTTACTTGGCTACGAGTGATCGCCGAAGAAGAAGAAGCAGCAGCTCCTGGCTCTTGTAGATACACCTGTTTAGACCAACATTCTCCTGAACTTGAACTTCTTGATCAAGTTGTTTTAATTGCTCTTTTAAATGTTTAAACTGTTGTGCTTTTTTACTAGCTTGTTGTCTTGTATATTTTAATTGTGGATGTTTTTAACATTTGGATGGAATTTCAGTGGGTCTACTCTGGAGCAGAATTTTGTTGGATGCAACCCTCTGGGATTTCCCACCGACAGAAGCCCGTGCAAGGACTTAAACTAGTGCAATGGGGCTTTCCGCTCTGTGCACCCCATTGGCTCTTGGAGAGGGGTCTGCAGGGGGGAAAGAGGGCAGGTTGGTCCATCAGGCAAGCTGACGGAGCAATCTGCTTAGCGCTGTGTTGAATTCCCCCTTTTGTTTTGAATGGTGTTTTACACTTCCTTTATATGTTGTGATATAGCAATACTTTTATAAACAATAAATAAACTTAGCATTAGGGCTGGGCAATATGTTGATATATTGTCCAAAACCAGTTTCAGGTCCATATTGTGATATCGGTTTCATAACTTTTGACCTGGCAATATATTGCAAATCATGGTGTGTGTGTGTGTGTGTGTGTGTGTGTGTGTGTGTGTGTGTGTGATGCAGAAATCACAATGTGGGATAATCCGTGAAGCCAATCAATGCCTCTACATAGCTCCATCCTTATTTCAGACATTGTGGCATGTCATTATATTGCGATGTTTTAGCTGGTGATATATCATGATGTTGAAAACCAGATATCACTAGTAAATTCCAGATGTGCTTGTTCTTTATCTAATTAAGTGCTGTCTAATCCACAAAACACAGTACAACGCTTCAGCTGCATATCCATTGCCCCTTACTCTACTCCCAGTGCTGATGTCTGAAGCTGAGTACACAAGATGTCAGCCACAACCCATTGGTAGCCTGTAGTTTTGGGGGAAATACTGCTGGTGGATGCAATTTCCCTCAAACCAGCTTTCACCCAGCTCGAAAATGTAAGGCACGGTAAAGCTGAGGCATGCAGGTAGGTAGCTGTGTTGGTCTGCCATAGTCGAAACAAAATAAAAAAATTCCTTCCAGTAGCACCTTAGAGACTAACTATGTTTGTTATTGGTATGAGCTTTCATGTGCATAGTGTGCATGCACACGAAAGCTCATACCAATAACAAACGTAGTTGGTCTCTAAAGTGCTACTGGAAGGAATTTTTTTATTTTGTTTCAACTGAGCCATGCACACATTAGACATCCATTGTACATTCCCAGATGGCAACACGTGAAGAGATGATGGCTACCGGTAAATTGGATAAGAGCATGGGTAGGTAAACTAAGGCCCAGGGACCGGATCCAGCCCAATCGCCTTCTAAACCTGGCCTGCGGACGGTCCGGGAATCAGTGTTTTTTTCCATGAGTAGTAGAATGTGTGCTTTTATTTAAAATGCATCTCTGGGTTATTTGTGGGGCATAGGAATTCGTTCATTCCCCCCCCAAAAAAATAGTCCGGCCCCCCACAAGGTCTGAGGACCAGTAGACCGGCCCCCTGCTGAAAAGGTTTGCTGACCCCTGGATAAGTTTTGGAGGTTGCAGGCACAGGATGGGGAGGAAATCAGGTTATGAGCGGGGAAACAAATCAGGTGAAACCTAGTTTGAAACACAGCTGGGGTGGGTTGGGAGAAATGACCTCATTGTGCTTCGAGCTGCTAATGTGTACATGCCTTTGGTCTTTAAGGTGCCGCAAGACATTGTGTGTGTTTATGGTATCATTGTAAGCTACTTTTATTGTGTTATGCTATATATACGGTATATAAAAAAAAACATGCAATGCATTGTTAGCTTAGAATGGGGTGGAGGAGCCGAGAGTATTCTCCAAAGAGCAGATGCACGGCAAATACATCTGTGGACAGGAAGGGGAAATGCTGCCTTAAACATCCTGCTGCAGATGTGACTGAGCGTTTCCTTTTCCCCTTTGCCTGCTGACTGGGTAATTTCCCCTTTGTTGACCCAGCCAGGTTTGAAGTAGATTTGCTGTGGGGTTTCATCTGGAGGGTCTGGTCAAAATCCATCACTTCAAGAGAATTGAAGTAATAGTACCACTGTATTCCGCTCTGGTCAGACCTCACCTGGAATACTGTGTCCAGTTCTGGGCACCACAGTTCAAGAAGGATACTGACAAGCTGGAACGGGTCCAGAGGAGGGCAACCAAAATGGTCAAAGGCCTGGAAAAGATGCCTTGTGAGGAACGGCTTAGAGAGCTGGGTATGTTTAGCCTGGAGAAGAGAAGGTTACGGGGTGATATGATAGCCATGTTCAAATATATAAAAGGATGTCATATAGAGGAAGGAGAAAAGTTGTTTTCTGCTGCTCCTGAGAAGAGGACACGGAGCAATGGATTCAAACTACAAGAAAGAAGATTCCACCTAAACATTAGGAAGAACTTCCTGACAGTAAGAGCTGTTCGACAGTGGAATTTGCTGCCAAGGAGTGTGGTAGAATCTCCTTCTTTGGAGGTCTTTAAGCAGAGGCTTGACAGCCACCTGTCAGGAATGCTTTGATGGTGTTTCCTGCTTGGCAGGGGGTTGGACTGGATGGCCCTTGTGGTCTCTTCCAACTCTATGATTCTATGATTCTAATTCCATAGCTTTGAAAGATGATTAGACAAATTCATGGTGGGAAAGGCCATCCATCGGTGGCTACTAGCCACGAGGACTAAGCTCTCTGCCTCCACAGTTGGAGACAGCGATGCTTCTGAATACCAGTCGCTGGAACCCATAGGGGGGAGAAATTCCTCTTGCTCTCAGGTCCTGCTTTTGAGCTCCCCACAGGCATCTGGTTGGCCACTGTGAGAACAGGATGCTGGATTAGATGGGCCACTGGCCTGATCTATCAAGGCTCTTCTTATGTTCTTAGAAATACCAAACAGGAAGATGTCTTTATCTAGTCTGGCATGAAGTGGAGAGGCATGGAGTGACGACGTTCGAAACAGGAAACTGACATTTTTGCAAAGGATTTATAGCTTGCATTAATAATATTTCGTTTTATTCATTTATCAAAGTATTTCTTCACCGCTCTTTCGCAAAACATCGGGGTAGTGTACAGGGACATGAAAACATTTTAAAACAACAGGATGCTATCATTAAAAGGGACGTTTTAAATCGTTGCATTGCTCAAGGGACATTTTAAATCATTGCATGGGCCTACCAGCAATGAAGGATATAGAATTGTTGGAAGGGATCTCAAAGGCAATTTAGCCCAACCATCTGCCAGTGCAGGAAATCAAATTTATATGGCAACCCTACTTGTGAAATCCTTCTCTAAGCACGAGTTTCCACGAGTGCAACTATTGCGTTAGATTCCTCCATGGAGCAGCAATAAATCTACCCTTGTGTTAACAAAGAATGTTGAATACAGTCCTGGTTATTAGTTTTTAACCTCAAAATTTTACAGCTCACTTATCAGTAAACCACTTCCAAGATGCCCCTGTTCATGCCAATCTCTTTTTCTGGACTGGGTTGCCAATAGTGCGTGTGTGTGTGCGTGTGTGTGCGTGTGCGTATAGTGTAAAAAGAGTGACAAATAATGGTATGACTTGGCTCAGAATCTCAGCAAACACCTGCGTGTGTAACCAACAAGAGCAACCTTTCATTGTCCCTACACCATGAAAAATGATGCCACTCTGGAAGACTGTCCTGGAAATTGACAATGATGTCTGAGCTTGTGGCAGGTGATGGAGGAGGATCCAAATCTAGTAACTCAGAAGAAGCCAGTGCCTCAAATTTACTGCCTATCCATTTCACTGGATGACCCAGACTTTGACAATTATGGGAGAGAAAGATGCCT
This sequence comes from Darevskia nairensis, assembly GCA_034642065.1. Taxonomy (NCBI): domain Eukaryota; kingdom Metazoa; phylum Chordata; class Lepidosauria; order Squamata; family Lacertidae; genus Darevskia; species Darevskia nairensis. Next base: position 418,814 of record JAWWNI010000858.1, read on the forward strand.
TTCTAGCCACTTAGAAACACAGGCAGCTGCCTTGTACAGAGTCAGGCCCTTGGTCTATCCAACCCGGTATTGTCTATATTGACTGGCAGCGGCTCTCCAGGGTTTCGGACAGACTTTTCATAGAATAAGAATTGTAGGAGTTCAATCCCTGGAGATGCCAGGGATTGAACCTGGGACCTTCTGCATGCAAGGCAGATGCCCTACCACTGAGCTACAGTCCTCCCCCCACTTTTCTGCATGCCTAAAATCCTATCATCACCACCAGTGGTCTCTCTCCTAAAAACCCCAAATGCTTGAGTCTTTCTTTATCCGACAGGTGCTCCAACACTTTGGTCACACTGGTTGCTCTTTTCTGTATCTTTTCTACTTCTGGTACCATCCTTTTCAGCCCATTAAGGCAGCCTTTGGTTCCATCTGTCTTTTGCGGGGCTACAACGCTCATCAACCCCATCCAACACAGCCTGATGGGAGTTGTAGTCCAAAACAGCTGGAGGGTACAGTCGTACCTTGGTTCTCCAACAGAACACGTTCCAGGAGTCCGTTTGACTCCCAGAACCATTTGAAAACCAAGACGTGGCTTCTGATTGGCTGTGGGAGCGTCCTGCAGCCAATCGGAAGCCGAGGACGCCGCGCTGTATGTTTGGCTTCCGAAAATAGTTCGAAAACCACAACACTCACTTCCGGTTTTTGATCATTCCGGAGCTGAAACGTATGAGTTCCAAGGCGTTCAGCAACCAAGGTATGACTGTACCAGGTTGGCAAAGACTGTATTAAGGGATAAGACATCTATACTGTCCTGAAGTCACTCCCTGCTGCCATATCTATTTTTTTGGATAGGTTTGTAGCTGGTGCAGCAGAAAGCTGTATCAATTTTACTCAGTGGAAACATTTGCTCTGTTCTACACAACTTGTTTTCTTGTAACATGCATTCAAACCTGGAGTTTTAACAATAGTTTCCCTTCTGGGATTTGAATCACACGAAAGAAAACCCACCTTTTCCTGGAGGAGTTGTGCCCCGGCACACAGAGAAAGGCATGTGAACAACAAAAGAGATGCCAGTTTCATGCCCCAAAGAATCAGACCCACGGAGGTCGGTTGGCAGCTATTAAAATCAGACCGTTGAGCTTGCAGCCCACCCGCCCCCACCCCGACCGGATTTGAACTAATCTCCTTGCACCGCCAAGCAGGGCTTTGAAACTAAACAAATACGCAGCACCCAGAATGAAAAACAACTTGAGGCTGAGGAAGGCTGGGCTAAGTTTCAAAAGAGTCGGACAGCAGCAGCCACAAAGGTTGAAGAGGAAAAGCATTGGTCTCTCTCCTGCTAGCCCTCTCTTCCCTCAAAATTATGTCTTGAAACTTGTTAGGACATTGACAGGCAACCTCTTTTACTGAACATTCATCCCCATATTTTTTTTTGCAAGGAGGGTAGAGGACTTTGCATCAATGGGCAAGTATCACCCCCAGAGTTTCCAGTGCATTTTCCTATCAGTTTTCTGCGCTTTTTATAATAATAATTTATTATTTTTGCACTTATGACTAGCTTGCAGGCTTCCCATTGGGGCATCTAGTTGGCCACTGTGATGACAGAAGGCTAGACTACATGGGTCATTGGCCTGATCCTCGAGGGCAGGCATGTCCAACAGGTAGATCGTGATCTACCGGTAGATCACCGGACGTCTGCGGTAGATCAGTGGCTCCCTCCAAAGAAGCTAAAAAACTTTGGATCCCCTAAAAAAAGCTCAACATTTTTGCCCCACACCCCTAAAATGACCTGAACCACCAAAAACAGGGCTTTCCTTCCTAAAAAAAAGCTCAACATCGCTTTCCTCTTCCCTAAGGAAGCTCAACAACTTTTACGTGAACCCCCCAAAACAGGGCTTTCCTTCCTAAAAAAAAGCTCAACAACTTTGACCTGAACCCCCCAAAAGGGGGTAGATCACTGCCAGTTTGAGACCTCCCATTTGATTATCATTGCGCGACCTGAATCTGCCTGGGCATGACTGGATCCCACCCCAAAATAGCCACAGTCTGGAAGTGCCTTTTCCCCATCTGGGTTGTTCCTACAGAACTAAAGGAAGCAGACCAGGCAGCAGGAAAGTCAAAAGGAACCCAATTCACCTTCAGGGACACTTGGTAAACTTTTTTGCTACATGAGCAGATACCGTTTCCCTCCTTTAAAATGACCAAAAAAACCTCATGCAGTTGTAATATTTATATAAATATACACAATATATAAAATAGTCGACAATCTTGGATTTGAAAATACTGCTCAGAACAACAGAGGATTAAGTTAGGTTACAAAACGGTAAAATCCAGTACCAGTCTTGACTCCTGTGTCAACCCCACTGAAATGACCGAAGCTTATGCAAAAGCAAGGCTGTAAATTAAGAGTGCAATGTAAATGAAAAAGAAAAATTGGGAATTGAAACCTTGAGAAACTGATTACTTGACCAGTCTTTTGGAACCGGGATGGATTTTTATTTAGAGGCAAAAATACTGACACGGTCATTCATAAAAAATAAATCCAAGTGTGAAATTCTCCTTATCGCACAGCTTAATAGTTAACAACATACACTGAAATGTTTAAAAAAAAACAAAAACCCAACACTTTAAAGGCAAGTGTGTAGGGAGGAAATCTTACCCTATTAGTGCCCTGCCCTTTGAGCACAGGGAAGCTCTGGCCCTCAAGCCGTTTACTCCATCCTTTGCACAATCCCACTGACTTCACATCTGAGACCACTTGGGATCACAGCCATACTCCAGTTTTACTCCAAAAATGCAAATTCGAGGAGCCATTAAAAAAAAAAAACAGTTCTAAAACGATCTAATACTCCTGCCTTCCCAACCACATGAAGTTGTGGCACTTGAAACCAGCATTACATCTTACGCAATGCTTGCTCAGCGTTTAATACCCAACAAATCCCTTTGGATCATTTGAAACAGTACAAAGCAAACCCCCACCCCGGGGAATATTTACAGTCAGGATGGTCTTCCCAAAGCTAACCAAACACCTGCCTTTTTTTTTTTTTTCCCGGCTTGATTTAGAGTGCAAATTCTCCTATTTACATATAATTTAAAAGAAGCAGACCGCGCGCGCGGTGCGTGTTTCCACCCGAAGCTTCCAGTTCAGAAGCGACGCCACGAAATCGGTACAATTTGGGGGTCCAAAAAACACACACACCCCAAACCCAGAGGAGTCCTAAATGCAACGGAGAGTTCCTGGGCGCGATTCCTTTTCTTCGCAAAAGAGAGTTTTCTTGGGAAGAAGAGACAAAAGCAGTTTAAAAGGGAATGGGGAGGGAGCGCTGGTCTTCTGCCAAGGCGATCGCCCCTCGGAAGTTCGACGGCGAGGCCAAGAGACGCGGCGCTCCTCCCCGCGAAGTCCCCGCTGCGCTCGCGAGCGGCCGCTGCTCCGTCTCAGGGCGCCTTCAGACGTAGTTCTTCTTGTCGTACTCCCCGTTGGAAGTGGCGGCGTTGGTGGCGGGCCTCCTGGGAGCCGAGTACTTGACCGGGAAAGCCGAGGGGTCGCCCTTGCGGGCGCAGGAGCAGCAGATGAGCGAGCCGCCCACCATCAAGAGGGCGGCGGCGGCCCAGCCGAGGTACAGCGCCGCGCCCATCTCCCGCTTGCGCGACGACGGCACCGCGGGGTCGTAGAAGTTGCCGATGACGATGTTGGCGTACCAGCAGGGCGGGATGAGCACCAGGAGGCCGCAGGCCACGAACAGGCCGCCGCCCACCGCTGCGATCAGGTCCTTGGCTTTGCCGGGGCGCACGCAGTTGGTGCACTGCGCGCCCACCACCGTCACCAGCAGAGCCACCAGCCCCAGCAGCGCCCCGATGACCATCAGCGCCCGGCCGGCCTGCGTCTCCGGGCTGAGCGCCAGGATGGAGTCGTGCACCTTGCACTGCATCTGCCCCGTGCTCTGCACCACGCAGTTCATCCACAGGCCCTCCCAGGTGCTTTGCGCCACCACGATGTGGCTCTCGATGAAGGCAGACACCTGCCACATGGGCAGGCCGGCCACCACGATGGCTCCTAGCCAGCCCAGCAGCGACAGCGACAAGCCCAGGATCTGCAGCGCGGAGGACGCCATCCCGGCGTCTGGCCTCGACGGCGCTTCTCCAAAGGGGGTGTGGATCTGACCTGGATCTCCTCTCCTCCTATCCGCCCGGATCGCCTCTTTCAGCCTCTCCGCTTTTGAGTCTCCCGGTGCTCCTGCAAGCGCGCTCAGCCACCGAAGTCTCATGCAGAAGCCGCCCCGACGTGGCTCTTTATAGAGGCGGCCGTGATGCCCGGGCAGGCGGACCCTGGCTGCCCCCGCCGGAGGGCCTCCCCCGCCCGGGCGCGCCATAGCCAATCGGGAGAGGGCAGCGGCCCCCTCGCAGCCAATGAGGCGGCTGCGAGGCAGCGGTTGAAACAGGGCAACACAAAGACGCGTGCGGGTGACTCACGGTTCGACGGGGCGGGAGGGAATGGAAGCCGCTCGCCGCCCGCCCTTCATCCCCTTGTGATTGCGGTGGGGAAAGGGTGCGATGGGGCAAAGGTACTTCCCAGAGTTTAGAAAAGAAGGAGAAAAAAAGGGGGGAAGGCTCCCTCTGTGCCAGGGAGGTCGCTTGCGCCCCGTGTGAGACGTGCGCCAGGCAGGCAGGAAGGAAGTGAAGCTCCCTTTTGAAACTCTGGAGAGACCCTGCCAGTCAGTGTTGGAAATGCACCAGTGGTCTGACTCTGTATAAGGCAGCTTCCTCTGTTGAAGACTAGATTCCAAAATTACCTGCTTGCACCAGTGGGGAGAAATCTTTCTCTCTAGGGAAGAACTTGCTTTTTAAAACATTTGGTTTAATTTTATTGCATTTCTAGACTGCTTTCCATTCAAAGCAGATTACAATCAATAGCAGCATAACAAAAAACGGATGTGGAAGTGTGTAGAATAAAATTTAGGGTTGGGATTCGAACCGCCGACCTTCTGATCGGCAAGCCCAAGGGGTTCTGTGGTTTAGACCTCAGTGCCACCTGCACCCATGAAACAACAAAAACTGATGTGGAGAACAAAATTTAGGGTTGGAAAAATGAGAAATGCTTAGAAACTGAAATTGACAGATCTGTCCAGTTAGTAAATAAGTAATAATATTGGTTGTTCAGCTAAATGTTACTCTTCTGTTCACCTTTATCTTTTGCCAGACGGTACTTAAGAGTTACTGCAGCAGAGGAACAGAAGGCAAAATTGTTTTAAGAACACCTAATCCCCATTGACTATCAAGGAAGGCGGGGGATCATGAAAGGCAAATATTGCATTTAGTAAGCATCTCACTCCCGTTGCTTGTTAGGACAAACTCTTAGATCTTTCGAGATGTATCACTTTGGAAGATGAAAAATATACAGCCCAAGTGAAGTTTTGTTACTCAGCCCTAAACCAATTTAATCCCACTGCAACTCATCAAGCAGAATAAAGTATATTACAACTCTCTATACACATCTACTGAGAAGTAAGTCATTTTGTTGTTGTTTTAAATATTTCCCCCCGTTTCCCCATTTTACAATATTCAACAATAAATATAAATTGCACACAAATCCAACAATGTTTTCTGCGACTTCCCTCCCTCCTCTTCTGCGGTTTCTTATTTTTCTATCAAATTCTTCCTGCATATCTTAATTTATCCTTTTTACCCATTTATCCTTTTTAATTCCCTTAGCATCCTTACTGCTCATATTTATCTCAATCCTGCTAATGTTTTTAATTGTTTACAGTTTGTTTTCATATATTCAATAAATTTCCCCCATTCTGCTACAAAGTGTTTCTCATCCTGATCTCTTAACCTTAGGGTAAGTTTTGTCATCTCTGCGTATTCCATCCATTTTAGTTGCCAATCGTCTCTTTTTGGTGTCTGTTCCTCTTTCCAGTTTTCTGCATATATCATTCGGGCAGTCGTGGTAGCATACATACATTTTTTTTCCCTGATCTTTCGGCACCTCTTCTCCAAGTATACCTAAAAGGAAAACTTCTGGTTTTTAAACAAAAGTTACTTTAACCCCCCCCCCCAATTCATTATAAATATTATTTCCCAGAAGGCTTTTGCAACTTTACAGGACCACCACATGTGGAAAAAGTACCCTCTTTCTCTTTACACTCTTATTTTATTTTTAATGGTATGTAAATGCTTCAGGTAAGTCTTTCATGTTTAATGGTTTGTAACTTATATGCAGAATTCATCATGCGAAAGGCTGGACTGGATGAATCCCAAACCGGAATTAAGATTGCCGGAAGAAATATCAACAACCTCAGATATGCTGATGATACAACCTTGATGGCAGAAAGTGAGGAGGAATTAAAGAACCTTTTAATGAGGGTGAAAGAGGAGAGCGCAAAACATCAAAGCTCAACATCAAAAATGTTGAAGCTCAACATCAAAAAAACTAAGATCATGGCCACTGGTCCCATCACCTCCTGGCAAATAGAAGGGGATGAAATGGAGGCAGTGAGAGATTTCACTTTCTTGGGTTCCATGATCACTTCAGATGGTGACAGCAGTCACGAAATTAGAAGACGCCTGCTTCTTGGGAGAAAAGCAATGACAAACCTAGACAGCATCTTAAAAAGCAAAGACACCACCTTGCTGAGAAAGGTCTGTATAGTTAAAGCTATGGTTTTCCCAGTAGTAATGTACGGAAGTGAGAGCTGGACCATAAAGAAGGCTGATCGCCGAAGAATTGATGCTTTTGAATTATGGTGCTGGAGGAGACTCTTGGGAGTCCCATGGACTGCAAGAAGATCAAACCTATCCATTCTTAAAGAAATCAGCCCTGAATGCTCACTAGAAGGACAGATCCTGAAGTTGAGGCTCCAGTACTTTGGCCACCTCATGAGAAGAGAAGACTCCCTAGAAAAGACCTTGATGTTGGAAAAGATGGAGGGCACAAGGAGAAGGGGACGACAGAGGATGAGATGGTTGGACAGTGTTCTCAAAGCTACTAGCATGAGTTTGGCCAAACTGCGAGAGGCAGTGAAGGATAGGCGTGCCTGGCGTGCTCTGGTCCATGGGTTCACAAAGAGTCGGACACGACTGAACAACAACAAAATGTTTCACATTTTTGTTTTATTTTGTTTTTAATTGCATTGTTTTCATAGCCTGGTGTTTGCTGCCCTGGGTGCCTTTGGGAAGGAGGGTGGGGTACAAATTTGGGGGTGGTCTCCATTGTTAGCTCCACTCAGAACAGACCCATTGAAACTGAGGGGCACAGCTAACTTAGAGACATTCCTTTCAAGGGGTTTACTCTGAATAGAATTTAGTTGGAGGCAGCTCTTAAGAAATAAATAATCACACTGAGCAAGGAGTATGGTAAAAGAAAGTGAGGAGTCGGAGTCCATGGCAGGGGTCAGCAACCAGGGGCGTATTTAGGTTTGGTGAGACCCTAAGGTACTGAAGGTAATGGGGCCCTTTATATGTCCAGCTGTCCTTTGTCAACAACAAATTGTCGCTGTTTTTTGTGTTGAATATATGAGAACCAAGGTACCCCACTGTATATAGAAATGAGCAAACCAGTGATATTTTAGGGAGCAGGCTAGCAGGCGGGGCCCATTACTTACATCAGGGGTGGCCAACTCCCAAGAGACTGCAATCTACTCACAACAACTGGCAGTGATCTACCCCCTTTATTGGGGTTCAGGTCAAAGTTGTTGAGTTTTTTTAGGAAGGAGGAAGGCCCATTTTGGGGGGGGGTTCTGGTGAAAGTTGTTGAGTTTTTTCAGGGAGGAGGTAAAATGTATGAGTTTTTAGGGGAGCCACAGTTCAGCTTCTTTGGGGGATCTACCAGTGATCTACTGCAGACGTCCAGTGATCTACCACTCTACCTGTTGGACATGCCTGACTTACATTATAGGAGCCTACACAACACAAAACGAAACACTGTTGCTGTATGTAGGTTTTATTTTATTTGTTTTTTATCTTATATTTTGGAAATGTACATCCAGGTTTTTTCCCTTTAATTTTTTTGGGGGGGCCCCCAAGAGCGTGGGGCCCTAAGCTATAGCTTGTTTAGCTTATACGTAAATCCGGCACTGTCAGCAACAGACCCTCCCAGGAATTGGGGCCCTGGCAGTTGCCCAAGGATGTTTCCATCTGACGTTCAGCCAGCCCTCTGATCCATGTGGCCGTGCGACAAATGTTCCACCCTTCCCTATGCAACTTTCCTATGCGTAATTAATGATCAGAAGTATCCACCCCCCCCGTTATGACATCAAAACGCACGCCCCGTCTGCCTTAGAACACCTGCATTTTCACTCAGTGTTGGAGGAATTACAATATACACTTGGCACTAATTACCTGACTCTTTAGTGAGTCTCAAGGCAGAGGTTGGTGGCCGGTTGCTGCCAGAGGCTTCCTGAAACGAGGCGATGCAATTGTGGCCGTTGCTTTGCTCTCTGTGAAGAGAATAATAAAGCCAATTAATTCCCGTGGACCCCATTTTTCTAAGATGACGAGGAAGTTTGCGTTATCCTTAAGCGGTACAATCCACCCCTTCTCAGTATGAAAAAGAGCAATAGTAAAATGATCTTGGTGGAGTAACTCTGTCCTCCATATTAACTTCATTTGAAACAACAACACAACAATATGTATATTTATTTAGATCATTTGTACCCCACTCTTCAGTCAAAAAGACTTCCACAGTGGCTTACATGTAATGTAATGTTAAAACAAGACAGTCCCTGCCAATGGGCTTGCAGTCCAAAAGGCATGACACACAAGGCAAAAGGGACAGGGAGGGAAGAGGAAAACAGCAAACTCAGGCAAAATAGTAACTGGCCACATTTACATGACAATAGAAGGCAGGAACCCTGGTTTATCCTGGCTTGAGGGAAACAATTACCATATTTTTCCGTGTATAAGACTAGGGTTGTTGTTGTTTTTTTTATACCAAAAAATAGGTTTAAAAGTGGGGCTATTCTTAAACATGGGTAGTGTTGCGGGGTGTTTTCTTAATTTGGAGTCCCCCAAAATAGGCTTATACATGGGGGCATCTTATATATGGAAAAATACGGTAGTTTCTCCATCAACATATATGCCGTATATAGTTTTGTAATCTTAATTATATTTGTTGGTTATTTTGTGATTGCTGTTTTCTCTGCTTTTATTTTTTAATCAATGTAGCTTCTTTTTCTTTTTTCTATTGTTTTCATTTACTTTTACAATAATAATCTCAATAAAATAAATCAATAAATAAGAAAGCAAGCAAGCATGGGGAAAAGTGACCCAATTAATACTTTGACCAAAAGTAATGTGCTCCTGAATTTCCCAGCAAAACATTGCAATGTGTTTGGTTTGCCATTCCTAAAAAAGGAAATACTCAAAGTGTCTGTACATGTAACCGCAATGGTTTCTTTTGTGGGAACCGGGATGTGACTCCAGCAATTTGTCGAGAGCACCAGGTTGTCCATCCCTGCTCTACAGGTATTAATTACCGGTAACTCAGCAAAAAATATGGTCTGAAGCTCAACATCAAAAAAACTAAGATCATGGCCACTGGTCCCATCACCTCCTGGCAAATAGAAGGGGAAGCAATTGAGTCAGTGAGAGATTTCACTTTCTTGGGTTCTATGATCACTTCAGATGGTGATAGCAGTCACGAAATTAAAAGACGCCTGCTTCTTGGGAGAAAAGCAATGACAAACCTAGACAGCATCTTAAAAAGCAAATACATCACCTTGCCGACAAAGGTTCGTCTAGTTAAAGCTATGGTCTTCCCAGTAGTAATGTACGGAAGTGAGAGCTGGACCATAAAGAAGGCTGATCGCTGAAGAACTGATGCTTTTGAATTATGGTGCTGGAGGAGACTCTTGAGAGTCCCATGGACTGCAAGAAGATCAAACCTATCTATCCTTAAATAAATCAGCCCTATGTGCTCACTAGAAGGACAGATCCTGAAGTTGAGGCTCCAGTACTTTGGCCACCTCATGAGAAGAGAAGACTTCCTAGAAAAGACCCTGATGTTGGGAAAGATTGAGGGAACAAGGAGAAGGGGACGACAGAGGATGAGATGGTTGGACAGTGTTCTCAAAGCTACTAACATGAGTTTGGCCAAACTGCGAGAGGCAGTGAAGGATAGGCGTGCCTGGCGTGCTCTGGTCCATGGGGTCACGAAGAGTCGGACACGACTGAACGACTGAACAACAACAGCAAAGCCTGGTAGCTCAGGTGGTAGAGCATCTGCTTTACCTGCCCCAGTATCTCCAGGTGCAGATGGGTGAGACTGCTGCCTGAAGCCCTAGAGCAGCGTTTCCCAACCAGTGTGCCGCGGCACACTAGTGTGCCGCGAGACACCGGCTGATGTGCCGCGGAAAAAGGGACCTGCAGCCCAGGGCTGCACAGGACCGTGGCGGCGGCGCTGCTGGAGCCCGGCGGCGAAGCGGAAGCCAGGGCGGCGCTGCTCCCTTGTCTGCTGCAGCAGCAGCAACAGCAGCCTCGCGCGAGAATCCCGACCGGAAGCCTCGCGCGCGCCGCGCTACAGCTGATCCCAGAGGTAACTCTGGGTCAGGAGACCCGCCGCAGCCGGGTGGGGGAGGAGCGGTGTGCCGCGAGATTTTTTCATTGATTCAAGTGTGCCGTTGCCTAGATTAGGTTGGGAAACACTGCCCTAGAGAGCTGCTGCCAGTCAGTGTAGGCAATACTGAGCCAGTCTAAGTGCTTCTTCCATAGACGCAGCAGCCTTGGCGCCAAGGGAGCTGGCGTTTGTCCGCAGACAGCTTTCCGGGTCATGTGGCCAGCAGGACTAAACCGCTTCTGGCGCAATGGGACACCGTGATGGAAGCCAGAGCGCACAGAAACGCTGTTTACCTTTCCACCACAGTGGTACCTTTTTATTTACTCGCACTGGTGTGCTTTTGAGCTGCTAGGTTGGCAGAAGCTGGGACAGAGCAACAGGGACTCATCCCATCGCGGGGATTCAAACCGCCGACCTTCCGATCGGCAAGCCCAAGAGGCTCAGTGGTTTTGACCACAGCGCCACCCGCGACCCTGTATTCTAAGTGGACCCAATGGGCAGACTCAGTAGAAGGGAAATCCCTACATTCCTAATAATAATAACAATAATTTATTATTTATACCCCGCCCATCTGGCTGGGTTTCCCCAGCCACTCTGGGCGGCTTCCAACAGAATATTGAAATACAATAATCTATTAAACATTAAAAGCTTCCCTAAACAGGGCTGCCTTCAGGTGTCTTCTAAAAGTTCTGTTAGTTTTATTATCACCCCTATGTTCCTAAGTTATTTTGCCCACATGTAAGTCATTTTTTTATATTTCTTTGCCATGTTTAAATCCACAGATGACAAGATTGTAATGGAAAACTAATAAAAAATATTATTAAAAAAATAACTAAATCCATGCATGACTCATGGGGACACAGACCCAACCATAGGATGCTCTTTCCACACATACTGCTTCCTTGCTGTCAGTCCTGACATGTCATGCCAGTGGTCAATACAGTAGTCATTTCCTGATTGCCACAAAAGACGCCTCTGTGGTTACATGTGCACCCTCTTTGACCATTCATTTCCTTTTTAGGAATATTCATTTCTTTTCCTTTGTGCACTCGACATTTTATTCCAAGAGCTGTGGAGACTTGAGTTCTTACTTTCCCCCTACATAACACACACACAAATTAAGACACATTGGTGTTTTTGTGTGTGTCCCTGAAAAGCGCTTCTTGAGAATTTGGTTTCGTTCCAAAAAGAAAAGCTTGCTGCAGGTTGACTCTGCATTGTTCCCACAGCACATCCTTTTGAATACAGTGATACCTCTGGTTAAGTACTTAATTCGTTCCGGAGGTCCGTTCTTAATCTGAAAACGTTCTTAACCTGAAGCACCACTTTAGCTAATGGGTCCTCCCGCTGCCGCTGCGCCGCCGCTGCCCGATTTCTGTTCTCATCCTGAAGCAAAGTTCTTAACCCGAGGTAATATTTCTGGGTTAGCAGAGTCTGTAACCTGAAGCGTCTGTAACCTGAAGCGCCCGCCCTGTGGAACGCCCTCCCATCAGAGGTTAAAGGGATCAACAACTACATGACATTTAGAAAATACCTGAAGGCAGCCCTGTTTAGAGAAGTTTTTAATCTGTGATGTGTTAATGTATTTTAATGTTTGTTGGATGCCGCCCAGAGTGGCTGGGGAGACCCAGCCAGATGGGCGGGGTACAAATAATAACTACATCTGTACTTATAATATTATTATTATAAGTACAGATGTAGGCAGTCCTGGCAATGGTGTCTTTGTGGACCCACAGCTGCCCAATGACATTGTGGGTGGGTGTCCCCCACAACTGCAATCACCACTCCCTTCTTCATTCACCTGGACCAGGGGTCAGCAAACTTTTTCAGCAGGGGGCCAGTCCACTGTCCCTCAGACCTTGTGGAGGGCCAGACTATATTTTGAAAAATAAATGATGCAAGAGCACCACAAGCCCCGGTGGCTGCTTCCCAGTGTCTTGCGAGCGGCAGGGGCTGGTGGCAGGGGTGGCGGGACAATGAGTGGCACGCGAAAGGGCTTCGGACAGGGGCTGCTTAAAATGGCAGCCGCTCGAGCACTGCTGCTGCTGGCACCAACAAAGCCCAGCTTCCTTCCTCCTCTAAGCAGGGCGGGGAAGAATCCAGGAGGAGGGAGGGAGGAGGAGGCGCTGCCGCCGCCGAAGGAGGGAGAGGGAAAGAACGTGCGCTCTGGCGATCCATGCAGTGATTCCCAGACCGCCCGCGGGCCAGATCCAGAAGGCAATTGGGCCGGATCCAGCCTGCGGGCCTTAGTTTGCCTACCCATGGCCTGGGCCACATGCAGGGAGGAAAAGGTGTGGATCACCTCCTCCAGGGGAGGGTTTTCAAACGCATCTCAAATAACTACACCCACCCTTCTGGATGGCAGGATCTAGAATCAATCTAGATTGAAAACAGCGTGTTGAAGATGAGCAGGAAAGGTTCCATTTGGAGAAAAGCTACCTTTTTGTGCTACAAGTGGGTTAGTGTGTATGCAGTAGGCTTGCCATATTTCAAAAAGTGAAAATCTGGACACAAAGTGTATTGAAACTTATTAATGTACACAACTACAGTGCCAATAGTGTTACTTGCCCCAAAATGGAAAGAATAAGAAGAAGTCCTAGCAAAGGGATACAAAAACTTATGGAATATGCAGAAATGGCGAAACTTACCAGAAGAATAAGAAATCAAGATAACAAACTTTTTTATAAAATAATGGAAATGGCTTATTGAACATTTACAGATAAATTGCAAACAGATAAAAACGGTAGCAGGATTATTGTAAGAACCTGCAGTTTCATAAGAGTATATATATATATATATATATATATATATATATATATATATATATATTTTAAATTTTTTGAATTTTTTTTTATTAAACAAACTTTATTTACATCACATCACTACACCAAATAAAAAATTTCATACATCTCTTACATCCCCTTTCATACATTTCATACATCCCCCCATTCCATTCCCCAACCTCATCACCTTTCTACTCACATTCCATTCTGTCAGACATTTTATCTAACCCACTCAATATTACTTACTTACAATCTTCTCATACATCTACCCTACCACTCATCCTACTCCTCTATATATTTAAAGTAGATAATTAAATGAGCAAATTAAATGAATTTGGATATGCAGAAGATATTAAAAAATAAATTTAAGGAACCGCAGAAAGAAGGGGAAGGAAGTCAAACTTTGAATTGTTAAATTGATTGTAAAACTAATGAAATGTATAAACTTTTAAAAAAGTATAAATGAAATGTATAAATGTATAAAAGTATAAATGAAATGTATAAATGTATAAAAAAGTATAAATAAAAACTTTAAAAAGGGGGGGAGAGAATAATTTTGTTTACCCAAAAAAACACTGGGCATATTTTAAATTATGTTTATCTAACATATACCCTGTTTCCCCTATTTTAAGACGTAGTCATAAAATAAGCCATAGCAGGATTTTTTCGCATTTGCGAAATATAAACCATACCCCGAAAATAAGCCATAGTGATAGGCGCAGTTCTGCAGGGCGCCGAGGAAAACACGGGGCTGGGCTTACGTAATAAAAATAAGACATGCCCTCAAAATAAGCCATAGTGCGGTTTTTTGAAGGGGAAAAAATATAAGACGGTGTCTTAAAATAGGGGAAACATGGTATTTTTTTAAGACTTTGTCTTGTTTTTTTACACATGGAATAGGGTTGGTTTTTTTCTGTTTCTACAATTTTGTTTTATGGCTGTATCTGTTTAATTTGCATTATAATTGTAGATCTTCTCATTGTAACTTTCTCTGGAATCCTATGGTAAAGGATGGGGCAAGAAGTGGAATAAAACAAAGAGATAAAATGTCAGTAGCTGTCTTAAAAAAAAAACAACTGCTTTGGGTTTCTTGTTTTGGTCCGAACCCCTGACTTGCTTGTGGTGAAAGTGTCTCATGGCCTGGTCTAGTGATCACTAGCCACACAAAGAGGAAACTGGCCTGATGCTCTGAGCAGGCAGAAACCAATTCCAGAGGAAACATTTCAGCAGCTAATCAGAGATGTAGGCTTGCTCCAGGTTAACAACTTTGGAGAGCCGGTGTGGTGTAGTGGTTAAGAGTGGTAGACTCGTAATCTGGTGAACCGGGTTCGCGTCCCCGCTCCTCCACATGCAGCTGCTGGGTGACCTTGGGCTAGTCACACTTCTTTGAAGTCTCTCAGCCCCACTCACCTCACAGAGTGTTTGTTGTGGGGGAGGAAGGGAAAGGAGAATGTGAGCCGCTTTGAGACTCCTTCAGGTAGTGATGAAGCGGGATATCAAATCCAAACTCTGCTTCTACTTCTTTGGTCGGCCCTCACAGCCCTTCACTTCATCAAATCTGGCCCTCTTTGAAAAAAGTTTGGACACCACTAAAGATGGGGCTAATGCTGTTATGATTTGGTGGGGTGTGACTGAGACACCGTAAATTCCTAGGTCCACTAAAAGAATTAATCAATATTTGGGTTTGAGAATGGCAGAGTTGTTATGCAAACACAGGAGCAGGGAGATGGGCAATTAACAAAGCAGTTACTCTGTGCCAGAGGAGAGGGGTGCAAGACCCTCCTTCCCCTAGAGCGGTAGTTAGCAGGAAACAAAAGGCAACAGTTTTTAGGATGGCAGTTGGCAGTGGTGTGTTAGCAAACACTACTTGTGCTGCGCCAGAAGAGGTTTAGTCCTGCTGGCCATACGACCCAGAAAGCTTTCTGCAGACAAACGCCGGCTCCCTCGGCCTGAAACCCTTGGGCTTGTCGATCAGAAGGTCGGCGGTTCGAATCCCCGTGACGGGGTGAGCTCCCATTGCTCAGTCCCTGCTCCTGCCAACCTAGCAGTTCGAAAGCACGTCAAAGAGCAAGTAGATCAATAGGTACCACTCCGGCGGGAAGGTAAACGGCGTTTCCGTACGCTGCTCCGGTTCACCAGAAGCGGCTTAGTCATGCTGGCCACATGACCCGGAAGCTGTACGCCGGCTCCCTCGGCCAGTAAAGCGAGATGAGCGCTGCAACCCCAGAGTCATCCGTGACTGGACCTTTACCTTTACCTAACCGTCCAGTGGTCTTTTACCATTTACCTTTTTTTATTTGTTAGCAAAATCTGTGGCAAGCTGTAAAAGGAGACAGAGTGCATGGCTGGTTTCTGTTTGGACCCAAGGCTGCTGCGCCTATGGAACAAAGCAAAAGACTCTCTTGGATTGTAACGATGAGAACCTCTCCAGTCTCCATCGTAGGCTAAGGTTGTGTATGTGTGTAAATAAACCATCCTATATAATAAAGTCCCTGTGTCTCTGCGTCCAGTCCGTGTGTCAGTGGAATTGCGCTACTGCGCATGTGCCTCACGGACACAGGGATTGGACGACGCAGAGACTTCGGGCCTCGGATTGGCCGGGAGTGGACGAGGGCGGGGCTGTGCCTTTCCGGGGTTGGCGGCTCCTCCAGCGCTGTTGCCAGTCGCTCGCTGAGCCGCCCGAGGGTGCGTGTCTGTTCTTGCAGGCGGAGGGCCGCTGAGTTGGCCTCCCTCCTTCCTGCCCCTGACAGCGAGACGCCGCCACCGCCCCTCCTCTTCCGCGTCACCTTCTGGCCTCCGCCGCCGATGCCCGGGAACGCAATAGGAGCACCCAAATGCTGGCCCTCCCTCCCTCTCCCCCCCAAAAAAAGCCTCCTGAGAAAGAAAACTTTGCCCCGAGAGTTTCTTGCTGCTGTTTCCCGGCCAGGATTTGCAAGGCACCGCCGCCGCAGATGCGCAAGGGATTCGCCTCCTTCGGACGGCAGCGGCCATTACAAGTGGCCGTTACAAGTTACGGCTGGGGGTGGGTGGTCATGCTGGCCTCCATGTGATGCAATGGCGCCGTGTTCGTACAGTGGAGACCCCCCCTCCCACAACCGCCTCTGAATCGGGGCTCCTGCTTTTGCGCTCAGAGAGATAGGGAGAGAGGGAGAGAGAGACTGGGCTGGAACACTTCTGGGCGAAGGTGGTTTGTGTTTAGATTTAAAATCACCCTTTCGTTTTTGGTGCAGAGGACAAAACCTCCAAATTGGTGGGCGGGCTGGGTGGAGGAGCAGGCGCTAAAGTTTTGCAGTTACTGCTGTGTATGTGCAGAATCTGCCCCCTTTATTTGGGGGAAAGTTTCTGCCCTGCTTCCCATTGTTCTGGGACTGTGTGTGATATCCTTTTTTTAAAAAATCATGTTCTAGCACCCGTTAATTTAACGGGCTGAACGTCCACTAGTATATCATAAAGACACCACAGTCTCTGCAGTGCCTCATTTCCAAAGGAAACACAAATCCTGGGTAAGTGCGTGAAACTGCTGGTATATTTCACTGCTGGGACATTCCATATCAAGTGATCCAACTTTTTTTTGGTACCTCATGTCATCTAATTTTTTTAATTGAGACACATCAAAACTAAAAACACCAGTCTCTTTAGAACTGCATGGGCTTTAATATTATATGTCACATGATGAACGTACTTTAAATTGTAAATTTAAGTTACAAAATTGAATTTGTTAAAAAAGTGATTTAAACAAAATTATTTAAAAAGTTTTACTGCCTCTGCAACTTTTCTGACTGATGTATGGAAAAGCACATCGACCAGACTTTGGAAGAGTTTGTAAGTAAACCAAATTGTAACCTATGGAACACACCTGAAAAGGCATATTTCAAAGTCCTAATAATCTATAATTCCATGCTTTACTTTGCTGCATATTTTGTGATTTTAAATCTATGCTGGAGTTCTCTCACCAAAGAGTACTTGCCCCAAACTTGGATCTTATATATATATATATATATATATATATATATATATATATATATCCAACAAGCATGGTGAAACCCACACTGGCTGTGTATAAAACATACATATAAAGCAATATGTATTCAATAATACTTAATAATACTGGGAATTGTAGTTTGCTATGGGTGCTGGGAATTGTAGCTCTGCATGGGGTAAACTGCAATGCACGGGAATTCTTTTGCAGGGTGTGTGTGGGTGTGGGTGTGTCATAAATGTCCTTTCAAGTTGCTTTAAATGTCTGCAGCCACTTTCCAAACCCAGACTTCTTAAAATCACCTACAAGTGGGACCTGCAACAAAATGCCGCAGCCCATCTCTTCAGGATTTCAGCTGGTCAGCCAGTCATGCCCTCTAGGACATTCCGTTCCATTCCTTCTCTTCTTTTCCAATGACAGTAAAAGTTCTGTGGTCACACTAAGAACACTCCGTTCTTTTTTTGGGGGGGGCAGGATTTTAAAAAAACTACTTCTACCAACCTGGGATACCCCTGTGCATTCTGATCCTTCCCTCTTTGTTTCCCGTCACATCTGTTTTTGGCTCCAGTCCAGCTGGCACTCGCCACCTGAGCTTGGTATTTTCGGGACTAGGGAGGGATGTTCTGCGCTGGGCTAGCAGCAGGAAAGTCTCCGACAGGCACAAGTGTGTGATGTCACCGGTGTCCCTGCAGCTCGGAGAACAAAGCTTCCAGCGGCAGAATGTATGCTGGGCGCGTCAAGTCGGCTGGGAATGAAACTTCAGAGAACAGCGCAAGGAAGATGTGGTGCCAGGGTACCATAGCCAGGAAGGCTGAAGGAAAGAGACGGAGGAGAACACAGGGATCTGAAGAAAAGCAACATGCATGAAGGATGAACCAATGAATTCAGGGATGTTTCTCCTGCTGCCTGGAGGGTTACAGTCTGAGATCACCTTCTGAGGCCATCCTCCTTTGTGGCTTCTCCTCAAGAGGTGCGGAGGGTGGCAACACGAGAACAGGGCCTTCTCTGCAGTGGCTCCCTGCCTGTGGAATACTCTCCCCAGGGAAGTTCGCCTGGCACCTTCATTGCATACCTTTAGGCGCCAGGCAAAAATGTTCCTTTTTAATCAGTCCTTTGGTTTATCTGTTTGACATCCTATACCCTTTTAAAATGTGGATCTTTTCTGGGGGGAGGGTGTTATTGGGTTGTTGTTTTTATTTTGATTATATATGTTGTGATCTTTTCTGTGAACCACCCTGGGACCTTCGGGTCTAGTGTGGTATATAAACTCAATTAATAATTAATAATAATAATAATAATAATAATAATAATAATAATAGAGTCCTCCCATACCCGTTTTAAGTGTTCAAAGTGTTTCATATCCATTAGTGACTCAGCTACATTAGTAAAAAAACAGCAGTTTGAATGCATTATAAACATGCAACACCAGATGGCGCTGTAGAGCAGAAATCTTTTCTATGGGATTTTACATAGGGTTTTTTCTTTTGTTATAATGATCTAATTTCTGACTTATTTATAGTCCACACCCACCCACCCCTGTGTGTAGATTCACCCTAGGTCTGTAATTTTTAGGATCACTATAAAGCAAGCTTTATAAAATGGTGCTGGAGGAGACTCTTGAGAGTCCCATGGAATGCAAGAAGATCAAACCTATCCATTCTGAAGGAAATCAGCCCTGAGTGCTCACTGGAAGGACAGATCCTGAAGCTGAGGCTCCAATACTTTGGCCACCCCATGAGAAGAGAAGACTCCTTGGAAAAGACCCTGATGTTGGGAAAGATGGAGGGCACAAGGAGAAGGGGACGACAGAGGATGAGATGGTTGGACAGTGTTCTTGAAGCTACTAACATGAGTTTGACCAAATTGCAGGAGGTAGTGGAAGACAGGAGTGCCTGGCGTGCTCTGGTCCATGGGGTCACAAAGAGTCGGACACGACTAAACAACTAAACAACATCATAAAGCAAGCCAGCATTTTCCTTGTCTTCACAGCATCACATACATTAGTTCTTTAATCTTTAGGGCAATTATAAAGTAAGCCAGCGTTCTCATTGTCTTCGCTGCACAAATGGGTATGTCACATGCTTAAAGGCCCCTCCAAATATCCTTTTGATTGTGGCTTCATTATGAGTAGTATAGTAGTAGTACTTATTAAATTCGTACACTACCCCAAAGAGGTACAACAACCAAATAAGTCTACAAGTAGGAATTGATATATAAGCAAAAGTAATTACAAACCGGAATAATGAATAGAATAATAACTGGTGGTAATTTTTTGTTTGAGGATATGCAGCATAAAAAGGAAAAATAGGAAGCCAGGGTGGGGTGGGGTGGGAAGTCTAAAGGGAATAAATGGAGGAAAATATGTAGACTATATATGTAGGTATTGAAGCTCTGGAAAATAATAACAAAACAAAACAAAAACTTTGAAAAATGAGGGGGGAGGACACTGTCCTTCATCCACAGATCTCAGGGCGGTTCACAACATAAAATTGCGATATAAAAGCACAAAATACATGATAGCAACTACAACAAAACCCCAAACCAACAACCCCTCTCCATTTATTTGTGCTCATGATCCTGCTCTCAGTACTGCTTGTTCCTGCAAAATGTTTGGAGTGGCCACAATGTTTTGTTCACAGTTAGTGCATATCTCATCATTTTCTGCTGAAATCTCCTGACTTTTAATACCACAAATGCTCAATCCTATCCCCTATGTTGTTTAACATCTACATGAAACCGCTGAGTGGAGTTATCTGGAGGTTTGGAGAACGTTGTCAGCAGTATGCTGATGACACTCAACTCTACTTTTACTTTACATCTACAGATGTGGCAGTGGAAGTCAAGTGCTGGACCAGTGTCTTGCCTTGATAATGGGCTGGATGAGAGCCGACAAACTGAAACTCAGACCAGATAAGACTGAGGCACTGTTAGTGGGTTGTTGCTTGGACCAGAGGGATGGGAGGTTGCCTGCCCCACTGCCCTGCCCCATTTGCTGCCTGAGTCATGATAGGGCTAATTCTGAGCATAGCTGTCAACCCTCCCTTTTTTGGCGGGGAAACTCCCTTATTCCAATGCTGTTTCCCGCTGCTATCCCGGATTGTTGATATCCCTTAAATTTCCCGGATTCCAAAGGAAGCAGCTCCTCTCTCTCTCTGCCGGCCAGGGAGGCTCCTCAGCTGCGTTGCTCGGCTGCCAATAAGGAGTCTGAGACCGACTGGGGGCGGAGCTTGCATGCCTTGTGCAGCCAGACCCTCACGCCCAACCAGACAGACAGCCTGCCTGCCGTCTATGCGCTCGCTCTTTCGCTCACCTGTTCGCGTGCAGCCTCTGGAGCGCAGGGTGGCGAGGCTACTTGGTGCCATTGCACCGCCCTGGCGGCATCCCTTATTTTCAAATCCGAAAGTTTGAAAAAATCCCTTATTTTCAATTCCGAAAGTTGACAGCTATAGTCAGACCAGATAAGACTGAGGCACTTTTAGTGGGTGGTTCCTTGGACCAGAGGGATGGGAGGTTGCCTGCCCCACTGCCCTGCCCCATTTGCTGCCTGAGTCATGATAGGGCTAATTCTGAGTCATGATAGGGCTGGCACTGGCTAAACTATAGCTTAGAACCTGGAACAAATGATGTGTTTAGAGAACAGGTAAGTAAGAGGAGACATGATATAGAAATGTATAAAATTTGTACAGTGTGGAGAAAATGAATGGAGGGAAGTTTCTCTCTCATAATACTAGAACTTGGGCGACATCCAAAGAATCTGAATGTTGGAAGATCCAGAAGAGACAAAATAAAAGAGGGTGGGTCTAGACAAAGTGGGCGGGAGTTATAAATAAGTCAGAATTAGACGGTTGTAACAAAAGGAGAAAAAAATCTCTATGGAAAATTGTGTTTTGAAAATTCCTGCTCTCTGGTGCCATTTGGTGTTGCATGTTTATA
Source organism: Darevskia nairensis (assembly GCA_034642065.1). Lineage (NCBI taxonomy): Eukaryota > Metazoa > Chordata > Lepidosauria > Squamata > Lacertidae > Darevskia > Darevskia nairensis. The sequence goes on from JAWWNI010000858.1 coordinate 440,046, forward strand.
GCACATTCAAATCTCTGTTTACTAATGTAGCTGAGTCCTTAAACTATGGAATTTGGTCCCATATGAAGTAGTGATGGCTTCCAACTGGGAAGGCTTTAAATGGGTAGACAAATTAATGGAAGGTAAGGCTATCAAGAGCTACTAACCGCAATGGCTATGTTTTATCTCCACTGCCAAAGGCCAGCAATCTGTATAAGTAGGAGAAGTTTAGAAAGCCAAGGCTCCTAAACTTTCTTCATTTTTTTCACCAGACATGAGTTTATTTTTTTCTGCCAGACCCTTTGTCAGCATTCCTCTTCCCTTACTTTCACTTCTTCTTTCAGGTTCACATGACGGATAATGTGATTCTGAAGAAATGTAATAGCATCAAGAGCTGTTCAAGTTCCTCAATTTTGCACTTAAAAAATAGATATTTATTGAAATAAATCCAACACATAAAACACAATAAGAATAATAGAAATAAAACTACAAAAGAGCAGTGTTTAATGTTTGATGTTTTATTATGTTTTTATATTCTGCTGTAAGCCACCCAGATAATAAATTACTACTACTACTACTACTACTTATATCAGGTAGTTAATAGTATTTAAGACTATTTGGAACACCAAGTTTCACATTGTATTGTGCAGTCTTGTATGTATTTATTGCATGTGAGATAAGGTCCCACCAAACACATATTTTCCAGGGTCCTCTGAACCTTTGGCAACATGTAATTTTTTATTTATTTTTTCAACTAATGCTAAGTGCCACATCTTTTGTACCGAACTGAGAGTCACAAGTCCTGTAAGGTTTTCCATTTTGGGGCAATGGAGATTCTGGCAGCTTGATAGGGCTGATGGGAAGTGTTGTCCAACAATGTCTAAATGGCCATTGGTTCCCTGTCCCAGGTTTACAACAATGGCCACTTGTGGACCTCTGCATCACAAAGAGGACACTGATTTGCATACAATTTGCATATGCTAACTTATATCTCCAAATGCAAATTTAGGAACAGTCCCTGTAATACAAATACAATGCAAGACATATGACTAAAGTAGGGAAGACTGACCAAGTGATTTGTGTGCTTGTTCAGTCACTGGCGGAGGAAGAGGAGTGTGGGGGGGGAGCGCCCCGCCCCCGGCAGTGTGATCCCAGTGGGGTGCCATTGCGGCTGCCCCCACCTGCACGCTGGGAACCACACCCCCACAGGCAGTGTGCCACGCCCCCAGAACGCGTGGCAGCCCCACCCCCGCCTGCTCTCTGCCCCGCGGTGCCGGAGCATGAAGCTCCGCCACTGTGTTCAGTTTGCTGATGGGCAACTTTAAGTCTCATCCTTCTTTGACTTCGTTATACAGTATTTAAACTGGACTTCAACCAGATGACCCTTTAAACATAGGACTTTCCTATATAAAGTTGGACACATGGCCATTGGGATGGTGTGCAACAATAATAATTCCATCATATCTTAAGACACTGGACTAGGGTTCTTCAACCTTGGCTCCCCAGATGTTGATGGACTACAACTCCCATCATTCCTGGACATTGACTAAGCTGGATGATGAAATTTGTAGTCCAAAATCTGAAGAACCAACACTGAAGAACACTGCTGTGGATAATGACTTGAATTTCTCCAGGTCCCCAATTCTGGTTTTAGGCACATCAACAATATTGGTGACAGTAGAATCTGATTTTTGCAACAGCAAGGTCAATATGAGTTCTGCAACTGTGCGTCAATATAAGCAAACTACATTTAAAACAAACATGAACATCCCACATTCTCTCTCACACTCTGATGTATCTGCATCATCTGTTTTTTTTGAGGAGTGAACTGTGTTATCTTTCCACTGTAGTTATATAAGGAAGAGAAACAATATTGCTTCCAGCAAAGGAATCCATGTGCAAAGGTGAAGCCACCCTAATTTTCCTTAATTATTTTGATTACACTGCAGAGCAGGGCTGTTCCTGGCAGAGGCGATTAAGCTATTTATGATCTCAAGGTTATGGGTATCCAGAGATTTTTTTTTCTCTCTCTCTGCCTCATTAGTGCCATTTTCTTGAGATGTTTTTTAATTAGCATCCTGGAAAGGTGATTTTTGTCTATGAAAAGCAACAATCATTCTTTGTGCAAGTTTGATGTGTTACTAAAAAAAAATCTGTGTCTCCGGGTGAGTTTGTTTATAACTAGGGAAGTTTCTGCTCCTTCAAAATAAATGAGCTGTTAGGGCTAGAGGTGACATTTGTCACGTAGTTGTCCTGCCTCACTTCCAACATGCACAGTAAGAAAGAGTTCATAGAATCCTATAAATGTAGAGGTGGAGGGGACCCCAAGTGTCATCTAGTCTAACCCACTGCAATGCAGGAATCACTCTTCTTTGGCAATCCCTCGTAGCCGAGTAAGATTGTCTTCCATAAACACGGTTTTAACAATTAGTCCATAAGTAACTGTGGAGGCCAATTCTGGATCTACACTGTCACGGTCCGGGCTGTTAGCAAACAAAGTCCCAGCAAGGCACGTCAGGACCCAGGGCAAGATGGCAGGAACAAGAGTCCAAAGAGCAGGGGTCCAAGGGTCCAGAAGCCAGAAATCCGTAGTCACAGTCCAAGGGTCAAGAAGCCAGAAACACGAAGGCACAGTCCAGAAGCAAGGAGGCATGCAGCGAAGCAGGGAAGGCGTTGCTGTGGCAAAGAGCTGAGGGGAAAATGCTGGCCTTATATCCCCTGCTGGCTCTTGACACCAGGTGCAGCGAGTTACCACTCAGCCTCACCAGGTTCAGTAAATTATCAAGCAGCCTCACCTGTGTGGCCACGCCCTGCCTCTCCAGAACAAGCCGAAGCTCTGCTGGTCCCAGGGCCTGGCTCTTGCACACACTCCTGACATACACATCCTTCTACAGTGGGGACATTGGTTTCCGGGTGGGAGTTAATCACGGTGTGGATTTGCCAAGCGTGCCTTCCTCTTAGCATGTTTCTCCCTTGCGTCCTGAGTTCGAGTGTCCCATGACACCTTTGGTAAAGGCTGTTCTCCAATTGGAGCGCTCGCAGGCCAGTGTTTCCCAGTTGTCAGTGTTTATACTACATTTTTAAAGATTTGCCTTGAGGCAGTCTTTAAACCTCTTTTGTTGACCACCAGCATTACGCTTTCCATTTTTAAGTTCGGAATAGAGTAGTTGCTTTGGAAAACAATAATCAGGCATCCGCACAACATGACCAGTCCAACGAAATTGATGTTGAAGAATCATTGCTTCATCACTAAAGCATACCTGACAAATGGCCACCCAACCTTTGCTTAAAAACTTGCAATGTACGAGTGTCCTGCAGGGGACTTTGCACTAAGTATCCCCAGTGATAGCCAGGAGCAGGGGAGTGGTGCACACTAACCCAGACTTTACTGTTGAGTACCTCTATCTTCTTCTGGACCAGCTGGTGCTGTGGTCTGTAGGTCTCATGGTCTTTCAGTGACACCACCTCCACCTCCATGTTGAACACACAGCTGATGTTCTTGATGTCTTCCTCTCCAGGGCATCACACTTCCCCAGGAGCTCCATGGAGCCAGGGAGCTTGGACTCCGAGACCAGAGGGTGGCCCCCCAGGACAGAGTTGAACTGCTCTGATGGGGGACCTGGCATAAAGCTCAGTAGCACGTAGAGTAGCTGCTTGCTCTAGGGCTGAGGAAGCTTCTTGCTCTCCACCTGCATTACAATTCTTAAACAAAACAAAATAAAAAATAAAAAAAATCCTTCCAGTAGCACCTTAGAGACCAACTAAGTTTGTTCTTGGTATGAGCTTTTGTGTGCATGCACACTTCTTCAGATACACTGAAACAGAAGTCACCAGACCCTTATATATAGTGAGAGGGTGGGAGGGGTATTACTCAGAAGGGTGGTGGGAATGGGTGATAGGCTGATAGCTGTGGTAAACCTGTTGACGATTGTTAACGACTGCAAGTAGTCTTACAGGAAAAAGCAAGGGGTGAGAAGGTTAAAAATAGCTTTGTCATGTATAATGAGATAAGAATCCAATGTCTTTGTTCAGACCAGGTCTCTCCATGGTTTTAAGTTTGGTAATGAGTTGCAATTTAGCAACTTCTCTTTCCAGTCTATTTCTGAAATTCCTTTCCAATAAGACAGCTACTTTGAGATCTTGTATAGAATGTCCTGGGAGATTGAAGTGTTCTCCTACTGGTTTCTCTGTCTTGTGATTCCTGATGTCAGATTTATGTCCATTTATCCTTTGGCGTAGAGTTTGGCCTGTTTGTCCAATATAGAGAGCTGAAGGGCACTGTTGGCATTTGATGGCATACACAATGTTAGACGATGAGCAATTAAATAGTCCTGAGATGGTACCGTATGTTTGATGTTGTTGGGGCCAGTAATGGTATTGTCCGGGTGTATGTGGCAGCAAAGTTGGCATCTGGGTTCATTGCAGGCTCTGGTGGCAGTGTCCGTGTTCTTAAACAGTTAACATAACCCCCTCCCCCAACATTTCTCCAACGAGAATAGAGATGTCCCATTCCATAAGTATAATTTTACTATTTATACCCCACACATCTTACTGGGTTGCCCCAGCCACTCTGGGCTGCTTCCAACATATATAAAAATATAATAAAACATTCATAAAACTTCCCTATACAGGATTGCCTTCAGACGGCTTGGAGGGTCAGATAACTCCACAGCCTCCAACATTTCTCCAATGAAAATAGAGATACTCCAAGGAAAAGTGGGACATTCTGAGATCAAATCAGAAACCGGGATGGCTTCTCTAAATCAGGGACGTCCTTGGAAAATAAGGACACTTGGAGGGTCTGACTTAATCCCTCTTTCCCATGACTACACTTCCCAGGATTCTCTCCGGGAAGATACAGCAGTTTCAAGTGGTATGATACTGCTTTAAATGTATAGTGCAGATGGTCCCAGAGAATTTTTAACAAGAAGGAGATCCCCAAAACACCCCAACAAAGAAGATTTTGTCTACATTTCTGATCAATCTGGAAACAGTTAAAAATTGAATACATGCACTGGATTAGTTTAGTGAGTAAGCACCCATGACCTTCACTTATCTAAACATTATTGTTGCAATAGGCTACTGTTGGGGAGATCAGGGGACAATTGTCCCAGCAGTCATGTTTTCAAAGGTTAGAACTTATCTGTACAGCCATAAGCCCCCACCTTTTTTTTTTTTGTCCTGCCAACATTTCCCAAGGAAGTGGATAAAAATGTGAAAGCCATGGGCCCAATCCTCTTGGAAGCTGTCCTGTACAGTCTCTATTGATTGCAGAGGTATCATTCATTTTAGAAGGAGCTGTGCAGGAGAAGGTCAAAGGTGGACAAACTTCTTCTTCTTCTGCGATCACATGTAGCCGAGTAAGATAGTCTTCCATAAACATGGTTTTAACAATGAGTCTGTAAGTGACTGTGGAGGCCAATTCTGGATCCACACGTCCTTCCACAGTGGGAACATTGGTTTCCGGGTGGGAGTTGATCATGGTGTGGATTTGCCAAGCGTGCCTTCCTCTTAGCACGTTTCTCCCTTGCATCCTGAGTTCGAGAAGGAGCACAACAGAGGTTATGTGTGTGTGTTGTGTTATATATACAGTGGTACCTCCGGTTGCGGACGGGATCCTTTCCGGAGGTCCGGTCAGATCCCGAGGTTTCCGCAACCTGAGGACCGCTTCTGCGCAAGCATGCGCGGCAAAACCCGGTAAAATACTTCCGGGTTTGCCACTTTCGCATCCCGAAGTTTACATAACCAGAGGGTTACGTAACCGGAGGTACTACTGTATATATAACATTATATATTGTTGCTATTTATTTTCTTTGCAATATGGCCATTTATTCAATATGCAAATGCTAGTGTGATTAGCATGGTCTGAACTACACACATTAACTACCTTGGTCGCGCTGGTCGATGATCTCTGGCGGGCTAGGGACAAAGGTGAGAGCTGTTTCCTAGTTCTGCTGGATCTCTCAGCAGCTTTTGACACCATCGACCATAACATCCTTCTGGACCATCTAGAGGGGTTGGGAGCTGGGGGCACTGTTATACAGTGGTTCCGCTCCTTCCTCCTGGGCCGTGTTCAAAAAGTGGTGGTGGGGGATGAGTGTTCAGACCCCTGGGCTCTCACTTGTGGGGTGCCTCAGGGTTCCGTCCTCTCCCCCATGCTTTTTAATATCTATATGAAGCCACTGGGAGGCTTCATATAGGGGGTTTGGGCTGGGTGTTCATCAGCATGCGGATGATACCCAGCTCTACCTCTCTTTCAAATCAGAAGCAGTGAAGGCAGTTAAGGTCCTGTGTGAGTGCCTGGAGGATGGATGGCGGCTAACAGATTGAGGTTGAATCCTGACAAGACAGAAGTACTGTTTTGGGGGGACAGGGTGCTAGCGGGTGTGGGGGACTGTGGGGTAACTGTGCTCCTGAAGGACCAGGTGCGCAGCCTGGGAGTCATTTTGGACTCACAGCTGTCCATGGAGTCGCAGGTTAATTCTGTGTCCAGGGCGGCTGTCTACCAGCTCCATCTGGTAGGCAGGCTGAGACCCTACCTGCCCGCAGACTGTCTTGCCAGAGTGGTGCATGCTCTGGTTATCTCCCGCTTGGACCACTGCAATGCGCTCTACGTGGGGCTACCTTTGAAGGTGACCCGGAAACCGCAATTAATCCAGAATGCGGCAGCTAGACTGGTGACTGGGAGTGGCCGCCGGGACCACATAACACCGGACCTGAGAGATCTACATTGACTCCCAGTACATTTCCGAGCACAATTCAAAGTGTTGGTGCTGACCTTTAAAGCCCTAAACGGCCTCGGTCCTGTATACCTGAAGGAGCGTCTCCACCCCCACGGTTTAGCCCAGACACTGAGATCCAGCGCCTAGGGCCTTCTGGCGGTTCCCTCACTGCGAGAAGCAAAGCTACAGGGAACCAGGCAGAGGGCCTTCTCGGTAGTGGCGCCCGCCCTGTGGAACGCCCTCCCAGCAGAGGTCGAAGAGATAAACAACAATCTGACATTCAAAAATACCTCAAGGCAGCCCTGTTTAGGGAAGTTTTTAACCTGTGATATTTTAACGTATTAATATTTGTTGGAGGCTGCCCTGGGGGGACCCAGCCTGATGGGCGGGGTACAAATAATAAATTATTATTATTATTATTATTGCCGTCTGTGACAGGTAAGACGATTTCTGTGCTGCTGTCCCCAGGACTTCACATGCTTGACGTTTGGAGAATCTGTACGGATTGATTAAAGCATAAAACAAAACAAAAAACCAGTTACCTTAATGTATATATAACCTGATACCTAATGAGGAGCGGGGGCAGAGAGAGAGATTAGAGATGTTATGCTATATGCTTGTCACACAAAAGCCAGTGAAATTTATTTTAAATATAAAATATAATAATTGCAACAATATATTATGTTTTCTTTATATATATACCGGTATATATAGAGAACACATAATATATTGTTGCAATTGTTGTATATGTATACACACACACACATATTTCCAGGATTTGAAACGAGGACGTGGACGAGGAAAGAGGATTAAACCCCCAGCAGATGCCTCCTCCCTCCCCATCCCTGTCAAGGGCAAGAAAAGAATAACTTCAACGGAATCTGAGGGTGGGGCGGGGGGGGGGAAAGGTAACAAAAAAGAGAGAGACACTCTAGGACTTTCTCCTCGGCGGCTCCCTCCCTCCCTCCCTCCCTCCCTTCCCCCATCGATTTTAAAAGCAGGCGGCGGCAGCGAGGCAGACACGGAGAGCGTAGGGCTAGAGCGGGCCGCCGAGGCTTGTGGGATGCGGGCGGAGCTTTAGGACGAGGAAGTCACCCGCCTCCTCCCCTCCCCCAGCGCCGTCTCTTACTCCGGGCCTGTCTGCCGACTGCGGTGCCTGAGGAGGTATTTGGGACGAGGTAAGGGGCGTAGCGGCGGCAGCTCCTCCGGCTTCCCGAGCCTGAGGCATCCCTCCCTCCCTCCCTCCCCACAGCCCAGTCTAGGGGACCAGTGAAGGGAAGGAGACCGGCTGACTGACATGACAGCCCCCCTGGAGTGGGGGTGGGGGCGAGTGGGGTCTTCGCCCCTCAGCTTCCTCCACTGGGGCGTTGCAGGAGGTGCCCCCCTTTTCCCAAGGGCCGAGGTCCCTTTGCCTGCCCCCCCCAATAAAATATTTGAGCGCCCCCCCCAAGTGAATGAGCACTGCCATTCAAATGGCGTCTGTGTGTGTTCTCCAAGTGACCCCCCTAATATTTTGTTTTAAGTTGGCACCCCTGGTGCAGGCGCTGAGGAGGAAGGGCTTCTGTGGTTTGCATCCATCCGGGAATGACGGGGGTGCCCAGTTATGGGGGTGCGGAGGGTGGGGTGAGCAGAGAAAGTGCTGTGGGCCACTGCAAGAGCACTTTGCATGCAGGCCAAGATGGAGAAAAATCAATGATTTTTTAAAAAAAAAAGATTAAAAAAAACACCTGATTTTTTATTTATTTAAATTGAATTTTTTTAAAATAAAATGCTTTTGGAGGAAAAATCTTTATAAAGATAGTTTTCTATTTAAGTTACATTATAGTCCAAAGGCTATTCATCAGGAAATAAGGATTTGTTTTAAGTTTTTCATGTGTGCTAAAACTCAAAAAGTTTTTTTTTTATCGTTTAACCACATCATTTAACAAACATGGATACATATGTTATTGTTTTAGTTAAATAAATTGTTATTAAGGAAATGATTATTTTTCTCCTTCCAATAAAGTACAGCAGAAAAGTTGTCCAAATATAAACAGTTAACTTATTAAACCTCACAATAATTTCATAATTATCTGTCTACGTATTTCTAATAGTACTGTATAACCAAATCAGAAATTTTTGATATAATTGTAAAAACTACTCTGAAAATTTATTATTCCAAAAATGAAACCTTCATCTAGTTGCAAATATGCAAGAATTTTTTTCTGTAAAAAAAATGATTTAAATCAAGTCTTACTGACTAGTGATTTAAGTTGTGATTTAAATCAATTTGATTTAAATCAAATCCACCCAGACGCGGGCTAACCTAACTTCCCTCCCTCCTTTGAATGCTTCCTTCAGCTCCCCAACTGAAACAAGGAGCAGCTGTTTTGGGGGGAAAGGGCAAACTGTTAACTCAGTTCATAGAAGCCAACCCCTTTGGGCCCCCACCCCCAGTAAAATATTTGAGGGGTCTGCCTCCCCCCCCCAAGTTGATGAGCATTGCCATTCACATGGTGGGTGGGTGCTATGTCATGTGATCGGTTAGGCAGGGCGGGGCTGGCCCCCCCCAAATATTTTATTCAAGTTGGCATGTATAAAAATCATAGAATTGTAGATCTGCAAGGGAACCTGAGAGTTATCTAGTACAACCCCCTGCAGTACAGGAATCTTTTGCCCAACATGGATCTCAAACTGACAGCTGAGAGTCTCATACTTGACCAACTGAGCTAGAAGACAGGCAGCTTAATTTACTGTCGTCCCCCCCTTGGAAGACACCCCTACTTGAATGAGGGGCAACTGGTTGGCTTTTTTTTGCAGGGGGTGGGCGGGCTGTGACTTGGTTCATGCTTCATTCATTTTATTTGCTTTATTTTTATCTTCATAAAATTTGTATACTGCTAGGTTGGAAGGGGACCTCAAAGTGGTTTGCCAAGAGATAAAACAGTAAAATCAAGAAAATGACTGCTGTTTTGATTGCAGAAGCTCCCCAGGTCAATGTTATTAAACATACAACCTGAATGCTTTCGCTCCCAGGAATGAGTACTGTAGTGGCTATCTCTTTTTGCGGGGTGAGTTAGAAGGGCCTGTTGTTTTCTGGGTAGAGCATACACTTTGCATGCAGAAGATCCTAGTCTGATTCATTCTCCCTGATAATGATCCCCACTCCCAAGGATAAGGGGTGTTGATTATTTTTGGGAAGATTTTGTCACATTTAAAAACAAACAATTGGTTCTGTTGTGTTTTTGTATTGCTTTATATTTTGTACTTAATTTAATGGGGCTTGACCATAATAAACATTTCCATTTTTTAACTACGTACCGGTATACACTGCTTAGCACCATAGTCTTAAGTGATGTAAAGTAAGGATAAAAAGATAGAAAAAAAGATAAAATTGGTTAAAACTAACCATAAAACCAGAGAACGTACTTGAAATGCTTGCTGAAATAAGTAAAAAAGGTTTTCACTAGGTGCTGGAAGTTGAACAGGGAGGAGGCTTGTCTGGTCTAAGCTGGGAGGGAGTTCTACAGAATTGGGCCAACAGTCAGAGGTTGGTGAAACCAGCCCCTGCTGGGGGCACAAAAATATCCTATGTGTATATATATATATATATGGAGTATATGACGTGCTGCTGTCATGGCAAGATCAAACGTGGGAGAAGCTTCCCTTCCTTTTTTGCACCACAACAAAAGGCATGTGGTAAAATGATTTATTTTATACAGCTCCTTGCCAAAGGCGCAAGGAACCCTAAGTATGAGCTGTGCACCCAAGACATGAGGGGCCACTAATTGACTCCCCTGAAGACCTCAGTGATGGGGCAGCAATAGGAGTCAGGTGGTCCTTAAGCTATCCTGTACTAAAGTCGTTAAGTCCCTTGTAAATTAACACAAGAACCTTGAACTCTGAACTACTTTTTGAGACACAGTGCTGCAGCTATTGGGCTTGGTGGACAAAGTGTTTGACCTGATATAAGGCAGCTTCCTGTGTTTTTTCTGGCAAGGCTCCTGTATCAGTCAAAAAATAGTAAAAATCAACAAATGGTTTTCTGCTGGAACAGATACGCAGGATGGGTGGGATAGTTAGTGGTGGAAAGCATCACCTGGTGATATTTTGCCTGTTGCATACATTTAAAATCTACTCTCGGGATTTCCTGATGGAGCCCCAAGCTGCTATCAAGCAAAATTCCACATTAGATGATAGTCCATATCTCTCTGTGTATAAAGTTACATATGGTGCATTTTTGCTTATCACACATATTTGAAAGCCGACCCTGTCCCTGGGAGGGCTCCTGTGTCTTTGCTGGGTGCAAAATAAAAATAAGCAGGCAATGTGGTTCCAAAGCAGGGATGATGGGGAATGTGGTTAATTTTGACCTATTATACAGCTTTAAAAGTAATCATGGGAACCTGGAGCTACTCCCCCCCTCCCCCATGTTTGCATCAAGCGGTAGTTCATTGGAATGCTAAATGCTTGTTTTAATCTAAAGAATTAGCACCCCTAGTATCTTCCTCCCTCTTCCTAGGAATGCCCAGTTAACTCCTGAAGTGGAAACAGGGAAATATGTGCAGTGTTGGCTCTGAGAGCTGCCTGGGAATATTTTTTTGGGGGGGCAGTGTAAATCCCTAGCTGGGACTGGCAGCAGGGGCGTACCCAGGATCAAAACTATTGGGGGGGGCAAGCCATGGTCGTTCAGGTTTGCTTTGAATGGACGCTGATCATTTTTGCTTCTAGGGCTGCCTTCTAGGGGGGGGCAGCTGCCCCCTCTGCCCCCCTCTGCCCCCCCCCCCGGGTACGCCCATAACTGGCAGCTTGAGGAAAGGAAGACCTGTGTGTTTGGAAATGTTAAAAAAAGTAAGGCAAGCTGCATTTAGCTGCATTGAAATTTAATTTAATTTTCTGTTGGCATGGGGAGCATTTTCCGATGCTGAAATACTTAAGCTTCATGTGTCTGGCCATATGTGCATAGATGTTGCAGATGGGAAATCCATTCGTTACTTGCTGCTTTGGCAAGAAGGAAAGTGGCTTCTGATTATGTCCTGCCCTATTTGGCAGCCATTCATAGAGCTGTCTTTGTAATCCTTTGTGTGGGTTTTTAAAGCCACGCACGCTTGTGCTGTTGTATTGGGAAGTGAGGAATAACCGCAGTGGTGAGGGTTAATGGCATGTATGCAGGCTACTACAAAATTTCAATGAAGCTGCACATGGGAGAAGCTGTAAGTATGACACGCAAGCAGTGTGTGTGTGTGTGTGTGTGTGTGTGTGTGTGTGTGTGTGTGATGCACTTTCCCTAAAACTAGAAGACATACAGTAATTGCACCTCTGGGTGAGCTAGGTGTCAGACTTACGCACATCCATTTATCACTGAATGGCTTTTGATGTCTAGTTATACAGCTAAATACTTAGGATTTCTCCATCAACCCCTTTTTCTTTCTCTGTGCTCATAAGCTCCAGATTTGTGCTTGGCTTTGCAATTCTGAAAGCATTTTAGGAATGCCACATGGATCTAGTACTTCCTGCTTCCATCCCCACCCAGAGCGTCTGGTGTAAGCTATTGGGTATAGATCCTGGCAGCAAAACTTGATCTTCAACACACTGCTCAAGAGTTGGCTTTTTTTTGTGTCCATTCTTGCATATATCCCTTTCCTTTTTAAAAAATAAACTTAAATGGAGAGATGGAAAAGCTCTGTGGCTTTCATCCAACTATTCTTCCCTTGGAAGGCTGTAAAATGTCTTTGGTTTTGGTATTAAAAATGCATCAGGCTGCTTACTCAGTTAAAACCATCTACAGACATAATCACTGCTCCACATGCCAGACGTGCAGGATTTGAAAGAATAAGGGATGGATGTCTGAGCTGGTTTGTAATCACTTCAGAATTACAAAAGCTAAAAGAGACACCATCACACGATGGCAGTTCTCACAATGATAGACATTTCTGCAAACTTGGGAATGTTACCCTATTTCCCCCCCTGGATTTATTGTTAAGGGCCATAAACTGTTAAGGCACAATAAGTATTCTAGTCTTTAAGAAGTTTTAATGCCAATTACAAAATCAACGTACTGTACTATGAAAAAAAATAGAAAAAGTTGTGATGAACTGTAACTTTTAACAACATTAGGCAAGGTTTCTGGAAATGTGAAAGGTTCACTTGGCAGTTCTTTGCTGGGGCTGTTGGGAGTTGGACTCCAACAACTACGGTATCTGTAAGGCTACAGGTTCTCCATTCCTTTTGTCTGATACAGGAACTAAGATGATGTAGTAAAGGTTAGTGGAATATGTGAATTTGAAATATCTCATAGGTCTATCAATCTGCGTCCATCACTCTGGATACTAAGAGCAGCAGGATATAAATAATGATTTATTTTTACACTAGTAAATTAAGCCAGTTGAAATAACCGGCGCTAGAACACACAGGGTGAAACCCCCACCCACCCACCACTTCCCACACCTCCACATACAGTTTGCCTCTCCCTCCCTCCCCCTCCCCCCCACACCCATGTCCCCCCCCACACCCACCTCCCCCCCACTTCCCACACCTCCACACACAGCTCGCCTCTCTCTCTCTCTCCCTCCCCCCCACACCTCTCTCTCTCACACACACATACACACCTCCCCCCACCTCCACAAATAGCTCGCCTCTCTCTCTCCCTCCCCCCACCTCTCTCTCTCACACACACACACATACACACCTCCCCCCCACCTCCCACACCTCCACAAATAGCTCGCCTCTCTCTCTCCCTCCCCCCCACACCTCCCCCCCATCCCCGGCGACCGGCGGCAGCGCGAGGCGGGCAGGGGGCAAGGACCCCGCATCCCACCTCCGCCCGAGAGCGCCGCCCGCCGCCGCTCCTCCCGCCGCCGCCGCCCCCGCGAGTCGGCGGCCGCTCGCGCTCTACATCCGCTTCTCCCTCCCTCCTTGCTGCCAGGCGACGCCTCGCGAGCTTTCCGCGTCTACCTCTCGCGAGAGCAGGGGCAAACGGCCGGCCTGGGCCTAGTAGCAGCGGCAGTAGCCGGCGAGAGGCGGCGGCGGCGACGAAGGGGAAGCGCGGCGCGACTTGAGGAGCCCCGGCGTCGTGGGGAGCAGCAGGTGAGGGAAGTGGGAGGGTGGCGGGAGGCCCTTTAAGCTCCCCCCCGGGACTTGGTTGGGGGAGACTGGGAGCGGGCAGAGGAACGAGGGAGGGTCGGGAAGACGGTGGTCGGCAGGACGGCGGCGGCCACCGGTTGTTTTCTCCCGCCCAGCAGAAACCTCAGGGCGGCCGGAGGAGGAGATGGAGGAGGCTCCGTTGAAGGCGGCGGCGCTGCCCCAACTGACAACGCGCGTGCGCCGCCGCCGCTGCCGCCCGGACACGCCCCCCTCTCCGGCCGCTCCAATGCCTGCGTCCCTGTTGGGGGGGGTAAGTAGAGCTGTCCAATCCGTGTGTCAGTGGGGCGCATGCGCAGTTGCGAATTCCACTGACACACGGACGGTGGACGCAGGGACACAGGGAGATTATTATATAGGATACACACATGCTCTTATAACCATGATGATAAATCATTGGCTAATTTTTGGGTGTTCAGCAAACCTGAAAACTTTACATAATGTTTTCATTTTGTTGTGACTGGAGAGTGAAGTCCTCAGATGCCAGCTGTTTACTTCTTGCATCCCGAAGTTACAAAGGAAATGACCTGGGTTCCTTCCTGCCTCTTCCAGAGGGGGCCTCATCTCGTAATGGACTTTTGGGATGACAACATACTTTGGACGCTAGTGTTTGATTGTCATGTCCAACTGACGTGGATCTCTGTACTCTTTGAGTGTAATTTTCAAAAGCCTGTGCTCCCATGAGATCGGAAATGTTATTGGTACAATATGTGTCCTTCTGAAATAATCTTTGATGAATTGTATAATTATCAAATTATACAACATCAAAATATGCCCAGTACTCCATTTTAAAAAAATTGTTCAGTTTTGTGTGTCTCTAGAAATTGCTATGCAGTGGTTATTGGGAATAAAATGAGCAGCGCTTGGTATTTTTGCTCTGTTAAACCACATGTGGTCAAGTACATGGAAATTTGCTTCTGTAATGATTGCTGATCAGTTTTGTGAATCAGGTCTGCCTTTACTTAGTTGAGATGTTCCTTAATTAAGCAAGACTGCGTTTGTTTCCACACTGCCATGTGTAGTTTTAACTAATAGCAAAGCAGTTAGGGAGTGGGAGTTTTCGTCAGGAGAGGGCTCTGCTCCCCACATCCCTGCAGGATAGATTGCTTCTTCCTTCCTCTGCAAGCCCATTTTGTTTCCATGCTGTCATTGGAGGATGACAAGCCTGTTCCTCCCTGAATATGGAAACCAAGTGGATTGACAGAGGAGAGACTAAGAGGTCTGCTCTTACTATGTTGGTGCACTAGTTAGAAGGCACTGCCCAGCGGGGAACACCCCCCATTTAGTCTCTTAGGATTACCGGTAATTATTTTTTTGGCTTCCTGTATGAAGCCTATGATGCTCATAGCATAGTGGCTGCAAATGCACCTACAAAGATATGAGGATGGGTTTTGAATAAGCAAAATAAAATAAAAAAATTCCTTCCAATAGCACCTTAGAGACCAACTAAGTTGTTCTTGGTATGAGCTTTCGTGTGCATGCACACTTCACCTGAAGAAGTGTGCATGCACACGAAAGCTCATACCAAGAACAACTTAGTTGGTCTCTAAGGTGCTATTGGAAGGAATTTTTTTATTTTATTTTGCTTTGACTATGACAGACCAACACGGCTATCTACCTTTAACTGGGTTTTGAATATTTTGCTTGCAAAGAAGAAGAAGAAGAAGAAGAATTTATTATTTATACCCCGCCCATCTGGCTGGGTTTCCCCAGCCACTCTGGGCGGCTTTCAACAGAACATTAAAATACAGTAATATATTAAACATTAAAAGCCTCCAATGCTACAAGTTTACTGGTCATTGGTACTTAGTCAAATCAGCTTCGGCTATCAGCTGACCTCTAGGAAAGATGCCTGGGCATTAGTCCAAACACTACTGAAAGCTCTGTTTGTACAGCTGCATTGCATTTTTGGGATGGGGAAGTCCTTAAAAAAATGTGTAACGTAGTTGCGTTGAGGCTATTGATTAAAAACATGTTTGGTGATTATTATTTTTTAATGACTGGTTAATTAGGCAGCTGGTTTTTTTGTTTTTTTGTTTTTTTTAAAAAAATACTGTTTTATCAAAACATCAGATGACAAACGTGATCCCATCTACTCTCATCTCTGTTGTCCAAGAGAAAATGCTTCTTCCAACAGATGCCGGCTGCAGTATGCACACATATCATCTAAAGCAGGGCTAGCCAACATATGCCATTGAACTCCTAGCTCCCATCACCCCCAGCCAGTGCGGCCAGTAGTCAGGGATGATAGGAGCTGCATTCCAGTGCTACCACCAGGTTCCCTATTTCTGATATAATCTAATGAGGGTGGCAGTTCTATGCATGCTTAATGAAGGCTAAGTGCCACTGGGGAATTGTGGGTAATAATAATATACTGAAAGCGCTGTGGGGAACTTTAACAAACAGGCAAGCGTTGTGAACCAGCACTGTGAATGGTTGATCTATGTATTTGTGATCTATATATTTGCTGGGGAGCAATGGGGAAAAGCTGAAGATCCCCCTCCCTCAAACTAATTTTCTAACCATTTTTTCTAGTGCAAGCATTTAGCAGTCCTCTTGCATTCTGTTATAACTTGGTGTTGCATCCTGCCAGCAACATTGAACATTAGTAAGCAACAGGAAAGCATCTGTATCCAGAAGTCACAGGTGTCTGTCTGTAGGTCACTTCCTCCTTTTGAGGCCACAAAATGTGTTTGTCAAGAAGGCCAGTGATTAAATTTCTTGAGTCTCTCCTCCTTTGTTTCTGTATAAGTTCTGAATAAAGGAGCAGTTGGTTTCATTTTTTTTATACCCAACAGCACAGCAAGTCTATTGTGAATCCAGAAACATAAGAACCTGCTAGTCCTGGCTTGGTTACAGTGGTAAAAATACCTAAATTATTGGTATAGGAACTCAAGAGTGCCTTTTGAGAGCCATGTGGTCTGAGCTTCGAGCAAGAAGCTCACATGTTGAGCTTCTTAGGTAGACTGGAAGGGGAACAAAGGCTTGATTACCTAGTCCCTCCCAAGGTGAGCTAAGCCTGGCAGGACAACTTACTCTATGGTCTTAAACCCTTCATGCATGAATTAGACTTAAGCATATTGGTTATATGAGGCTGGTTATCCCAAACTTGGAGGCCTCAATAAGCAACATTGCAAGTTGATATAAGTCTGTAAAGATAGTTAATGTATCTCTTGGTGCCAGTTACAACACAAGAAGCAAGTGATCTACAGACTTACTTTTGCTGGCTCGTACTGATGGGAGTTGTAGTGCAAAACATTTGGAGGGCACCAGGTTGGTGGTGAGAGCCATAGTACTTGTTCAGATTCTTTCCCCTTCGATCAGATTGCAACTCAGCTGAGAGTCAGAAAGTACTGCTTGAAGAGCCACACTCTTGTCTCATTTGCAAAATGATGTTTTCTTTGTTTGCTGCTTCCAACTTGGTTATAGTAAATTTATTTACAGTATTTATTATTTGTGAGTCACCCAATAAAATACTCTCTAGGAGACGTACAGCAAAATAAGCAACATTAAAAACAAAGCAGATAATGACAAATCAGCTCTAAAACCAACCCCGCAACTGTCTAGCAATAAAATCCAACTCTGCATAAAACAGCTGCAAGTCAGCCACTGGTAGCTGGTTCAATTAACTTATCGATGGGACTCAAAAAGCTTAAAATGAACCAGTTGCTATCACTCTACAGATAATAAAATAAATGATACCAAATAATGGACAGAACATTCCTTTCCCCTAACACGTATTTCCATAGCCAGAGGTGGGTGAGGGACTGCATCTGTTTGATTCCCTGTGCCATAGCAGTAAAAACGATGAGATGAATTCTTTGCTTTCCCATTTAACACAGACTTTGTTCCTATTCTCTTCCTCCTACCCCAATCCAGGCTCTGAAATTTGGAGTGTGAGAACATGTCTCAATCTGGTGAGAAAGTGAAGGTAAGTAGAATGGGTTTGTGGCAGACCTCACCAGAACTCTGTGCTAGCAACATTGCTTGTATGTGTGTTCTGACTTGTGAGCGTGGGGCTGCATGTTAAGGACTTTCGAAACAGCCCCCGTGCTGCTCTTTGAAGCCCCGACAACCAAGGCTTAAAAGCGCAGCACCACCTGACATCACTGTGACATTGTGTGATTGCCAGGTGGTCAGCTGTGAAATTTGGCCTGCCTGGGGTGGAGATATAGTGATCTGGCCCACTAGCCAGAAAGGGTTACCCACTCCTGCTGTTGGGTTATTAAGCACTAATTTGGTTATTAAAAGAACTTTGTGCCACTTCCAACACACACGAGAAGTGGCAAAAGAGGAAGCGTGGCCAAGTCTGCGTGGAGGGCAGGATGTTTGCACTCCATGTGTAGAGGGCACGTTCTCTAAATTTGGGGATAGCATGAACATTTCCTCCCATGCAACATTTACATGAGACCCAGGAAAAGAGGAAACATGAGTTATTGTTCTTGCTGTTCCACTTGTGTCAAAACATCCAACCCTTTTTTTCAGTCCTGCGGATTTGTGTTGATTCTTTCTTGGTTCATTTTGTGTGCTTTCGTCATACAACCCCCGTGCTTTTGTTACAACCGACTTCCATGTCCAATTTACAACTTTTATTTTACTGTTTTTCTCCGTCTCCCCAGTTTTCTGACTCGGCAGGATATGTAGGCTTTGCCAATCTCCCCAACCAAGTCCACAGGAAGTCTGTCAAGAAAGGTTTTGAGTTCACCCTCATGGTGGTTGGTAGGTGCTCCTCCCCCTTCTTTTTTTTATAAGCACTTCATTATTAGACTATGTTAGGCTGTTAAATATACACCTTTCTTTTGTGTGTGTCCCCATCAGTTCTTCCTCCTTTTTGTGTGGAAATCCATTGTTGAAACTGACATATGGAAGCTAGTTCAGTCTGGATTTCTTCCTGTGAATTGTCTGTCCCTGTTCTTGGGTGGGGGAAGAGACGATGTAAAGAGCACTGAAGTTAGTATCTCACTAAAGAGGCACAGCCTTCCTGCCATTGCTGATGAAGGAAGGGAAATAGCTCAGTGGCAGGGCATCTGCTTTGCAGGAAGAAGATCCCAGTTTCGACCTCTACCATTTGCAAATAGGGATTTGCTTGCAGGAAGGTTATATGACAGGGGAAGGGAACCCTTTTCAGCCCAAAGGACAGTTCTGGGCAACTTTTGGAGGGCCTGTGATGCAAGGTGCAATAGTGGGCAGAGCAATGAATATTATTATTTGTATTTGTATTTGTATTATTAGTACCCCACCCATCTGACTGGATTGCCCCAGCTTCCAACATATATAAAAACATAATAAAACATTAAACATTAAAAAAACTTCCATATACAGCACTGCCTTCAGATGTCTTCTAAATAATAATAATAACTTTATGATTTGAAACCAATCTGTGTTTGAATGCAGATTTTACCTTTGTACAACAGGTTAGTTTTTACATACACTCACACATCCCTCTCCATCCTCCAGCCAGGCAAGCAAGAGGCATTACCGGAGTTCATAGATCATAAAATCGTAAGAGTAGGAAGGGGTTACAAGGGTCATCTAGTCCAACACCCTGCAATGCAGAATTTTTTTTGCGGTAGGTGGAGCTCGAACCCACGGCCCTGGGATTAAGAGTCTCATGTTCTACCACCTGGGGAGAGTCGTGAGGGTCAGATGGAGAGGCCTTGAGGGCTGCATTTGCCCTTGGGCTGGAGGCTCCCCACCCTATTATGCAACAATGATAATTCATTTTGCATTCATTTTTATACAGTATGCTTGCAGAGTGTTTTCATGTCTTCCTGTTAGTCATTCCCCCATCCCACGCTTTTCAGTGCATTTCCCCATCAATTTCCAAACTGCAGAAAGTCCAGGGTGTGTGTGTGTGTGTGTGTGTGTGTGTGTGTGTGTGTGTGTGTGTGTGTTAGGATGACAGAATGCTTTATTCCACTTCATTTACACAAACCTAAACTTCTGGATGCGGTGGCGCTGTGGTCTAAACCACAGAGCCTAGGGCTTGCCGATCAGAAGGTAGGTGGTTCGAATCCCCATGACAGAGTGAGCTCCCGTTACTCAGTCCCTGCTCCTGCCAACCTAGCAGTTCGAAAGCACGTCAAAGTGCAAGTAGATGAATAGGTACCTCTCCGGCGGGAAGGTAAACGGCATTTCCGTGCGCTGCTGTGGTTCACCAGAAGCGGCTTAGTCTTGCTGGCCACGTGACCCAGAAGCTGTACGCCGGCTCCCTCGGCCAGTAAAGCGGGATGAGCGCCGCAACCGCAGAGTCGTCCTCAACTGGACCTAACGGTCAGGGGTCCCTTTACCTTTTTTAACTTCTGGTATGTGTTGCAATTGCTCCTGCAAAATGCAGGCAGTTGGGAGGCACCATGAATGGAAGCTTGAAAATGAGGCCCAATGCAGATGTAATATTCCAGCAGCTACCCAAACCATAGTTGAAAGTTTGAAAGGACCCTCAAGCTTGTGAGCTCTTCCTTCCTCCCCCTGCTTTCCATTTTGTAGGTGTAGCCATTGATAGCCTCATCCTACATGAATTTTGTCAAATCCTCTTTTAATGCCATCAAAACTGGAGGCCATCGCTGCTTCTGTTCCTAACTTTGGTTGCATTTAAGTGGACCATGTCTAGTTGTGGGCAGATACAAATGTACCACTGAGATCCAGCGCCGAGGGCCTTCTGGCGGTTCCCTCACTGAGAGAAGCAAAGCTACAGGGAACCAGGCAGAGGGCCTTCTCGGTAGTGGCGCCCGCCCTGTGGAACGCCCTCCCATCAGAGGTCAAAGAGATAAACAACTATCTGACATTCAAAAAATACCTCAAGGCAGCCCTGTTTAGGGAAGTTTTTAATCTGTGATATTTTAATGTATTTTGATATTTGTTGGAAGCCACCCAGAGTGGCTGGGGAGACCCAGCCAGATGGGTGGGGTACAAATAATAAATTATTATTAAATTATTATTATTACCATAATTGGATCCAAAAAGAGAAGTTGGGGGAAATTGGTGACTGAGAGAGGAGGGAGGAATGGGGATGAAAGTGACCAAGTTTGCGAGTTGACTTAACGCCTCAACTAGGCCGATAAGTGTTGGTACATACGTGTATATTTCACAAGTGCCGTCTACTTTTGTCTGTTGAGGGAAGCTGACACGAACCTAGACTATTATTGGAAGGTCATTTGTACCAACATTGACTGCGGTTAGGTTTTAACACCACCAAAACTCCCTCTGACTCACTTCCTCTAAGTTGTCTATGAGGGCGCTTGGGAAGCTTACAAGAATGGTCAAAATTCTTTCGAGACACAGTTGTGGAATGGGGGAGAAATTTGATTTGGTTTGCATTTTTAAAAAATAAATAAAAATTAAAGCCAAATCTATCAAATTTGCACTTTCTGAAAGAATATGAGAACTGAAACGCAGTCATGGTTTGAAATTCACACTTAATTCGAATTTTGTGGTGTGGTTCTCTGACCAAACAATGCTTCCAAAAATGGATATATTAGGTAAAAGCGTGCATAAAGAGGAATACATTAGGGAAAATAACATATGGAAACGCATTATGTTAAGAGAAACTGCTTGAAAAAATGTGTACATTAAGTCAAAAATGTACACAATAATGTGTTTGTTAGGATAAATTTGCACTGAAATGTTGAATTTTTGTGAGGATTTTTTTTTTAAAAAATGAAAGCCATGAATTGCTGCAGAAATGTGGGGAACCGAATTTAAGATGGGAAACTGAGAGGATCAAAACTGGCAGATTCTTCTATCCCTAGTCAGAACCTAGAGCTGCCAGGGTCACACAGAAGGCAGAGAGAAATGGCTCCAGTTTTCCCCCCCAGGGTGGAGGTAGGCTTGCCAAAATGTCTCCCTCTATGTCTGTGGGGCAATGGTGGCAGTGAGCTGTTGGGGTGGCGTGGCCTGTCCAGTACCCCTTCTGCTAGCTAGCCCCCATTCATGTCCACTGAGGATGCTGTATTGCCACCAGCTTTGAAGTAAGACTCGCTCCACATTCAGCTAGCTTCTGAATGTGCAAAGGGGAGTGTGACACCTCGCCCTTCATTCAAGGCAACCCAAATACCTTGAGCCATCCCTGATGGCTACCACCTCAGAAATGAATGGACTAATGCTGTGTGATTGATTTTAGGAGACAAAATTTCCTCCATAGCCATTCACCCCAACTTTTGCTTTTTCGAGTGTGGGGTGGTGGTGATACATGAACTTACTTGATATCAAGAGATAAACGTGAATCAAATAAATACAGGAACTGAAGAGAAAGTGCTGGAAAAATGCTTGTCTTGTAGGTATTTGATTAGAGAACTTAATTTGGCCTTATGGGTTGCGTTATGAAAATAGGTGGATTAAATTTAGAATTCGCACAGCTCACTTTCCTCAGGCTTGTTTTTCCTGTTTACTTTAGCTAAGCTTAGGAAAGCCTTTGATGTCGTTATCTTATAAAACCAGGGTGGATACTGGCAGTAAGAGATAAACCTGTAGCTTGCATGAAAGTGGGGAGCGGAATTATTCCAGTAATTAAACATCCATCTTATTTACAGGTGAATCTGGCTTGGGAAAATCCACTTTAATCAACAGTTTATTTCTGACTGATCTCTATCCTGAACGTTACATTCCTGGAGCTGCAGGTAAATCGGTTTGTTCCTAACGCTCGCTTTCTGATTTCACATGCTTTGCTTCCTCTGATATTTCGCTTGCACAAGGCTGTTCTTATGTACTGATGATGATAGACTTCTTTTCATAAATATAAGGGCTGTTGCTTCATTAAAAAACAACAACCAACAACAAACTGTATATTTAATCAATAAAGTAAGTGATTAAGGTGTATAAAACGGAAGACCTCTGATGGAAGAATAACTGCACTTCCTAGTAGGAGTGTGTCTGTTTGGAGTTCATGCTAGCTGGGAAGCCATTTCTCTCCTGCTTCCCTCCCCTGGTACTATAAACCAGGGGTGGAGCACCTTCCACAGGCTGCATGCCGGTAATGGGCCAGGCCAGAGGCAAAAGTGGGTGGAGCATAGCTGTGACTCTTAACTTCCGCACAGTAGGCTGCATACCAGCCACTCAAAATTCAGAGGCTTCTACACTCCCATGTGCAGCCTACTTCCACCTGGGCAGGTGAGAAGCACTGTCACCGAGATGCATACCAGCTAGGCAGAAAGGGTGTGTGGAGTGGCCTAGGGAAGGAGGGCATCCTTGGGAGAGTTTCAAGAGCTGGGTAGAGAGGGCTGGAGGGCCACATTCTGCATTTCGCCCATTGGGTCTGAGGCTCAAGCAGCAGATCCTGCTCTCCCCAGTTTCCTGTTTTTTTTCCTTTTCCAACCGCCATTCAACATTATTATTAGTGGCATATAACACATGTAGAACTTAAAAAGCATATATTGGGGTTATAGCACATGTTCACCCCTAATTGTAAGCAATTGTGGGTGGTTTTTTTTGTGTGTGGCCTTCTTACATTTTCATATTTCTGCATGTAGATACCTCTCTTTTGTTTCTCAGTGGTCTGTTTTTGGCTATTATTTATACTACTTTATGCCAAAATAAGATTGTAAGGGGTTTATGAATTAGAAAAACCAGCTATACAAACATTGTTACTTAAACTAGAGAATAAAACATTGGAGAAATTAAAACAGAAGGTTCAGGTACATCTTCAAAAGCCGGTGGGATGGCAATACACACGGTTCCTCTCATATTTTTGTTGGCACTTGCCATCTGAGCTTGCCATTGGAAGGACTATTATGCCTCTGAATGCAGTTTGCAACTTGCAGTTGCAAATGATTTAGCCTAACACATGCGCTAATACATCCAGTTCACCCTCAAAGTGCGCTAGGGTGCAGAAATGCTTGATTGAATAGTATGGACATGCTGAAGTATTAGCCCACTATTGAAGTGGAAGTTACTGTTTCTCATCTTCCCAGCTTAGCATGAAGCAGAGTTCCCTTGTCATCTGCTGGAGGTTGTAGAAAGACAAGGAATCTCTGCCTCCTTCTAAGACAGAGGGAAAGACAGTAAGAGATTATAAGTGCAACAGGTTGGTTTGGGGGATTGACATGGATGCAAAACTTGATTAACTGAGCCCAAGATTTTTCATGGACTGATTGGCTCAATTAATACTGCAGTCCTAATAAATATATATTCTGGCTTGCACCTTTCGTACATCATTATATAAGAAGCATGTTGCAAATTGTTCCTTATCCCATTCAACTTGGCTCCTTTGCTGCCTTTTGCCTCATGTTCTTTTTCGCATCAATGCTTCTGTTGTTTGATTTCAAAGTACTTCTCACTTGTCACTGAAATGGTTATATTGTCTACCCTTGTTGTCTTCTAATTTCCCACAGTGTTCTGCCTATCTATCCTTTAAGGAATGACTTAAAAGAAAAAAAAGCTTCATGCTTTTTGGAATGAAGTGCCATAAACTAGCCAGTTGACAGGATCCTCAAGGGTCATTCACTGTGTTCTGCATGCCCGAGGCAGCTTCAGCCTTGCTTTCTGAACTGTTTCACCCCAACTGAGACACTCAGGACAGCTAACAGCCAGCATAAACCATAAAAGTGGCAGTAAAGAAACCATTAACCGTAACACAATTACTCTATTTGGGTGTTCACTCCATGTGAGTGCTATTATGTGGAAGTGGGACATAATGACTATCCTTCCTGGCCCTAACCCCATCCTGAGTCCTACCAGCCCCACCCTCAGGCATCCATGCATTGGAGGGGGGGGCTCCTCTATAGAGGGAGACCTGCTCTATGCACATAAGTTACCCCTGTGATTTAGAACCCTGACTGCCCAGAGTTCTAAGTCATAGGGAGGCAACCTGAGTACTTAAAGCAGGCTGTCCTATACAGACATGCGTTCTCAATGAGCCTGTTGGGTTTCCCCACATTCCTGCACTACATGATTATAGAGGGGTTGAACTCCCAAATAGGCTTGTAGGTTTGCCAAATTGCATACAGCAGCAATACTACCATATCCACACCACATATTTAAAGCACTCTTAGACCGCTTTGACAGTCATAGAGAATCTCGGGAACTGTAGTTTGTTAAGAGTGCAAGGAACTATACCTCTGTGAGGTAGGCGCTACAGTTCCCAGGATTCTCTGTGACTGTCAAAGTAGTCTTAAGAGGGCTTTGTGTCCTAAAAACCCAGCGGCCGAACTGAAACAGATTAATGAGGATCCTGATGAAACACACTTCTATATAGTATTGTCTTAGCCTGATGCCTGACTGAAAAGGAAGGGCATCAGCTGGGTTTCATGGGGCCAGGGTTTCCATAGCCAGGGAGCTGTCAGGGAGAAGGCCTTGTTCTTCATTCGCACCCTCTGCACCATCAGGAGGTGGCGAGACATGGACCAGGGTGGTCTCCGTGGCTACAACAGAATCGTCAAAATCCTCATGCTACTTTTGAGTTCTTTGAGGGCAACCACTGAGGAATTCTCGGTAAAGGTTGGGCACATGCATTGGATACGCAGGAATCCTTGGTGGCTCAGACTGGCCATAGGAAGCATTTCTTTCGTGTGGGATGTCATTTCCAGCCTAATTTCTATCATATATTCTCTCCTCCCTCCCTCCCTCCCTCTCTCCCGCTCTCAGTAGTTTGAATAACATTTTACTGCTTTGTTGGCTAGGAAACTTTTAACATTATATGACATTTCTCTTCTAGAAAAAATAGAGAGAACGGTCCAGATTGAAGCTTCCACTGTAGAAATAGAGGAGCGAGGGGTGAAACTCCGTCTCACGGTAGTCGACACTCCAGGATATGGGGATGCCATTAATAGCCAAGACTGGTATGTTATTTCCTCAGGCTGTGATGCTGAATCTTCACATCTGTCCCAGACTACCATTCTGTTGTATACAGCTTTGGTGATGCTTTAAACTGTTTTAACTCTCATGTCTTCCTGTCGGTGCTGGGGGTTATGCAGCAGAGGCGCAGCTTCAAAAAGCAGGATTGAGCCTCCCCATGCATCAGATGATGTGTGGGAAGTTCATTCCTGTTTGGGTTGGGTGCACCAGTGGTTAAGAGCGGTAGACTCGTAATCTGGGGAACCGGGTTTGCGTCTCCGCTCCTCCACATGCAGCTGCTGGGTGACCTTGGGCTAGTCACACTTCTCTGAAGTCTCTCAGCCCCACTCACCTCACAGAGTGTTTGTTGTGGGGGAGGAAGGGAAAGGAGAATGTGAGCCGCTTTGAGACTCCTTAGGGTAGTGATAAAGCGGGATATCAAATCCAAACTCTTCTTCTTCCTGAAGAAAGCTTGATTGAACACCCCTCCCCACATTAGGTAATGCATAGGACAGAGGTTTTCAATCTTTTTGAGTCCACGCCTGCCTTGACCAACTACATTCTTTCTGCGGCACCCCTGTGGGGCTCAGGAGCCCAGTTATTTCACCCCTTGCCTGCAGAGTTGGCCCTCTCACGCTTTTTCGAACACGCTCCCTTGCGGAGTGTTCCCCTCAGCCTCTTCTCCCCTCCCCTCTCTTTGGGAGTCCTCTGGGCAGCTACAGCTGCCACCCAAGGTCTCTGAGCTGCCCCCCCTGCCCCCAAGAGAGGTACCTCCTCACACTTCCCCATAAGGGTCTGTGACTTGTCTGTCCATTCCCAACAGCAAGGGGCTGGCTCAGCTCCTGGCAACCAGCACTCCCTGGCCAGCCCCAGAGGCACCATTCGCTTCTGGAGTTTGTAGCCAGGGCTGCAACAAACAGCTGTGGAAGCCTTTGGGAGGTAGAGACGTGAGAGGGCTTCAGAGGAGGCAGGGAAGGAAAGAGGGACAGAGGCCAGTGTTGCCCGCGGCACCCCTGACCATCATTCAAGGCTCCCCAGGGCACATTGGTTGAAAACCACTGGCATAGGGAGTTCAATGTAGCGTTGCCATATTTCAGAAAGTGAAAACCCGGACAAAAAAGTTGACCTATTTTCTGGGGGAGGCGGTGGAGCACCTCAGCCACAACGGCAAGGCCACCCTCTTCGTCTCCAACGACAGCTGCTGCTCGGTGCCCAAGCTGGAGCACCGCTTCCTTCACAGTGGGCAGCACACCCCAGGGACAGGGAGTCTCACTGCTGCAGTTGAAACAGTATCTGGGCGCAAAGCAATGGTAATTGGGAAGCCAAACATGTACAGTGGACCCTCGACTTACGCAGGTAATCCGTTCCGAAGGGACCGTCGGATGTCGAAAAAATCGTAAGTCAAGTCCCCATAGGAATGCATTGGGCAAAAAAAATTCGTACGTCGAAATAACCCCATCTAAACTTCGGAAGTCGAGGAAACCCTATCTAAAACGGCCGCGACTTCCCTTTGGAAGTCGAAAAATTCGTAGCCGCGCGGCCGCTTTGATCCCTCATAACTCGAAAAATACGGAAGTCGGGTCACTCGTAAGTCGAGGGACCACTGTATATGTTTGAGTGCATTGTGGAGCGCTTTGGTGTGGATCCGTCCCGCATGCTCATGGTGGGTGATCGGCTGGAGACCTGGGTTGCCATATGTCCAGGTGTTCCCGGACATTTTAAACATAAATTACATATTCTGCCCAGACGCCATTTTCGGAAGTGAAATCCCGGCGATGTCCGGGATTTTCTGGACGCATGGCAGCCCTAGTTCAATGCCTCTGTAGAGGTTCACTACAATGAATGCTGTAAACTGGGAGCAACTGACTTTTATGATTGTTGGGTTGAAAAACAATAGTTCAAGCAGATGCTACGTATCCTACTGCTTTGGCCTACACAGTATTGTTGAATAATTTTGCTTTCCTGGAGTGATTTTTCTAGTCTTTCTGTGCAGGATCGCTTTTAACATTTTCTGTAATAGCTGACTCCAAGCCCCTTCAGCTTGGCTATTGTGTTGCAAGTAGGACTTCCTGTTGATTGTGTTCTGATGCTGTGTTTATTCTTCGGAAATGTTTCTTGCGAATCCTGCAAGTTTGAATCCCCACCCACTTTTTCCAGCAGGGAGGCCGAGCAAGCGGCGGGCAGCAAGGTGGTGTTACGGTCCATCATTGCATTACTGTTGTTGAATTTGCAACAGAGGATTAAATTTGCAGAATAGGATTAAAAGGGCTATGTAGAAACTATTATTTCTCCCACCTCCCCACGTTGGAGGCTTCAATTCCCTTTCTTTCCACAGTTAATAAGAATGTTCTAGGGTGTGTAAAAACTATCTTCTCAACAGTATTTATACTTTTAAGAAAGCAATATATCACATATTTCCAAAGCACGCCCCTGAAAATGTTGGCCTCCTGGCATAACTTACCCGAGCTCAGGGTGTGACCCACTGTTGAAGACCAGTCTTCTGTACCACCTCTTGTTGTGTCTTACCACTTGGACCCTCGTCTGCTAGTTGATCTTTACTACTTTTCCCAGGGATAATATCTCAGGCAGGATTCAATAGAAGACTGATATCCTGCCTACAGCGTCATTGTTATGTCCCAACTGAGAGTTAGCGTAGCAGAACGATGAGATTGGGGGACATTCCAGCTATATACTCACCAGGAAGCTGTGATCAAACATTGTTTCCTTAGTCTCAGGCCTCATTTGCCCAGCTCATCTGTCATACTGTCTAATGCTGGCTTATTTTATGGGTTTGTCATTAAGGATAGCCAGAATAATATAATGTGACGAGCTATGAGTATGTAAGAAAAGTGATATATACTTTTTAAAATGCCTTTGCCGTTCTAGGACTCTAGTGGCTATATTAAACCTGTCATGTGGCTCTGTATTAAATAAAAGGTGTAAGGTGATATTTCCTCTGTTCTGAACCTTTTGTTCCACTATAACAAGACCAGTCTTTCTGGACTGCTGCCTTGTTAGTTGGAAGGAGGGGGTGTGTTTTGGTGACATTCGGTTTATTTCATTTTCTCAAAAACCATTTTTTTCTCCCTTTGGGGGAAAAAAAGATTGCTTTGTTTGCTGTTGTAATGCATAGTACAGGATATGGAGTTGTTTAACTAATGATACTGTTGTGGTGGAAAGCAGGTGCTTCCCGGAAGGTGGAATGTACAGTTCACTGCTGACTTACACTTACAGAAAAATGGAACAGCAGTGAGGACTTGAAAGTAGCACGTAAGCAAATTACAGTGACAAAGAAGCGCTAAGTAGAGTTTTTCTGGCACAACACACTGAGGTTTCCCCTCCTGATCATATTTCATCAGCCCCACTCCCCTTGAATTGCCAAACTTTTTTGTAATTCCTGTGGAGGTAGAAAAATGGAGGAAGCTTGGTATACGTGTGTACTATCACTGTCTCGCCATGAACACTTTGCTTTGGGGGGTGGGTGCTTGGATGTGGCTTCTGTGGGAGGCAGAACAGGATTTGCTAATTTAACAGTTTTTAGTCATAAGGGAACTGAAGGCAAATAATCTCAGTTTGTAGGTGAGTGCGGTATTGCTTGTAGTAGAACTTTCAAAAGAGCTATTCTATTTACACAGAAACTCCCAAAATAGGAAACTTCCATTTATTTACATCATTTGAATACCTTCAATAACTGATATGTTCTGGGCAGTGAACAATGCTTTCTAAAATGGTGTAAAAATATGCAAAGCTAATCACAATAAAAGTAGAGATAACACCACCAGTCAGTCATATAAAACAGTGTTAAAAAGCACCAGATGTTCTTAGGAATTTGAAACACCTTCAAAAATTAATAAGGTCTTCATCTGGTGCCAAAGAGCCCATAATGTAGATACCAGGCAAGTCTCTATTGGAAGGGCATTCTGCAGCTGGGATGCCACCGCTGTAAAGGTCCTCTCTGCCCATTACCTAAGAACCATATCCACCCTCTACCCCAGTCTTCCTCAACCTCAGCCCTCCAGATGTTTTTGGCCTACAACTCCCATCATCCCTAGCTAGCAGGACCAGTTGTCAGGGATTATGGGAATTGTAGTCTCAAAACATCTAGAGGGCCGAGGTTGAGGAAGCCTGCTCTACTCTGATCCCAAACCCACCATCTGCATTTTAAATCCTAACTCTTCCTTCCTCAGCATTTTGCCCTTCAGGAGTCCCTCCTTCCCTTAACAGTCTTATGCTTCAAGCAATTCTTGGCACCCATTCAGAGAGCCAGTATGGTGTAGTGGTTAGAGTGTCGGGCTATGACCTAGAGATCCAGGGTTCAGATCCCCACTCGGCTGTGAAGCTCACTGGGTGACGTTGGGCCATTCACTGCCTCTCAACCATCACCTACCCAAGAAGGTTGTATTGGAGATTAAATGAGGGAGAGAATCATGTATACCACCTTGAGTTTCTTGGAAAAAAAGGTGGGATAAAAATGCAAGCAACAAACAAACATACACATGTACTTGCAATATATTGTGAACACTGCCCTTCTCAGCTTTCAACTTGGTTACGTTTGGGTTGTAAAAACTTCAGGTGGAAAACCCTGAGGTTCGGAACCAACATTGGGTGGGTTTGAGAATGGGCAGGGAGAGAAACTTCAGGTATGAAGCTTCATGAGGTTTGTAACCCTAATAACTCTAGTCCTAAAGGAAAGCATGAGAAAGGAGGGAAGGGAAAGGGCTGCAAAGGAGGTGACTCAGAATTAGTCAGCCGTTTGAAAGTGTTCCTACTTTGGGTGGGTGGCTTCCTTTTTTCACTTGTACTTAATTATGCTGGCATTTGACTGCCGCGTGTCCAAGTCATGCTGCGTATTGCACTGTAAACATGCTTTATGTTGGTCCGTAACGCGGCAGCCCCACCAAGATCAGTCTGCCTTGAGTCAGCCCCCACATGCTTACCTCATTACAGTACTTTAAACCAGTCTAGGGGGTGGCACTGGCTGTCAGCCACCTCCCCACTGCTCCTTAGTGTCGGTATTGCCTTTGTAGAATTCAAAAAAGAGGAAAATAGGAACAAAGGCAGAACTAGGCCCCATCTACACAATACATATAAAGCATCATCATACCACTTTAAACAGTGGTGGCTTCTCCCCAAAATCCTGGGAACTGTAGTTTAAAGGGGCTGAGAGTTGTTAGCAGACCCCTATTCTCCACACAGAGCTACAGTATCTAGGGTTCCCTGGGAAGAAGGAGCCATTTGTTAAACCACTCTGGGAAGTGTAGCTCTGTGAGTGGAATAGCTGGGAGGAGAAGGGGGACAAAACTAGGTTGAATCGGTTCCACATCCCATTGGCTCTGGCTCCACTTATTGTTGGGCTTCCTGCTTCCTGCCCACCCCCACTCCCAGTGGGCACCAGTCACCACTAGCGGTTGTGAAGATAAAATGGAAGGCACAGAGTGTGCGGGAGCATGCTCTGAACGCCTTGAAGGTTAGGGGCTCTAGAGAAGAAGCAGTAAGAAGTAAATATTTCACAAGTGCCTGGATGCAAACCTGCCTCATCACAAGTTCCTCCTTTTCCCTTTTCTCTCACTGCAGTTTCAAGACAATCATCCACTACATTGACAATCAGTTTGAAAGGTACCTTCATGACGAGAGCGGCCTGAACAGGCGCCATATTGTAGACAACAGAGTTCATTGCTGCTTTTACTTCATATCCCCCTTTGGACATGGGTAAGAAAAGATTTGCATTCTAGGGTGAACTTTTTTCACCCTTAAGCAGGCGCTGGGGAAATTCCTGCAAAGAGATTTAACCACCTTACGAGCAGAGCAAGTTTCTTTGTTGTCAGTCGGCCAACTCAATTAAAATCATCTTTGGGATTAATGACCTCCATTTCAGAGAGGATTTGCTATGAAAACTTGTCAGGGGCACATATTAAAAATGGATGAGTATCTAGAAACTTAAAAGTTGTAATAACTATGTTTTTTTCATTTGTGTATATGGAAAGTTTAATTAAGCGTGTCAACCACCCACATTTGAAGTAAGTAGTTTTAGCTTTCACCTGGGTCTTGGAAGTTCTGTTGGTTGCCAGCAAAAGTAGAACTTTCTTTAACTTACAACATTTATACTTCAGCTTAAACTCTAAAAATGGTGTACACCCTCCTGCCCCCAACTGAAATAACAGTATTGAAAATATTGAACATTCTAAAACAATGATGGGGGGAACCTGTGGCCCTCTAAGAGTTGCTAGACACCAACTCCCATCAGTGCCAACCAGCTGGCTATACAGTCGTACCTTGATCCTCAAACAGAATGTGTTCAGGGAGTCCGTTCGACTTCCGGAACTGTTTGAAAACCAAGACACAGCTTCCGATTGGCTGCAGGAGCGTCCTGCAGCCAATCAGAAGCCATGGAAGCCACGCCGGATGTTCGGCTTCCGAAAATCGTTCGCAAACCGGAACACTCACTTCTGGTTTTCGATCGTTTGGGAGCCGAAACGTATGAGTTCCAAGGTGTTTAGCAACCAAGGTACGACTGTATTGATGTGATGACAGATGAGTGTTAGAGACCAAGATCTAAATTTGGTGGATTGCAGTTCAATGGGAGAAATGTTCGTTTTAAAAATTACTCGATATCGAAAACATTAGCTTAGGAAGCTACTGAGTATACAATAAGGTCAGGAGCGATGGAAGTTGTGGTCCACCAACGTTTGGCGATCCTCTCCAGAAAAACCCCAGTGGTTATCAAAACAATATCAGCAGCAGGACTAACCACAAGAGCAGAGGACTAATTCTGTTTGTGGAATTAAAGAGGGAGATAAATGAACCACCCATGAAAGGGTATTCTGGAGTTCCAGGGCTACATTTGCAAAGGCCCTGCTGCTTGTTGGGATGTTTTTGATTTTAGATACATAACAGATGATCCTTAAGATGCTGCCAAGGATATCTTCATTCAGGACTCCATTAATAATTATTGAGGTTTCCTCTCCCCCCCCCCCCAATAATTGATACCCAGGCTGAAGCCCTTGGATGTAGAATTCATGAAAGCACTTCATGGGAAAGTCAACATTGTCCCTGTGATTGCCAAGGCAGACACTTTGACACTGAAGGAGAGAGAGAGGCTGAAAAGAAGGGTATGTATAAGCTTTTAAAACGAAATGCCACATCCCGTTTCCGATGAGTTTGTATCTGCTATATGCCTTAGAAAGTTGTGTATCTGTTTGCTATGCATTTGGACACCTCTTAAGATCCCATAACCAAATTATGGTTCCTGATACCACTTTTTTATTATTATGATTGGACACCGTTTTGAATCAAGATAGTGGAATGAAAACTGCACTGATTTTTTTTTGTTTTTGTTTCATGCAATTCCTGAGCAATGCCGAGTACAAGGCTGTTTGCATTATATTAAGAATGTATGCAGTCCACCTTTATCCCAAAATGAATTTCATTCATGTTGCCCATCAATTAAATTCACAGGTTGGCTGGCATAAGGAGGGTGGCAGCTGACAAACGCCTGGAGGGGGGAGTATACTTCCTCTGTGTTTTCAGATGACAAAATTTGGTTATAATGGGCATCATTTTATATGTTCTCTTTAATTTCTGGTACAGAAGGGGATGTGCCTCTTCTAACATGGCACTTGAAACTCACATCTTTTGTGTTTTGTATTTTAAAAAAAATAATATTTTTGTTAAATCTGTTCTCCGGCTAATCGGACAGCACATTTTAGTCTGTCAAATAGGCAGGATTGAGTGTTATTTTTAAATCGCTCTTGATTTTTCAAAAAGGTAATGAATAAATCAGGGGGCGAGGAGGAAGGAAGGAATGCAACCAAAGCAGGCTGTTTGTTTTCCTTATCATGAGCATTTACACACTATTCTTCAATTAAATTCCCTTGCATTAAAAGAGAGAAAAGGACTGTTGATCTTCACAGTCATGGGGGCTGGGAATCAAACTCATTTTATGCAAGTCATTTCATTCAAAAAGTAGCATTTTGATTGATGGAACTGCCTGTTCCTTATTAGTTAATTAAGCAGTTAGTTGCAAAAAGTATAATGTGCTAGAGGCTGTTTCATAATGCCAGGCTGCTGCCTGATAATGCAAACGTGCTGAAACTATTCCTCTTAGTCTAGATTTAACAATGCACACTTGTAAACGTTCGCTATTTATTAAGCTTTAAATCAGAGATGTAGAACCTTATTCAGCCAGCGTGCCTTTCTGGGCAGTTGGTGTGGGTGGGGACATGCTGGGGGGGGGGAGGCAGGACCAGAGGCAGATGTGGGTGGAGCAATGAATGCAGATTTGACCTTTGTATGTTGGTTTCTACACACACTCGCATGCTTCCACCTCTGTCCTCCGTCCAGACAAGCAAGAGGAATGATCAAGAGCCAGTGTGGTGTAGTGGTTAAGAGCGGTAGACTCGTAATCTGGTGAACCGGGTTCGCGTCTCCTCTCCTCCACATGCAGCTGCTGGGTGACCTTGGGCTAGTCCAGTGATGGCTAACCTTGACACCCCAGATGTTTTGGAACTACAACTCCCATCATCCCTAGCTAACAGGATCAGTGGTCAGGGATGATGGGAGTTGTAGTCCCAAAACATCTGGAGTGTCAAGGTTAGCCATCACTGGGCTAGTCACACGTCTTTGAAGTCTCTCAGCCCCACTCACCTCACAGAGTGTTTGTTGTGGGGGAAGAAGGGAAAGGAGAATGTTAGCCGCTTTGAGACTCCTTAGGGTAGTGATAAAGCGGGATATCAAATCCAAAAAACTCTCTATCAGAGTTTGAGAACGCGTTCCAGTCACGCCAAAACACTTGGGGTGTGAAGCAGGGCTAGTGGAGAGTTCAAGAGCTGCATTGCCCCCCCCCCAGCCTGAGGTTCCTCACTGCTGCTTTAAATGAACACCAGCTGCAACAAAACTGTTGCCTAATAAGGAGCACTTAAAGGACAAATAAATATAAACATCTTAGCCCTTTGGTCCGCTTGGGTCAGCCATTGTTACCAGCAGCTTAACCAGGATTGAATGCTTTTAATGTTGATCCAGAGCTTTGAAAGCTTAGCTACTGTATATTTTTCTAACTCAAAACATCTCTGTATTCAAAATCTGTAATCAAGTCAGGGGATCAGGATCTGCCTCTCCTGATGGAGCTTTGAAGCCTTCGCTAGGTTTTTTTAGATGTCTCTGCCATTTGGCAATCAATCTAAGGTAATGCGAGGTTTTTTTTTTGACTTTGTTTTTTGTCCTGAATTGTGGAGAGTTTTTTTGTTTTGTTTTTTAATAAGCAGAAAGCTTAGTTGTGGGGCTTCTGTCAAGGAAACCCAGCTTGGTGTAATTCCTGTTTTGACTCTGTGGAATTCAAACTTCGTTTTTCATTTTTAATATAAAAACACCCCTCTTTTGAGTGAGAAGAATTGGAGGGCAGTTTCACAAGCTGTGCGCTGCAAAGCCACAAGAGGAAACCTGCTCAAAAGAATGATTACATGAGAATGGGGATGGGGGGGGGGAGGGGAAGGGAACCTTGGATTTTGACTTCTTAACACATTTCCCTGGGGAATGCTAATCTTTAGGAACCACAGAACCTCCTGGGGCCAATAAAACCGATGTCCGAAGCAGCAAAATGTTGCTTCATTGTTGGGAATATGAAAAGCAGTTTGTTTTTCCTTGAGATTCGCTCCCCCCCTTTCCCCTTTCAGGAAAGCACTTGGCTGAACAGCTGTGATATATTATTCCAGCACCCTTGTTGGGTTTTTCCCGCCATTGTTTCTCTTTTATCGCTAAGATCTCTGCCCAGAGAAATGGGTTTTCTTGTTCCGTGCCTCTGGTGAAAGGCGAACAGCAATGCCACCCTGCTCCTCTGCATTGGGACTGACTTTCTGTTGTGTAGCAAATGCTAGAGATGCTGTGCCTTTAAAACTAAGCTGTGTCAGACATGCCTCCTTAAGGAAGTACCGAGATTGAGATTTGCATAGAGAATACGTTTCCTTCTCCAGTGTGTTGGGTTTTTTGGTGGACTGGGCCTGGATGTTGTTGGCTATTTATCTCATTTAATGATTGACTGTATGGAAGGCCGTAGGGCAACTCCATTGCTTTCCCTTTCTGTGAAGTCTTTCTTGGGGAACTTTTTTAGTGCTTGGATTGACCACTGTCCCCTTCCCTTCTTAATATCCCATTCTGGCTGAATGGGCTGGTTCAGAGCATCAGATGTACCATATTCGGCCCATCACCCCTGCTTCATCTCTTTACCTGTGCACTGGCGTTGAAGCTTCTGTCGTGGTGCATTTAAACCACAGTTTCCCATTCGAATCAGGAAACTGTGGCTTAACCTCTGATTACTAACCAGGGATATATATCTAGAATCTGATCCCAGTTAGTAAGTCAAAATTAAACCAGAGATTCTGGAAACTGTGGTTTGCACAAACCACAATAGAAACAACACCATGCTGGTATGCAGCGGGGAGCATACGGACAGGCTTGTTGTTCTCAGCTTAGCAAATAATGGCTTATTAATTCAAGGTAGTGTTGTCTGAATAAGAAGTACTTGCCTTTCCAAGTTAGGATTTTCTATAGAGGTCTTGGGTTTTCTTTCCAGGAGCCCAGTTCCTTCAAAATCATGCCTTTGGGAGGCTTGCTGGATTTTACCCTATTGAAAATTATCTTAGTCTTTTGGGTTCTGTGTGGGAGGAAACGCCAATTCATAATTTTGTTAAGCTCCAAAGTGTGTCACGATTACTTCCCCTCCCAAATAACAGCTGAATTTAGCAGTTCTAAACCGAATCATTCCCTATTGCAAAATTATTTTTTCATTATTTTATTTTTTTACCAAACACTCCCCGCTCCCCAGTAACAAGCTAAAGAATCAATAACTCTTAACTACTTTTCTGTCTAGGATAGTGTTTAAACAGTAACTTCATATTGCAATCTAGTGGCATTTGCCAGTGGAAGCAATCAATTTATTTAATCACCAGGTAGGAGTGTAAGAAAAATGGAAGAATAGGTCAGTGCTTTAGGAACAAATCCCTTAATAGCTGAAATAATGCAAGCTCTGGGATTTGGGTGGCAGCAACGTAAAAATACAATTTATTAATAATCATAATAATCTCATTTATGTCACACCTTTCTCTTCAAGGAGCTCAAGGTGGTGTACACGGTTTCCCCTCTTCTAATTTAATCCCCGAAACAACACCATGAGATAGGTTAGACCAGGCATGGCCAAACTTGGCCCTCCAGATGTTTTGGGACTACAACTCCCATCATCCCTAGCTAACAGGACCAGTGGTCAGGGATGATGGGAGTTGCAGTCCCAAAACATCTGGAGGGCTGAGTTTGGCCATGCCTGGGTTAGACTGAGAGTGACTGGCCCAAGGTAACCCAGGGAGATTTCATACCTGGGCAAGGATTTGAACCCTGGTCTCCCAGGTCCAAGTCTCAACACACTGCACCACCATAGGCTCTCAGAATTCATGTATGTACACCTACTGTGGAATGCAGCTAAAAATCACCACTGCGTTTTTCTCTCTTGCTTGCCTACACCCATAGGTTTTAGATGAGATTTCTGAACATGGCATAAGGATTTACCAATTACCTGATGCAGATTCTGATGAGGACGAGGAATTCAAAGAACAGACCCGAGTTCTGAAGGTGGGTTCAACATCTACAGATGCTAAATTAGGCATTCTCTGATTTAAAGGTATCCCTTACGTAGGTGTTAGTTTTGCTATAATTATTGCATACAGGAAGGCATATTTACTTCCCATTTTTGCAGTTGAAATAATACCCTTGCCAACATCTCACAACTCCAGTTTCTGAGCCTGTAGCAGAAATTACCTTTACCTCTGCAAAAAAGGTAATATATCCATGATTTATTTATTTTAATTAAAAAAAAAACTACCCATGAGTTAAAAGTTTGCACTTCAACATAAATGAAAGTGGAGATTTCTGTGGAATGTTGTGCCAAAACTTTTGGACAGTCAGGGTATTAAGTGGCAAGTTGACTCGTACCATCGGCATTATTCATTGATGATCTTATAAAATGGAATTTATTGACTCATCTAGGCTAGCATTCCTTTTGCTGTGATTGGGTCCAACCAACTTATTGAAGTGAAAGGGAAAAAGATCAGAGGTCGCCTGTATCCCTGGGGAGTGGTGGAAGTCGAGAATCCGGAGCACAATGACTTCCTGAAGTTACGCACCATGCTGGTGTAAGTAGAGTCCCTTATTTAGTCTTAAACTACAGGCATCTCTAACAAAATGTGTTTGTCAGAGAGATGCCCCTTGTACATACCGTCCACAAAAACATGTTCGTCTGCATAGCTGCAGGATTTATGTGAGAACTCTGCTTCTTTCTTTAGACTGAAACTGCTTTTGTCTTTTGTTTCTTGGCTAAATAATAAATAATATGTTAGGAAATAGGTAGCTTGCTTAAAATCTGGCTTGCTTTAATTGGAATGTACCATATTTGGAAGCAGAAATCCCTAAAGGGATTTAAATTTGAAATGTCAGGATGTTTCAGAATTCATCTCGATCATATTGCAGCTCTGATTGGCAAGGGGGATTTCTTGGAATCTTGAGTTATTTCAGTATTTGCTTTTGCAAGAGATTGAAGTTGATTTTAGTTTTATTCTGCAATGCATATCTGTTCTGAATCATAGCCACAAGATATGTTATAGCTTCATTGTCAATGTACAGATTTCTCTCTCTCACCCCTCCGTACATGCACACGCACCTCGACTAATGCATATTATCTCCTCTAACAATGCAATTGTACCAAAAAAAGATTTGAAACAAGTCAAGCGGAGCATTCCTTGCAGCAAGTGCTGAGAAACTAAATATAGTAAAATTCCAGGAATATGTTAGGGTTGATAATCCAAAAAGTGCTACTTAGCTGTGTGACTCTTAATAATGTCTGAGTTATTCCTCCTAGGG
The DNA here is from genome assembly GCA_034642065.1 of Darevskia nairensis. NCBI lineage: Eukaryota > Metazoa > Chordata > Lepidosauria > Squamata > Lacertidae > Darevskia > Darevskia nairensis. The sequence continues at coordinate 478,529 of JAWWNI010000858.1, forward strand.
TAATTCCATTAATCAGGCTTTGTGGGTTACAGCAATTCTGTGGCATTTGATTCCATTATACATCCTTGGCTTGGTAAAGTTCCAGTCAAAGATCTCCCCCTGCTGGATTGTTTCCATGTCACATGTGGCTTTCACCTTTGAAGCCACAGTGATAGCGAAGACTATTTCTGTGAGTAAGGTGGAGGTCAGATTCTGTATTTTATTGTGTCTGTAGGTCAAGTGAAAAGGCTGACTTGATGGAAGAGTACATTCACTTTACACGCTACTGGTCCCCCACTCTCCCATCTTCATTCACACATGACACTTTACAGGCTAGGAAGTTCCTCTTAGCACCACATTTAAGAAAACATCCCAGATAGATTTTTTTCTAAAGCGGGTGCACCTGTGCGAAACCTTCCAATATGTAGCACTGCAGTAGAGAAATGTTGAGGATGTGGATTGTAGGAACAGAATACTGTCAGTTTTTACTTGAAGTTTGGAATAGGCTAAAATTTAAATTAAGCTTATGGATCTTCTCATTGAAAAGACAGAAAATATAGCATTTCAGTTAGTATGGGTTAGTAAGAATGGAGAAAACCATTCATTCATTCATTCATTCATTGAATTTATATACCGCCCTATACCTGCAGGGCTCAGGGCAGTTCATAGAATAAACAATGGATTGGGGGGAACATAGGAGGCTGCCTTATATCGAGTCAGACCATTGGTCTACCTACCGGTAGCTCAGTATTGTGTGCATGACTGGCAGTGGCTCTCCAAGGGTTCAGGCAACAACGAGAACCACTACACACCGGCTGATGCTCAAATAACGATAGCATAGACACTATAATAAAGAATAAATAATATCACAATGAAGCCAAATATACTCATATAGATATCGCATGTATAAACAAAGTCAACATGGTAGAACCATTCAGCACAAGATATAATGGACAAGCTCAGTGCCAACACAAAGTTCCAAAGAAAAGTTCCTACAAGATAGGTGATTGATGGACCACTGCAAATGAACACCAAGAATGTCGATTGTAGGATGCGATGATAGGTGAAGTCATCATAAGTCCATTCAAAAAGAGGCAACTGAGAAGAAAGAAGACCTGTCTTCCGGATTTTTTACAGGTTTCGCACTCAATGCTTCATCAGTTCTTCATGGTGTACTAGATTAACCAAACATCAATATCTGCATGTTTGGTTAATCTAGTACACCATGAAGAACTGATGAAGCATTGAGTGCGAAACCTGTAAAAAATCCGGAAGACAGGTCTTCTTTCTTCTCAGTTGCCTCTTTTTGAATGGACTTATGATGACTTCACCTATCATCGCATCCTACAATCGACATTCTTGGTGTTCATTTGCAGTGGTCCATCAATCACCTATCTTGTAGGAACTTTTCTTTGGAACTTTGTGTTGGCACTGAGCTTGTCCATTATATCTTGTGCTGAATGGTTCTACCATGTTGACTTTGTTTATACATGCGATATCTATATGAGTATATTTGGCTTCATTGTGATATTATTTATTCTTTATTATAGTGTCTATGCTATCGTTATTTGAGCATCAGCCGGTGTGTAGTGGTTCTCGTTGTTGCCTTTGCTAATCAGCACCACTACGATACTTTACATTGTTTGTCTCCAAGGGTTCAGACATGGAGTCTTCCCCACCTTTAAACAGTCACTGCTTCCACAAAGAATCCTGGGAAAGGTCATTTTAGGATGCTGAGAGTTGTTAGGAGAGATCTCTGTTCCTCTAACAGAGTTCATTGGGAAGAGGGATTGATTGTGAAACCACTCTGGGAATTGTTGTTCGGTGAGGGGAATAGGTGTCTCTTCTAACAAATCTCAAACACTTTACAGACTGCAATTCTCAGCATTCTTTGATGGAAGCAGTGACTCTTTGGTGGTATAATAGTACTTTAAACATACGGTGTGGAGAGTATGGTCCTGAAACAAGATTTTTCTGCTCATTTTTAAAAATAGTGGCTGAGTTTTCTATTCTTAGCCCCAATTTATGTATTTGTGGACTCCTCAATTGTTTTTGCTGAGTTCTGTGTTGCCCGTTTATAACTTCATTCTGTTTTTATTATAAAATTCCTTGCACGTGGGTTTCAGGTACAGTCGTACCTTGGAAGTCAAACAGAATCCATTCTGGAAGTCCTTCCGACTTCCAAAACATTCGAAAACCAAAGCACAGTTTCTGATTGGCTGCAGGAAGCTCCTGCAGCCAATCGGAAGCCACGGAAGCCTTGTTGGACCTTCGGCTTCCAAAAGAACGTACAAAAACCGGAACACTCGCTTCCGGGTTTTGATCATTCAGGAGCCGATTTGTTTGGGAGCCAAGGCATTCAAGATCCAAGGTATGACTGTACTTTGGCCAAGAAGTGGCATGAATCATGTCTGTAAAGCTGCTTTTTATCCAGCTAAGAGATGAACTTAACTTAATGAAATTTGATTCGGGAGCTCCTGGCAAAAGAAGTTAAAAGCTGCGTTTCTCGTTTCAGGACCCACATGCAGGATCTTCAAGAAGTGACTCAAGATTTGCACTACGAAAACTTCCGGTCAGAGAGGCTAAAACGCACCGGCAAGTGAGTCTCTCTCTTGAGTTGTGCTTTCTCCCTTATGACTCTGCCCAGCCTTGCTCTTAAAAGTAGCTTCAGAAACAACCCCCTCCTCAACTCCTGTATCTGCGGATCTCATTCTCGTAACCTCTCCCTTCCTTTTCCTAGCCTGAAAACACACACGGAAACCAAGGGGAAGGGGCTCCTGTTTTAAATTGCTTCCTCTGTGTTAATTAACGGGAAGAAACCACTGATCCAGCTAGGATGGTGTGTGTGTGTGTGTGTGTGTGTGTGTGTGTGTGTGTGTGTGTGTGTGCAAGCTCCAGAAAGTATACCAGCTAAGGGCTTTGTGAAATATCACATCTCTCCCCCCCACCCAGTATTCATTCAGTAATTTGGTGTAATCTTTGGGTTGTATCCAAACTTGTCTTGTTTCCGCAAGCACTGCTGCTTGCTCAGTGGAGAGTTCACTCCCATGCATCCCCCAGATCTGTCCTGGGGATTCACCTGATCCTCTGGAGGCGTCTTTAGGTATGTGCAAATGGGTTGACCTTGTCAGATGCAACCGTTTATTCTTATGTTGCCCATCTGACTTGGGCCATTTAGATAAATATGGGGAATATGCATACAAACATTGAAATCTGCCTTATACTATGTCAAGCTGTTCGTTCATCTTGCCGTGTTATGCCTGTTCTGTCCAGCAGCAGCTCTCCAGACTCTCGGCCAAATCTTCTCCCTGAGATCCATAATCTAGGATTGTGACACACTGTAGCTCTGTAGTACAGCACATGCTTTTCATATCGAGATTCCCAGGCTCACCCACTGGAATCTCCAGTTAAAATAGCAGGATATGGGAAAGGGAAAGCCAGAGTCCCTAGAGAACTGTTGCCATTGTACACGATAGGTGACAATTAATCTGACCCGGTATAAGACTGCTTCTGGTGTTTTGAACTAGATATTTTAGGGACTGAGCCTTCTGCATGCAATGCTGTGGCCCCTTCCCTGTCTCATGCATAGATCTCACAGCAATTCCCATACGTCTTGCACATATCTCGTATATTTTAAAACAGCATGCACAGATAGTCACAGTGGACCGCGTTCAGAGTCCCCATTTGCAGACTGCAGTGGAGAGGCAAAGGGCTGTTTTCACACATGTTCATCTCTTGATGATGTCAAGTTGAGACCTGTGTGCCTGAATGAACCATCCCCAAATCAAACACCATATAGCCAGAACTTTTAAACACCCTCTCAAATGCAGTGTGTTCAATGCTGTTATAACTCACTAATTTAGCTGTGGCATGTTGAGTGCTGAGGAATTAGTCAAGTGGTGTTCATGCCTATGTGAACCAACCCTTGTGAGGCTTGGATCTTCAACCTTCAGAAATGTAGTCCAACAATTCTTGATCAAGAATGTCCCAGCTTTTTTCTCTCTGTGTTAATTTTATATAACCAGGCACATGTATCTTGGCTAAAAAAAAGTCTTAATTCCTCTTCCTCATGCCACTCTAAACTCACTTCAGTCCCTCTGTGTGAATATTGTGCCCTTGACCATTCTGTTTTTAGTGTGTGAATCTTTTCTGTTCGTGTTGCGCCTTTCCTGACAAAAGAAACTTGTTTCTCTTTGATATCGCTCGGCGCGAGAGTGCAGAAATATTTCTAGTTGAGGAAATGACTGTGTGTGTCTGGGCTGGTTCTTTGTTTTATAGCTTGGTGCCATAGGGTGTGGGTAGTGGGGTAGGCAGAGGAAATGGCTCCACTGAAGTGTGGGACAGAATTAGGGTGTAAAAATCCAGGAAATTCCTTATACAAAACAAGAGTGAAGAATGAGAAGGTGACAGCTGCAAAGCTGCCTCGGCTTGAGAAAATTGCAGAAAGGCAATTCCTCTTTTGCATTTTTGGAGAAGGGTTACAATATGGAAACTCGGGTCAAATCATTGTCAGAATTCTAATTGGTTACATCTACAGCAGTCGGTAAATGAATAAAACAGTTGTCCTGAAGCAAAAAGCATATTTCTTTGCTTTTAGATCAGATTACTCCCAACTTGCATCAGCCTCAACCAGCATGGCCAGTGAACTGGGATGATGAAAGTTATAGTCTAACAACATCCCTGTTTTTAGGTAATGCAGGGCTTAATCCCAGAAGAGACGTTCCCACCTGTAAAGGAGGAAATGTCTCTTCTAAGAAGGTTTTTGCCACCTGCATATTTGCAAGAACTTGCATTGAAAATACGTAAGTTTTTTTTTAAAAAATCTGTCTCATTAGAGGGGGCTAGGTTTTTTCACCAGCTGAACAAATTATTTTTAATAAAACCAATTTGTCTAGTTGGTTGCATAATGTTTCAGCTTGAGATCTGAACCCTTGTCCTTTAGCACTTGTGATGCTAACGTGCGTTTCTTGTACCTGACAGGCCTGTTGAAGAAGAAGTTGTGGACAAAGACAGGATCCTTCAGCAGAAGGAGGCTGAGGTAAGCTTGCAAACAAAACTAAGTTAACATCTCATTAGCAGCGAGGCGCTCGGCTGAGTTAATGACATTCTGAATGAGCGCAAAAAACAAAAAAAAAGCCATTTGAGTACAATCCTTATTTCTGGCGTCAGAAGAGCCCTATTGGATCAGACCAAAGGCCCATCTTGGTCAACCAAGATCCCTCCGGGAAGCCCAGAAACAGAACTTGAGCACCATAGACCTCTTTCAGCAGGTATTCAGAGGTGCATTATTTACTTAAAAGCATTTATATACCGCTTAATATTTTGAATAACTCTAAGAGGCATACAGTCTAAAAAAAGAAACTATATATCACAAAAAACCAAAGCACAACCTGAAACCAGTAAAACAGCATTATATAAAAAGACACACACAAGCACATACAAATGAATGAATTTGTCTCCTGTCCTTTTAAAGCCATCCAAGTTGGTGGCCATCGACACAGCTTGTGGAAGTGAATCCCACAGTTACAACTATGCTCTCTATGAAGACGTTCTTCCTGTTGCCTGTCCTGAAATGCCCTCTCTTCTGCTTTATTGGATCGTCCCCTAATTTTAGTATTGTGAGTGAGGGCCTACCTGCTTTCTTCACACCACTCCTATTTTAACACACCTGTGTCATGTCCGCCTCCCTGCACCTTATTCAGCTTTTTCTCTAATATGAAAAGCCGCAAATGTTGCACCTCTTTTTTCATAAGGGAGCTGCAGCCTCTCAATCATTTTTATTGTCCTTTGCGGCACCTTTTCCAGCTCTATGATGTACTTTCCGTGGTGCAGCCACCAGAACTGTGCATGGTATCCCATATCCTTGCCCGCTCCAAAAGTGTGGCCCATTGTATGTTATTCCACTTCTGTTTGATAGCTAAGCATCTGGCGCCCACTGCTGGCTGCTTTTACTTGTCACAGCCAACTATCTGTTCCCGCCTTACTTCAAATAAGTAAATCCTTCCACATTGAAAGCTAGCGTGTCAGCAGAGAAAAAGCCTTGCAGTCCAGATTAATTTTTGACATGCTGGTTTCCCCTCTGTAGGAATCCTCCCCTTTCTCCCCACCCCTGACCCCCAACAAAGTGCGGGAACATTTTATCAAGGTGAAGTGGTTAAGCCTAGATTCAGGTTTGAGGATGAGGCCTAAGACAAGTTTGTTAATAGCTATTTTTGGGTGAAGTTGGCCTCCAGTTACTCAGTGGGGAAGCCTTTGTTTAATCTATATTTGATTAGGATTTTCATCTTGTTACAATAAATATTGCAGTCCCTTATTACCTGTCCTCCTCCCAGTTCCTCTACCTCCCTCAGCCCTTGTGTGTTACAGCTTCTTTTCATTTTGGTTGTTCATTGTTCGGCGTGTCAGGCTTGCATGCTCAGATAAGGGTTAGTGCCGTTTTGGGGTCCCAGATTAACAACCATTATTACATTGGAGACATTCCCCTTCCTGCATTGTCCCTCCCACTGCTTCTGGTTGAGTAGGTATTAGTTCCAAAACTGCTCTCCAAATTTCTTGGAAGCTTGGCTTCTTGCGTAGTTTACGGAGCAGGATTTTATCAAGGGCCGCTAATGGCAGGAGGTCTTGTAGGAGAAAGCCTTTGTAAACTGGAAGAGTGTTGGCTCTTATTTTCTTTTGAGCCTGCTAGCTTCCCCTGGACGATGTAATGTTTGTTTGTATCACATTTAATCCCACCATTCCTCGGAGTTGCTCGGGGTGATGCAGATGGTTCTTCTTTCCCTCCCCCTCTGTCTGCACAGCAGCCCTGTGGGGTAGATTAGGCCAAGATTGGCCCAAGGTGACCTAGTAAACTTCACGGCCGGCAGAGGCGCTGAACCTGAGTATCTCCGGTTCCAGTCCCACACTAACCATTACGCCACTTCAGCTGTCCACACATAGGGGTGTCAGGGGCTGCTTCTGAAAAGTGGAGGAGGCTAGAAGCTTTCTTCCTGGGTGGACTTCTCGAAAAGTCTTCGCCAAGCGTTTGTCTTCTGCGTGGAGTCTGCGTCTTTAACTTGGCTGAGTGTAGCAGCTATTAGCTTAACCTACCATGCAAGATGCCGTGATAATATTGATGTTGACTCTCCTCTTTCCTGCTGAGTTTCCCTGTTCCAGGGTATTTGGCAACTGTCAGCAAAACAACAGAGAAGCAAACCACCCGTCCTTTTCCCCTCTTGAACTCTCCCGAATGTATTTCCAAGCATCTTTGTTGTATAAATATAAAATGTACAATGAAATATGATGAGCGTATTAAGAATGCACATTTAATGTGCAAATGCAGATTGGGAGGACATTTGGTGAGATGGATGGCTCCCTTATCCTGTTTCTACAGCTACCCACTAGTGCAGACAGCGAGCAGATTCCCCACATGGATGGGGAATCTGTGGCCCTCCTAATGTTGCTGGACTGCCATCTCTTCATTAACTCCATCTAGCATGGCCAATAGTCAGGGATGATGGGAGTGCTGGTCTAGCAAGATCTGGAGGGTTACAGGTCCCCCATTCTTGTGTTAATAGGCACAATACCCACTTTCCCCAAAGTCTCATTATGAAAACAAAAACTGAAAGCAAGCAGACTTCTAGACCTTATGGTTGGAATGTCATGTATAATTGCGTGCAGACAAATCGGGGCTGGGGAACTGGATCCGGACAGCACTCTGGATCTGTATTGCTCACACCTCCCACAGAACAAGTTTGATAGGTAAGCAGGTTTGCCTGCCTATCAGTTGTGACATAGAGTGACCCATTTTTGCATAGTGCCATGCACTATGCAAGCAGTGAAGTATCAAAGCCCGCAAAGAGCCTTGTGGTACCTTTAAAGGACTAGCAAATTTATTTTGACGAAAGCTTTTGGAAGCTGAATAACATAATGACTGGGTCAGGTCCAGCATCCTGAACGCCCAGTGGCCAACCAGATGCCTAAGAGAAGCCCACAAGCAGGACCCAAGCTCAACAGCACTCTCAACAGCACTCTCCCCACTTGTGATTCCCAGCATATTTAGAGGCTATTTGCTTCTGACAGTGGAGGTAGAACATAGCTATAATGGGTAGTAGCTCTTGTTAGCCTTCTCCATTGGATTTGTCTAATTCCCTATTTGGTGAATTTGCCTGGTTGGTGGCCAACACTACTTCTGTTCCTAACCTTGGTTGCAAACACTGGATTGAAGCAGACCAAGTCTTATTGCACAAGTCCACTTCATGAGCAGTTGTCCTAAACTGGCAGGTAGGCACTCATCTGGGTAACCAGAAATATCAATGAAAGTAGTGAAGTTGGCTCCCGAATCTTGGAATGTTAGGAAGCCATTAACCATAGTTTCCAATATGTGCGTAATGGGAAACCGTGGTCAGCCACTGCTTCGTGGTGTGTTTGCTGCTCAAGCAGAGTGACGGCAATGGGGTGGCATATGGGTGCATGCTACTCACGTATATCCTGCCTTATTAAGCCAGGATTCCGTTGCAGGAATGAGGCCAGTGCATTTAAATGTTTCTTTTCCGAAGGGATTAAGTGACCTCCTCTGTCCCTTAGTTTTGAATTTATATACAAATATACGTTGAAAGCCTTTGGCTGTATTTGGAGGGTGAGCTCCTTGTGAGATAGACCTGCCCTAAACAGCTGCCCTTTTAAAGTTGCGGAGGATTGGACGGATATTGCAAGAAAACAAATGTGTGTTGAACTTCTGCTGTCTGTCATTTCTGTTAAGAACCGAAGAGGCTTTGCTTAGTCTTGTGCAGATAAGGTGGCACGAAATCTCTTTATCTCCAAAGCAGTCTGCTGAGGAGTCGAGTTGGGGGAGGACTGGGGGGTTAGGGGGCAAACCAGAGGAAATGGGCTTACATTCTTTGGCCTTTGCTGGGAACACAAACATCAATTTCCCTTTCTGTTTTTACATTCTGAAGCAGTAATGATGCTTGAAGTTCTATTTACAGATTTGCAAGGTTTACATAACCTCCCGGGGGGGGGGGGGTTAAGTCTTGGGCAGGTGCCAGGTCCACCATTATCAAGACATCACTTCTGCTAAATAATCATTATGGATTTTATCAAAGGACACTGTCCTTGGCTGGTTGGAGCCATTAATCTCTTGCCTGCTTTCTTCGACCATGTTGCAAGATCATTTCGGACATGTGCAGATTTATTTTTTTGCCTTCCCACCGGCAGCTGGCTTTTGTTTTCTGAACTGCCTTTTTTATCCCTTTTCTCCAGATACAAAACTAATTGTGTCTGCAAAGAAGGATATTCATAGAGATACTTGGTAGTGTGACTACCCTTCTGCAGATCTCAAGGTGCCATCAAGCACATTTCTGCTATCCTCCTTTGGTCACTTTAAGAAGGATATTTGAGCTTCAAATAGGAATACGACAAGCTGTGTCTTTTGCATTTCATGGCATGTTTACAATCTTATTCTATGTATACATACTGAGCTACTTTGCATGACACAGTAAGCCAAATCATGGTTTAGCAAGTGCACACAAGTGTGTGGGCTCGGGGACAGAAGTTCCCCCTGGACCTTCTTACTGCTAGGTTTAGCTAAGCCAAAGATTGGCTTTATCCAAGCCAGTTCTCAGAGTTAAGATGGCTCCTCAGTGGCCACCAGTGGTGGCTGGTGCCTATTTGGGACTGGCAGGGTGACCAGCAGTAGGAGGAACCAGAGCAAGAATGGGTGTAGCTAGAGTCAATGACAAGCAGAGCCAACTCATTCTAGTTTTGTTGTCATCTACCTCAATGCTGAGTTCTACAAGGGCTGAGACTGAGGAGGAAGCAGGTGTTGGCCTACTGAGGGCAGACTCGGGTTAGTGGTGCAGTACCCCAGTCACCCTATGGACTAGCCTCCACTGCTAACCATGAGATGTCACCAATGTTTGTTTTTGATTCATGCCTCCATCAGTGGATGCCAGTCCACTTCTGTTACTGTAGACTTGTTAGTCTTCACTGTGCCATAGGATGCTATGTCTACTGTCTTTGTGTCTTACAAACAATTAGCCTCCTTGTGTGTTACAAACAATTAGTCTATTCCCCCCAACAAAAAAATAATAGGGTTGTTTGTTTATGTCTGATTGAACATTAAGAGTGTTGGAAATGCTTGTGTGTGTTGGCCATTCCCATGGCTTCTCTAAGGTGCCACTTTACCGCTGTTCGGATCTGCCCCTTTTGTAGGGAGACTTTCCACACCAGTGCTTCTCTCCCCATGCCTTTAGGCCGAGTACAGCGGTGCTTCAAATGGTCTCTTCATCCACATTACCAGAGACAGAGCAACTCTTCTAGGTGAAGTCCTACCAACATTTTTTTGGTGTGAGTTTGTGTGCGCCCACCATGGCACCACACATGTTGGCATGTTCACCTGTTAGATCATACACTTGGTAGGTAAGCTTTCCCCAAGCCTGGTGCCTTCCAGGTGTTTGTACTCCAGCTCCCTTCAGCAGCAGCTGGTAAGGCCAGTGGTCAGGGGTGATGGTGGAAATTGTAGTCCAAGAACGTCTGGAGATGGTTGAACTAGGACAGAGGTGTAGCCAGCGTGGTGTTCTCTGGATGTTCTTAGGTAATTTGCATCAACCCTCCTCAGCATGTCAAATGGCCAGTGATTGAGTTGTGGTATAAGAACATCTGGAGGGCACATGTTGGCTACCACTGAACTAGAACAGAAAGTCTCAAAGGCCACTTACTGGAAGGTATCATCCTATAGCACTCTGTTATGAAGACTTGACCTTATGTCTCTTGCTCAACATTTATATATCTGACTTAAATAATTTTCTCTCTCTCTGTGCTGCATTAGCTTCTTCATTTTGGAAAATAACCGACATTCTAAACCAATGCAGAGCAGCTCGTAAAGAAACATTGCTTAGTTAGCAGTAAACATATTCTGTAATTTAACACGCATGGCTGTGCTGTGTGCACTTCAGCTTCTATTTTCCCTCTTCGGCCTCGCTATATATATCCTATTTCTAGAAATGTTGCTTTTTTGATATTGCAGATTATTAAGGAAGCCACAAGGGGGCGTAATGTGGTACAGACTTGGCCGCTGTCAACTCCCCAAGGGCTGATATATAAGTAGATAATGTAGGAATTTGGGAAAGCCAGAAGATAATATTTAACATGAAGCAGTAAGCAGAGCAGGGGCAAAAATATAAAAGTTCAATGTGAAGTGAAATTATTCACCCTTGGAGAAATTAGCACTGATAGAAGATGAATAACAGAGGAGTTAACTGTGTTAGTCTGTTACAACAAGATCTCAAAGGTACGTTTATGACGCTGCTGGTTTTAACAAGTTTAGGGGGCTTGCTTTTTGAAATGCAGTTGATTATTACATTTGTAGTTGCACAAAACATTCATGCCACAGTTGATCTGTTAGTCTTTGAGGTGCAATGAAACCCTCTTCTCTTGTTTGCACCAATGAGAGGTGTTGATTTGATTCTGCTGCTTAAGATGTGGGGTCAGTCAAGAAGATAACCTTGCTAATTCTGAGAAATGCATGCCAATCAGAACCTGGTGATTAGAAGCTCTGGGACTCCCCAGTCCTGGCAGAGTGTAGCCCTTTTCATGAGTTCAAAAATAGGGTGTGGGCATAAAGTGTGTAGGAGGAACCGACACACCTTGGTTGTTGTGCCTGCTGCACTCCAAAGTTATTTCCCAGTCTGAAGGTGTCCTCTTGGGGCAGAGGGGACAGGGATGTAGGAAGGCACCGTTTTCTGTTCTACCTTGTAGTCATCACATGCAGTGCTGCTTCCGTTCTGCTGCAATTCATCTTCCACCAAAATTGTCTTCCATGTCTGCCATGGTGAAATTATGTAAGTGATTTACGCAATTATTTGTGTATTGTTTGTGGACTGAAGCAAACGCAAACGCAAATGCCAATTGCATTTGCTGGGTAGATTATTACTGTTCCAGACGGGAAAAATAAGCAACCCGTTGGTAATTCCCTCTCCCGTTTCTGTTTTCATCAGAATTCGCCGACATCCATAGTAGGGGGTGAGGGTGGCGCCTGCACACCTGCTCCCGAACACACGCTGTGTTTACAAGCGTTCAAAGAATGCACGGACAAGGCTTATCATTAGCAAGATCCAGATCTGCTTAAAAGCTGCCGGTGTGGAAGGATGGACCACAGCAAGTCCTCCGCCTTTGCCTTCTCATTTGTCTGTCTTCTAGTGCAGGGGTGGCTCACCTTTTTTTTGGGCCCAAGGGCCACATCCATCCTCGGCCAAGCCCTCCGGGGGCCACATGCCAGTGTTTGGTATGGCCCAAATTGGGTGTGAGCTCCCCATGCCCATCCCTATGCTTCCGCCTTAGCCGGGGAAAATTTCTGTCCCTGTTGCGGAGCTGGGCTGAATAGACAGGTGCCACATGAGCACTGTGCTTACTTCACAAAATAAAAATATTCCTTGCTGTCGCAGTAGTAGTAGTAATAATAATAATAATAATAATAAATTAATTAATTTATACCCCGCCCATCCAGCTGTGTTTCCCTAGCCACTCTGGGCGGTTCCCAACAGATTAAAAACAGAATAAAACATCAGATATTAAAAACTTCCCTAAACAGGGCTACCTTCAGATGTCTTCTAAAAGTCAGATAGTTGCTTATTTCCTTGACATCTGATGGGAAGACGTTCTACAGGGCGGGCCCCACCACCGAGAAGGCCCTCTGCCTGGTGCCCTGTAACTTTGCATCTCGCAGTGAGGGAACCTCCAGAAGGCCCTCGGAGCTGGATCTCAGGATCCAGTTCCAAGCCCTTTTGGAGGGTGGGGTTAGCCACCCTTGTTCCACAGTGGCCATCGAGTTGCCTCTGAGAAGCCCAGAATAGGACATGAGTACACTGGCTTCAGTGAGTATTTTGGTGGCCTGCTGTCTTTCATACCTGATGGTGCAGGGCAAAAACTTCTACATTGGTTCTCATGTAGCAAGGGACTTTTCTGAGTTGTCTGTTCAAAGTTCTTAGATTCCCCCTCCCCTGTCCCCCTGAAGGCTTATTTTCAGGTTTTCTAAATTCTTGTTCATTTTTTGGGGGGGGGGGAGGGGGGACAATTATTTTGCGTCCTTTATTGTTCAACTTGTTCTAAATACATAGAGGGGGGGAACTGTTGTCCATAAATAGCAGGGGCGCAGCAGCTTGTCACACTTGAAGAATGTCTCTTTTATGATGCCCAAAGAAGTCCAATGGAAAAAAAAAAGTTTCCCGCGGGAGACTTGAAAAAAATAATAACCATTAAGACTGGCTTCTGATTGTGTGTGGGTTTTTTTTTTTGGCCTGTGTGCAGCGAGATTAGTGGCTAGTTAAAAATACCTTGAATACCAAAGAGTGCATTTAGCATCGTGGGAACGTCTTCCTGTTATTGGCTTCTCCACGGCCCTGAAACTTCTCTTGGTCCTTCACAATCCTCTGCTGGGTTTTATTAGTTAAGAGGTGGCTATTTCTGTCTCTCTCTCTCTCTCTCTCTTAGTTTTAGTTGGCTAAACGGCTGACAGGCTCTGCAGCGGTCCTGGTTGTCTCCTATTTTTCCCTTTCCTTTTGTCCATAGTAGGGCCTTGCATGATCTACTGGAGAAATCTCTGTGGCTCAGTTGTGCTGGACAACTAGTCAAAACATGCCCTCCATCAAATAAATAGCCGCTTGTACCCATGATGTATAAGACTAGAAATGTATGCAGTTTATTTGAATGTTTTATAGTATACACCATATAGTCCCATTATTGGGGTGTTAAGGGAGGGGTGGTACCTCTGGTGGGGGGGCATGTCATGCTCCTGGGTTAGTTTGTCCACCTTGCACTCTGATCTCACCTGTGACTCCTAGAAGCTGTCAGCATGTGACAGTGGCTACACCCCAGGAATGGCTTCAACTGGCCAGCTAATCCAGGTGAGGGTAATTGATGGGTCTCAAACCCTCGGTGAGTTAGGGGCTTCCCCTGCAAGCGAAGACAGGCCCCGGCAGATTGTGGGTCCAAGGGTCAAGAAAGCGGTTTCTGCATGTGCTGTAGAGGGAAGTGAGGGGCAGATGAGGCTCATCAACCTGGGAAGCTCTGATCCTACACCTCCGCTGCCTTGTGGGATATCTTTTTTTGGGTGGTGGTGGTGGAGAAAAGGTGAAGGATTAAACCCTACACAAATCCAGAGTGGAGTCCCTAAGACAATTGGATAACACCTTGTACGCCTCCTCCCAGCTACTCCTGCAGCCAAGCTGGTGCCAAATATATTGCTTTCCTTTCCTTTGGACCCCATCAGCAGAGCCATCAGTCCACCACCAATCACCTGCCTCTGTCTCATTTGTTGGAGATGCCCTGAGCAGGGCCTTGACACGGGCTCTGAATCCAGGCTGCTCACATGCTCTTTCCTTGACCTGTTTTTCAAATCAGTTGAAGCAGACATCCTTTCCTATGGATGGTTGAGCTTGCTGCTTTTACTTTCCGCCAGCCAGCATGAGTGTGTGTGTGTGTGTGTGTGTGTGTGTGTGTGTTGTGCGCGCGCACACACACACACACACACACACACACACACACACACTCACTCGCAGGGAGAGAGGGGAAAGGGAGCTCGTTTTCTGCCCTGAATATTTATGAGAGGCTCTTTGTTTCCTCCTCGTAAAGGTAAATGTCACGAGGCCGGAGCATTTCAGTTCTTTACATGTAACGTAGCTTGAGCAGTCTGCCTTGAAACGCTCCTGCCGGCACCGCTGAGCAGATGGGTTTTAATGATACTGTCAGTTTAGAGTGTTGGAAACGATTGCTCATCCCCAAAGGGAATGTCCCCCCCCACCCCCAAGAGGGTGCATTCAATGCAACCTTGTTAGGGGTCACTGAAATTAAGTCTTGTGTATAATAAATACATGCAGCAGTCTTATCCACCAGCCCGGTGCCTTCTCAGTGTTCTGAACTACAACTCCCACCAGCTCCTGCCAGTATGGGAGGCGGGCGAAGACCACATCCACTGGCCTTGATGGCCTTGGAAAAAGGAGGCGGGGCTTTGGCTAGCGCCAGCTCCAGGTTTGAAGAGGTTTTGGCCAAAGTGCCTTCCTCTGCCCAAGCACCCTGGAAAAAAATATATCTGGTAGTGGTGAGTTGCAGCAGTGCTAGGCGACTGAGACTTAACTGCCATTTTCATTTCCCACAATGACCCAGTTTTGTGGTTTTGGAGCCTTTTGGGAAACTTGAATGGCAGCTAAACCCAGCTGCCTGAAAAGGGTTGTTGTTGTTTAAAAAGTGTCTTAGAGAACATAGAATCATTGAATTGTAGAGTTGGAAAGGACCATAAGGGTCCTCTAGTCCAACCCCCTGCAGTGCAGGAATCTTTCACCCAATGTGAGATTAAGAGTCTCATGTGCTACTTACTTAACTATTCATGTTAGTTTTATGCCCTGATGAAGCTGTGGCAGCTTTCTGAGGGTGCCTGGTGCTCCTGATAGCCCCGATTTAATATTATATACAGGTGAAACTCGAAAAATTAGAATATTGTGGAAAAGTCCATTTATGTAAGCAATTGTTTTCATTAGCTACTGGAGTTTAATATATGAGATAGACTCATGACATGCAAAGCGAGATATGTCAAGCCTTTGTTTGTTATAATTGTGATGATTATGGCGTACAGCTCATGAAAACCCCAAAGTTGAAATTGTTAATTTGGGGTTCTCATCAGCTGAACGCCATAATAATCACAATTGTAACAAATAAAGGCTTGACATATCTCGCTTTGCATGTCATGAGTCTATCTCATATATTAGTTTCACCTTTTAAGTTGAATTACTGAAAGAAATGAACCTTTCCACGATATTCTAATTTTTCGAGTTTCACCTGTATGTAAAACGGCCGACAGTCCTGTTGATTAGATGTGCAGGGTGCTTTCTCTATTTCCTCTTCCTATAAACGTCTCTGCCTTTTCTCCCATGAATTCCTTTCCCTACTGACTGTTTGTATTTTTGATGTCTTTATATCCCTGATCTCCGCCGAATTACAGTTAAGCTAGCTTATGAAAATAATAAAACAAGGAATTACAGCTCGTTTAAGTGTTAGTAATTTTTTAAGAGCCATCACGATAAAATGCAAGAAGCGGCTGCAGCAGGATAAGGCAACGCAACTGCCACCTCTCTGCCTTCGGGCTTCTGTTATGACATGCCTTAGGTCAGGCTGCGGCTCACCAGTTGGCTAACCCACCAGTTCAGAGGTGATGAGCCTCCAGATTCTATATTGGCCCTGCTGGGGTGTGGTTGGTGGGCTTGGGGAACTGGTGTCCCAACAACATTTGGGAGGGCTACAGGTTACCCCCACCCCTAAGCTAGTTGAGAACAAGGACCCTAGTTGACAAAGCAGAGGCAAACACCCTGGCCAAATCAAACCCTGCAAGATAGGTTTTCATGGCATTTGTTTTAACTGTGCTAGGAACTTGTTTAAATTCTAATAGATTGAGGTTGAATCCTGACAAGACAGAAGTACTGTTTTTAGGGGACAGGGGGCGGGCGGGTGTGGGGGACTCCCTGGTCCTGAATGGGGTTACTGTGCCCCTGAAGGACCAGGTGCGCAGCCTGGGAGTCATTTTGGACTCACAGCTGTCCATGGAGGCGGAGATTAATTCTGTGTCCAGGACGGCTGTCTACCAGCTCCATCTGGTATGCAGGCTGAAACCCTACCTGCCCGCAGACTGTCTCGCAAGAGTGGTGCATGCTCTAGTTATCTCCTGCTTGGACTACTGCAATGTGCTCTACGTGGGGCTACCTTTGAAGGTGACCCGGAAACTGCAATTAATCCAGAATGCGGCGGCTAGACTGGTGACTGGGAGTGGCCGCTGGGACCACATAACACCGGTCCTGAGAGAACTACATTGCCTCCCAGTACGTTTCCGAGCACAATTCAGAGTGTTGGTGCTGACCTTTAAAGCCCTAAACGGCCTCGGTCCTGTATACCTGAAGGAGCATCTCCACCCCCATCGTTCGGCCCGGACACTGAGATCCAGTGCCAAGGGTCTTCTGGCGGTTCCCTCATTGTGAGAAGCGAGGTTACAGGGAACCAGACAGAGGGCCTTCTCGGTAGTGGCGCCCTCCCTGTGGAACGCCCTTCCAGCAGATGTCAAGGAAATAAGCAGTTATCCTATTTTTAAAAGACATCTGAAGGCAGCCCTGTTTAGGGAAGTTTTTACTATTTAATGCTGTATTGTTTTAACATTTGACTGGAAACCGCCCAGAGTGGCTGAGGAAACTCGGCCAGATGGGCGGGGTAAAAATAATAAATTAATATTATATATATTATTATTATAAATTGTGCTGGGCATTTAGAATCCTCTTTCCTTTCCTGCTTCCATACAGTTGCGTCGCATGCAGGAGATGATTGCTCACATGCAAGCCCAGATGAGGCTGAAGCCTGGCGACGAGTGAGACGGTTCACCAGGCCGCTGACGGTAGGTGTCACTTCACATTTTGGAGGCCTTGGCTGTAAAAGTGCATGCAGGTCAATTTTCAGCAGCAGCAACGAAAAAACAGTGGTGGTGGTGGTTGGGGGGTCACAGCTCCTTGGAAAATAAAAGAGCAACAGCCGTAAGCACGCAGAGGAATGACTAGGCTGGCAGTTTTGTGTCGACGAGAAAATGCAAAGCGGTACGATCAGATTAAATTCCAGCTTTCTGTAATAAATGGATTTGTGTATATGGTTCCTTTGGTCCTCGAGGGGCCATCGTGCTACATTGCGCAGCTTGGCAGGAATGAGCCCTGCCTGGAGGCCTCTTCTGGCTTCAGAAAGGTAGGTACACTTCTCATGTTTCCCCCCTAAACTATGGAAATCGAAAACATAGGGGGGAAAGTGCGCGAGGTTTGTTGCTACTGTTGCTGAATGCTCAAGTTTTAAGACACCCAGCTTTGGTTTGCTGGTCCTCTGGAATGTAAAGCCTGAGTAAAAATGGTTTATATTCTACCTTATGACCGCGTGACAAGCTGCCAACATTCCAGCCCTTAAATAAGGAGTTTTTTGTTGCCTCTATTTGAACCTTTGCTTTTCCTGTTTGCATTAAAAGCACAAGGACACAGCCCTTCTACGTTGTTGTAGACATCTTAGCTAGCTACAAACCACTTTCCACAATTCAGGAAGCCTGTCCTGCCATTTCACCAAGAAGCTAAACAGATGATGCGGTTTAAGAACACTTAGGGGTTTTTTTTTGTTCAGATTACTGGACGGGAACAAAGTTAGGCTTTCAGCAGCGATGGTAATAACGTCCTTTACCAAAATGGCACCTGCACGATTTCCCCAAACTCCAAGATAATCATGGTAACTGAGTGGGGTTGCGGGGAGAGAAATAGGATTCATGGAACAAGTGAAGGCAAGGGAGGCGGTGCTGGGTTTCATGAATGAACGTATGAGGATTGGAAGCATCTGTCCAGCTGGTCTTGAATGGACCTTCATGAATCCTTCCAGTCTCAGAGCTATTTGCAGACTGCATTTGCTTTTGCATTTAAAATATGAAAAGTCCTTTTCTACTACCATGGGGAGCACAAACTTGCTTTTGAATATAAAGGAAGACTCTTTAAAAAAAAACAAAAATCAAAACCCCGCTACCTTGTAAAATCAAACCCATCTGCTTACGATGGCAGCCAGGAAGCAGTTAAGGACCAGCTGGAATTCTGTTTAAGACAACACTGATGCTATCATAGGTCTAAACGCCACAGCATTTGGCATTCTGAAAAAGCGATTCAAGCATACAGTCCAAGCCTTGTCCACCTCCTTATGTGGCCTATTTTCCAGCAAAAGGAAGCCTGTTTTCAAAGTTGACTTGCTTCTTTCTGACTAGTATACACTGAAGGTTGAAAAAGACAACAGGGGTTTTGTGTGTATTCAAAAGACCACGAAACCTGTAGCATTGTTAACCTGTTTTTAAGTTGCATGCTATTTCAGAATTCTTATGAGTGTTTTTACTGGGGGGCGGGAAATCAGAGGAGCTTAAAAAAGACTCACAAATTTACGCTTGCATAAGCGTTTGTGGGCGAGATGCTACTGCATCAGATGTGGTCCACTTCTTGATAAAGTGGATTCTAGTCCACAAAAGCTTATGCCATCATAATAAGGTGCCATGAGACTCCTTCCTGTGTTTTTTTTTCTTTCCTGGGGCAGATTAAGACAGCTACTCCTTTGGAAACTATTCAATGGAAGAAAGTATTCAGAAAGCCTTGTCGTCCCCCCCCCCTTGTGTTTAGAAGGCCACTTCTAATATTTGCTAGTGCACTTTTGAGATGTCTGTTCAAAACCTTACTGAAATGTTTACAGAATTGTGTGACTTTTGAGAGGATCCACAAACAGACACCCACCCACACCCACACCCAGCTGAAAGTGTGAAACCATTCACCCTTCAGAATTTGTATCAGGAAGCCTGGATAAGGGTTATCCATGGCCACACCTTAGCTTGTGTTCTTCTAGGGCAGGGATGGGAAACCTCTGCCCCTCCAGATGTTGTTGGACTACAGCTCCCATCATCCCTGACCATTGACCACCCTGGCTGAGGCAGGAGTGCCAGCCTGGCCCCGCGACTGTGGGTGCCCTGGGCGCCATGCAGCGTGCATGGCCCTGGCGC
The DNA here is from genome assembly GCA_034642065.1 of Darevskia nairensis. NCBI lineage: Eukaryota > Metazoa > Chordata > Lepidosauria > Squamata > Lacertidae > Darevskia > Darevskia nairensis. Next base: position 498,066 of record JAWWNI010000858.1, read on the forward strand.
CTAAATTTGTGGGTGCCTGGCCACTTCATGGGGAATTTTGTGGGTGCTCAGGACCCCAGGGGAGCCAGCACCTATGGACTGAGGCTGATGGGAGTTTGAGTTCAGCAATATCTGTTCCCTATCCCTGTTCTAGGGCGGTGCTTAGCATTACAAGCCCGAATTGCAGCCTACAGGCTACTGAATTGGTTAACACAGATGGCAAGCAGGAACATAGATAGCTGCCTTACACCAAGTCATTCCATTGGCCCACCTAGCTCAGTGCTGTCAACTCTTATTGGTAGCAAGGGTTTGGGGCAGGGAGTCTTTCTCAGCAGCTGGTACTACTAATGCCTATTACACTGGCTCTCTCTTTTTGGGGGCCCAATTCAGAGTGCTGGTTTTGACTTGAAAAGCCCTTCCCTGCTTAGGGTCAGTGGAGTTGAAGCATCACTCAAATGTGCCTGTCTGTATGTAAGGATGTAGAGGCCCTTCTGTGGATGTCTTTGTCATCTAAAGCAAGGCTTTCCATCCCTGGGATGGAAAAGATTCCCCACTCCTGCCGGAATGTTGTTTTCAGACTGCCTAAGATGTGCTTTTACTCTTCTTGTTCCCTCGGTCTAGTCTGTTACCGTTTGCCGTTTAGACAGACTTCTTTTGAGCTGATAGGAGCACTGGGAGTGGGTGTGGATGAGCACATCAGCACCAGTGCAAGCAAGATTGGGAATGTCTCCTGGCACACTGGATCTGGGATCTGGGAGCCCAACCTCCAGCTCAGAAAGCACAGTCCTGTCTGCACAGCAGAGAATCACGCTGTCGGCTGATGGATTTCCATCTCTTTCTCAACTCTGCAGGCTTCGCTTTTTTGGCAGCAGACTCCAATAAAACAATCCCAAGCCTCCCCCCCCCCCTTTTGAGTTTTCAAAATTAGACCAGTGCTATATATTATTATTATAACTCATGGCATCTCAATCTGCCTGTGTTGCCGAAATAGCTGCGGTAGGGTGATAGAGATGGCTTTCTGTTTTTCTTTCTGGAAATGAGAATTAGCAACATAAATCTGCCTCCCCCTCCAAAAAAAAATAGGCAAAGAATAATCTCCCATCACTAAACTAAAAACTTGCAAGGTTGGATCGCCTTCATATTCTGCTCAGTTCGTTTAGGGCAGCCTGCCTTAACTTGCTGTCCTCCCAATGCTGTTGGACTCCAAGTCCCATCAGCCCCAGCCAGCATTTCCAGTAGTCAAGGATGATGGAAGTTGTTGTTGTCCGAAACATCAGGCTGAGGAAGGCTGATTTAACATAGCAACTGGGGTGTCTTTGAGACAGAGTCAAGAATTTAAACTCTGGAAAAGACTGCGACAATTAACTCATCCCACCTATCTTGTAATGTTTCTGCATAACGATGGAAGGGTTTATTGTGTTTGGCTTTTTTTTTTCAGGGGGTGGGGAGTCTTGAGCTACTTTCGCCTAACTTGACCGCATTATCACAACGTGTGGTTTATCTTGCTTTTAAAACCATTAGTCATGCTCCTGACAGGCACGAAAAAACAGCCCACTCCTTACAATAATGGATACGTGGGGTTTTAAAAGAAAAATATGTGTGGCGTTGCCCTAGCAACCAGACTTTAATCATGGTCCGATGCCAAACTGATGTGATGAGAAAAGTCATCTCGGGGGGTTAGTGGGGGAGGAAGGATGTATTTGTGCCTGTAGCTTCTGGCGCCTGGAATGTGAAGCTTAGGCAGAATTTTAGCCTTTTTGGAGCAACCACCTTGTAGCCTCCGGGGTGTTTTGCTAACCAAGGCTGGGTGAGCTGCCCCAACGCTCTGACTCCCCTGCCTCGCCGTGAGTCACGCCGGCCCGTCTGCTTTGTTGCGTCTGCAGAAAATATGTTGAGATTTGCTCCGATGAGGTTCACTTGCTGCTTGAAGCTTCCTCCGTCATTTTGAAGGGTAATGCTGAAATAATGAAAAATTCTGGTTCTTTTTATGCTTTGTGAAGACCTAGAGATTTGTGGCTTTTAAAGAGGGAAGATTTTTCTGGGTGTTTTGTGGTTGCTTGGATCTGTGGATTACGCTCACATGGTAATGATCTTCCTTAACATGAGGTCATTGCGTGTTCCCGTGAGGTGGGAGCATCCCTTTTTCTCCTTAGCTCATTAATCTTGTGTGCATCCTGCCTTTCCTCCATGGAGCACAAGGCTCAGTATGTCACACTCTCATTTTATATCCTCAACAGCCCTGTGAGGTAGGCTTGGCAGAGAGAGAGAGAGAGAGAGAGAGAGAGAGAGAGAGAGAGTGTGTGTGTGTGTCAACTTGACCAAGGCTACCCTTTGAGTTTTATGGCTGAGTGGGTTTCCCCTGATATAAATCAACAGTGTGATGCAGAGTCAACAGTGTGATGCAGCAGCTAAAAAAGCCAATGCAATTCTGGGCTGCATCAATAGGAGTATAGCATCATTCTAGATCAAGGGAAGTAATAGTACCACTGTATTCCGCTCTGGTCAGACCTCACCTGGAATACTGTGTCCAGTTCTGGGCACCACAGTTCAAGAAGGATACTGACAAGCTGGAACGTGTCCAGAGGAGGGCAACCAAAATGGTCAAAGGCCTGGAAATGATGCCTTATGAGGAACGGCTTAGGGAGCTGGGTATGTTTAGCCTGGAGAAGAGAAGGTTAAGGGGTGATATGATAGCCATGTTCAAATATATAAAAGGATGTCATATAGAGGAGGGAGAAAGGTTGTTTTCTGCTGCTCCAGAGAAGCGGACACGGAGCAATGGATTCAAACTACAAGAAAGAAGATTCCACCTAAACATTAGGAAGAACTTCCTGACAGTAAGAGCTGTTCGACAGTGGAATTTGCTGCCAAGGAGTGTGGTGGAGTCTCCTTCTTTGGAGGTCTTTAAGCAGAGGCTTGACAGCCACCTGTCAGGAATGCTTTGATGGTGTTTCCTGCTTGGCAGGGGGTTGGACTGGATGGCCCTTGTGGTCTCTTCCAACTCTATGATTCTATGATTCTAAATCTCAGGTCTTAGATAGCTCAGTTAGTTAGAGCATGGTGCTGATAACACCAAGGTTGCAAGTTGGATCCCTTTATAGAACAGCTGCATATTCCTGCATTGCAGGGGGTTGGTCTAGATGACCCTCGGGTCTCTTCCAGCTCTTTGTTGTTTAGTCGTGTCCGACTCTTCGTGACCCCATGGACCAGAGCACTCCAGGCACTCCTGTCTTCCACTGCCTCCCGCAGTTTGGTCAGACTCATGTTGGTAGCTTCGAGAACACTGTCCAACCATCTTGTCCTCTGTCGTCCACTTTTCCTTGTGCCCTCCATCTTTCCCAAAATCAGGGTCTTTTCCAGAAAGTCTTCTCTTCTCATGAGGTAGCCAAAGTATTGGAGCCTCAGCTTCAGGATCTACAGGATCTTCCAGCTCTACAGTTTTATTATTCTATAGCTTAACTATGTTTTAATACGAAGAAGCAGTGCACGCTGCTCAAAATCCCACAATTTGCTCCTCCTCACCTCTCACCGGGAGCATCAAACCATGAGACTCTTCTCGTTGGCCCGACTCGTGGCTCATGGTTTATTTCTACCAAACAACAAACCACTTGCGGTTTGTTTGGGGAGAAGGCCTTCTTGCCAGTAGCCACCTGCCCAAGCTCAGAAGATAACGAAGAACCCAGAGAATAGATTCTGGGGAAGATTGTGCTGTATCCCTTTAGTCCACAGGCCCTGGCAACAAGTAATGCTGTTGAACAGTATCTTGGGAAGCATGAAATATCGAGCTGTTGGGATGGAGTTTCCGGTGGAGCTCATGAGTAGTGTTTCTCTGGTTGCTCATCCGGAGGGCAAGTGGTGTTGTATGAAAGGGAGAAGTAAAGGAAATGGGGAGGATAACCTCCCCTATCTCTGTTCTTTCTGTTCCATTTCTCTCAAAGCCACCTTGATGGTGGGAATAGCAGTAGGAGTCATAGGAGACAGTTAGCATCCATGTAGAAAAAGGCAGGGAATCATCTAGGGCGCAAAAGGTTTCCCTCCCAGAACCCTGAAATCCCTTTTATTCATTGGATCTTTGTCCTTTCATCAGTTTTATCACGTCGCATATCATAATCATGAGGACTAGGAACCTGTTTCTTTCCATTTAAAGATTGGAGGGTTGCATTCTGATACTTCAGGAAGCTGAAACAATGCTCCAGATTTGTGGTATGATACACAGGTGGCCCATGTGTTAGTGTTCTTAACATCCTTGCATTGCTAGTGGGGAGGGGAAGGTAATGCGTGATTTTAAAAGTACAATAACTAATATTGTGCTAAAAGAGGATTTGGGATTTGTATTAAGCTTTTAATCCTTGAGGTAAGAGAGAACACAAACCGCTCAAGTAGGAGTGCTTTAAAAAAAAGAAAAGCAGAGCCAAAACAAGTAATATCCTATGACTAGTGATCCATGTTTTATTTCTCCTCGTGCGGCCAGTTTTTAAATGATTGTGAAAGTCTGGCTCCATGAGGCTTCTTCGTCTCCTTTAATCCTTTTGGTGTTAGTGTCATTTCACAATTTTTGTCAGTGATCTTTTTCAGGCGGAGTTGTGGTGTGTCCTTTTGACTTCTGTAAGCTTCTCCCCGCAAACTGCATTTATTTTTATTTTTATTGTAAATGCAAGGAAGTGAAAATACCTAGAATGTTGGTGATTGATTGAAATACATCAATCGGTGTCACTGATGTGTTCAGTACAAAGGGAATGTTTCCAGATTTCACATTTTCTCTTGATGGCACACCTGCAACCCAGGTGGAGTATTGTGTTGGTAAACAAACTAGCAAGCTCATCATTTTATTTATTCATTTACCCATCAATTTCTTTTATACCCCACCTTTCCGCCAAGGATCTCGAGGTGATGTACATGATTGTAGTCCCACCCACCCCACGGCCCCTGCACTTTATCCTTACAAAATATTTTATTCATTCATTCATCTAGATTAACATATCCTGCTTTATAACCCTGAGAGGTGATCAAAGCAGCTTGTGAACGATTATCACAATAAAAAGAGCCCCAATAAAAAGAGCCCCATTCTGGTATTGGGGACAGAAACAACATGGTGTCCCCCATGGCGCCAGAATTTATTCATTTGCTATCCTCATCTGTGTTCCTCCCTTATGGTCCCCTTCTGCTTCTCCCTACCAGGGACGTGGGTGGCGCTGTGGGTTAAACCACAGAGCCTAGGGCTTGCCGATCAGAAGGTCGGCGGTTCGAATCCCTGCGATGGGGTGAGCTCCCGTTGCTCGGTCCCAGCTCCTGCCAACCTAGCAGTTCGAAAGCACGTCAAAGTGCAAGTAGATAAATAGGTACCGCTCCGGCGGGAAGGTAAACAGCGTTTCCGTGCGCTGCTCTGGTTCGCCAGAAGCGGCTTAGTCATGCTGGCCACATGACCCGGAAGCTGTACGCCGGCTCCCTCGGCCAGTAAAGCGAGATGAGCACCGCAACCCCAGAGTCGTCTGCGACTGGACCTAATGGTCAGGGGTCCCTTTACCTTTACCAGGCAACAGCTTGGACAGATGTCCTCTGAGGCAAGGGAGTGGGGTTCAACAGCTGAACAACAACCCTGTGAGATAGGTTAGGCCAGGAGCGGAGAAGCTTTTTGACTCCATGGGCCAGAGCCTAATTGGAATTGGCCTCACGGGCTAAATTCGGAAGGTGGGCGGGGTTCCCCACCTGTCAATCACATGGTGCCATAACGGCATCATAATGGCAAATCCCGAAGCCAGGGCTTCAAAGCACCTTGCATGGTTCTGCAAAAAGGGAAAGGTTCTTCCCTCATTTTAGCAGGTTAAAAAAACCTTTCAGTTCTAACAATAGATTCCGATGCCTTCCTTTTCGTGATTCAGGGCTGGGTGGGCTTTGGTATCCCCTGCTAAAAGGGAGCTTTCCATCGTTTTAGCAGGGGATCCCATGCAGGTTTGTATGGACTGGTCTACTAAAATAATGGGGGGCGATGGTGGAATCAGTTTTAGCAGGGGATAGCTTTCTGAATCGGTAGGAGGTTAGCCTGAAAGAGTGCTGAACAGAGCAGGATTTAACCCTCGCTCATCAACGAACAGGCAGCCAATTTAGCTTGATCTACACCGCTTCCTGCAAGTATGCTTTCCTATCCCAAGGGCTTCTTATGACTCGGCATGACATTTACATTCATAATACTCAGTTGCAGTGGACCAAGGGTTTTGTTTTGGCCTCTTGTGCTAGGTCTTGAGATATTCGTGACAAACCCTTGCACCTGCTGTTCTCCTGGTGATGTAAGCCCCTGGTTTTCTGTCGATCCTGCCTCTGAGGCGAATGTCCCAAATATTTTAGCATCTTCCTCTGCTCTTACCTGGACTGCTCAACTATGTTCCCAGCACAGCTGCATAAATATACAAGGGTATGAAGTGGCCTCCTGCCAGAATTCTGCAATTCAGTCACGTTATAAAACAGCTTAACGGATTTGGATCGAAGCAGGGTGGTTATCCAGCAGACTCCCCCAACCTGGTGCCCTCCAGGTGTTTTGGAATGCAACTTCTGCCAGGCCTAGTCAGCACAGCCCTGCTGGCTGGGCCTGATGGGTGTTATAGTCCAGAACATCTGGTGGGGGGCACTAGGTTGAAGAAAGCAGTTTTATTTTGCTTTAGTGGAGATGCCAGATAGGATAGATATCAACCTGTTAGGAAAGGAGAAACCCAGGGCTTTCAGACCAGTGAATCATCTGAAAGTGAAACCTGTTGGGAGTAATTGCAAGGCTTGTGGCTGCAGTGCAGTAGATGAGAACAGAAGAGTCCTGCTGGATCAGGCCAAAGGCCCATCCTAGTCCAGCACTCTGTTCTCACAGTGTCTAGCCAGATGCCTACAGGAAGCCCCAAATCTAAGTAGGACCTAACTGCAGGTTCAAGTTGTTCCTGAACTGAAGTGTCTAGTTGAGTTTCCCCCCAAACTTGGGTCTCCAGCTGTTCCCCCCCCCCAATTTTTTTTATTGATTTTTACAATTTTTAAGCACATAACATAACAGTTAAATTTCCATACTTCCCCCCTCTCACTGTGGGAAGCAACATTCATCCCCCTCTCTCACAAGGGTAGGCATAATCATTGTACATTTAACCTTACTAACAGTGTTTAATATCATTGCTTGGTCCTGGCCCAATTCTGTGGGACAGGCTTTCCTTCATTTCTCAATTTCATATTTCGATTGACTTCCTCAAGTCCCCCTTTGTTGATTTCACTATCTATCCTCTCTAACAGTTTCCATGCTCCTAACTTTAAAGTAACCCATCATCCCTGGCCACTGGTCTTGCTAGCTAGGGATGATGGGAGTTGTAGTCCAAAAACAGCTGGAGACCCAAGTTTGGGAAACGCTGGCCTAGCCCTTAGACTACCCACCTCCAGCACTCCCTTTTGCATGCTGTGATGCCTCACAAACTTTGTTCTAACATCAAAATACGGAATTTGAACAGCGCACTCTTTCAGGGATGGTCATCAGCCTATCTCGACTTTCTGTTTCCCCAAATCCCTCCCCTGAATTACGGCAGGCAGTAATTCAGCAGGTCATGGGGTCTGGAAGTAAGCACAGTGGAGGAGCTGCTATACCGGTAGCTTCTTCCTCTGATTACCTCCGTCAGTAGCTGGGAGGAGTCTAGAGTCTAAACTGGGGCTGGATCCAGGCATGGTGGAGCAGAGCTTGACTGCTGCTTCCTGCCCCTTCACGGCCTCGGCAATAAATAAAGGCGTGTTAAGGTGTCAACCTGTTAACTTTGCCGTTCCAGCGCTTATCTGTCAGTGTATAACGTCTGGTTTAAAAATACAACTCTTCTGGGGAAACCAACAGTGTCCAGGCAGGACTACAACATTTACAGCTAGCAGAATTTAGAGCTGGTTGCAGCTGCTGAGCCCACAGTGTACTGTTGCAAAGGTCCTTCGAAACAGCAACAGCAGTGGTTTAGGTCAGGGGTAGGAGCGTGCCCTCCAGATGTTGCAGACTAAAATGCTCATCACCCCCAGGGTGTGTGAAGCAGGGCCTCTGAGGGGTATGGTCTGGGGAGAACAGGGTATGGCTTGGTTAAAGCTCTATGGCTGACATTCCCCACCCCTGGCTTAAAGTTCTCTAACTGCACTATGCCCTGGTGAGTAATTCAGCAGAATATGGCCGGCCTGCTTTTTTAAAAATATCTCTCCAAGTAAAAGGATAAAAAGGCTGACGTTTTCAAATATGGGAATTCAAAGTGGAAACCTGAGATAGTCCCAGGGCGAGGGGAGGGTGGGTCTGCAGCCCTGCCCTCCCTCTTTTTACGGTTCTTCAGACCCTCCCTGGCCTAATTCCCTTGCCAAAGATCTCTGGACTCAGATTCCTCGTTTCCCATTTTGTGTTTGCCCTGTTTTTCAATTAGGACACAGTGCCTAACCCAGCACAACTGGCACTTTCTCAAAGAAACTGGAAAAACAAGATGCTGCTGCTGGATTGTGTCTAATAAAATGTAATCTGCCCTGGAGCAAATTTAGGTAGCATTCCCTTAATTTTAGTCTGCTTCCAGGAAATTGGCAGGATAGTTTTTTTTTCCAGGTTCCTCCCCATCTCCTTTAAAAAAACCAAAACCAAAATGTGTGTGGTGCCTAACTATTGAAAGGGCTAAATTGACAATATAATAATAACAGATAATCTTTATATCCTGCCTTTTCCCCAGACTGGGACTCAAGGCAGCTTTTGCATACCCACACACAAAAAACCACACACACTAGTATCATTCATATGATTTGGAGACAGACAGCATGTGCAAAACTTTGCATGTTTGAACTGCTTAGCTGTTTAATAATTGCTGTTATTATTATTTAATTTAGATGCCAAAATGGCATTCTACTTTGTTTACAACTATAAAATCAATACACAATCAAATCAATCCATAATTAAGTCAACACATAATTATCAATCAAAGTTTATTGCGTTAGCCATTTGGCCATAGCACAAGAAATAAGTCCCGGCAGTAGCCTGCCATTCTTATATATTTACAAACATCAGGTATAAATTCGTAGTAAATAAAACAAGTATGATAAAAACAATAACAGTTTTGTAAACTATTGGAAAGTTTACAAGTCCAGGGCTAAAGGAGGTTAACCTATTGGGGTGGCCCTGAGTTTCAGGGCCTGCAGGATGTAGATGGCCACGCCACGAGTGACTATGGGATTGGCATCCACCAATAAATATTTCAGACGGTCATCTTCCATGAACACATAATTAAAATACACAGCTACAAAGCCATCGGGGCATTAACCTATCCTTAATTAAAATCACAATAAAACGAAGAGTAAAAATAAAATAAAATGTTTAAACTGTGAAAATTGTAAAATTGCAGGTTCCGTTCAGGGAAATGCTTGCGTAAGCAGGTGTGTCTTCAGGAGCCGGCGGCATGCCAACACTGATGGGGGAGCTCTAGTATTTCAGCGGGGAGGGCATGTGCTGCAATACCAGGGGATTGTGTCCATGTGAAGGTTTTCTGTTTCTTTCAATAGAATGGATCTGTGCTGTGCTCGTTTACACAAGGTGATCTACCTGTGGAAGGAAGTCTACGGCCTTTTCTTCTTTTTCTTACAGTGGCTACTCAATGCTCTTAAAATGGGTCAGTGCTTTATCTGAAACTGAACGGTGACACTAGTGAAACGCCAATGGATCACAATGCCTGGACGCAGGGCTGGATGCTACGAGGAGCAGCTGGCGGTCTTGAAGATCATATTGGAAAGCAGCTTCTCTTCTTCTCCCCGTATATATATATATATACCTCTCCTTAATCATGTTGCTTATATCACCCTGTTGGTAATAATATGCTTGTGCTTATAATGTGGGACTTACTTTTCCTTATCTTTCCCTCTCCTTTTTTTTTAATTCAAAAGCAAATATGCCACCTTATATGCAGTAGGCTTTGAGAGTAGGTTGATGAACCATGTTTTGTTTAGCTAGGCTAACATGATACCTTTCTTTTTTCAACTTTCTTACTAAAAGACGCGGTGACCTGTTTACCATAAATGTCTGCAGTCCCCTAACTACATTTTGTTTAGGCTTTGTGTAACCATTGTGCAACTTGTTGCTAGTGTACGACAGCCCCATCCGCACTGTGTGTTTAAAGCAGCACCACCCCACTTTTAAACAGTCATGGCTTCCCCCAAAGAATGCTGGGAAGTGTAGTTTGTTAAGGATGCTGAGAATAGGAGTCTCCTAATAACTCTCGGTCCCCTTAACAAACCGCAGTTCCCAGGATTCTTTGGGGGGAACCCATGACTGTTTAAAATGGAATGATGCAACTTTAAGTGCATATGGGACCAACCTTCTTCTCTCACTTAAAAAAAAAAATATGTCTGTCTCTGTAAGCCAGTCTTTGCCAACCTAACACCCTCCAGATGTGTTGGCGTACAGTTTCCACCAGCCCGAACCAATGGGTTAGTGGGAATTGTAGTGCAAAACATCTGGAAGGCACCAGGTCAGTGAAGGCTGTGTTGTCACCTGTGCTTTGGCTCTCTGGGGTAGAATTCCCCTTGGTGCTTCCTGTTTTTTTTTTAATATATATATAAAAATACAAATAAACGGTACAGAACACTAAAGTGATGGGGGAGGATGAGCCATCCTTTTACCCGCAATGCCTTAAAATCATGCAATTGTCTTAACATGCCAAATATTCTCAGAGGCCTCCTAGAAGATCCGCCTTGAATTTTTCAGGTACTAATTAGCAACCTTTTCTATCGGAACAGGTTTTGTTTTTCCTCGGTCGAAAGAACAACGGTATTTTCACAATTATTTTATATTGTATCATGACACTAAACGTCCCTTTGCAGTTTTGTAATAAATTGAACAGACACGAGGGGAGGTAAAGCGTGTGGTTTTTTAAATCCTTCTATTTTGGTTCACTAAACAAAATACGTCGGAAGAATCTGTAAAGACCCGGGGATGGGGGACCTGTGGCCCTCCAGTTGTGGTTGGACTGCAACTCCCATCACCCCTGACCATTGTCCATGCTGGCTGGGGCAGATGGGTGTTGAAGTTCAGCCACATCTGGAGGACCACAGGATACCTACCCCTCTTCACTCTCCAGCTGCAGTCTCCAGGAAACTCACTGACCCTGCTCCCCCAAAATTCTGTCGGTGGGGTAGGGGTGGGGAATGAAAACACAATGCTAGTAAAAACATAAGAAGAGCCTGCTGGAGACTGGACCATCTAGGCCAGGGTGCTGTTCTTATAGCGGCCAACCAGATGCCTGTAGAGAACCTGCAAGCAGGAGCCAAGGACAAGAGCGCTCTCCTCTCCTGAAGTTTCCAGCAACTGGTTAGGCATGAGTGTGGGGTGTTCAAGTATTAAAGGTAAAGGTAAGGGACCCCTAGGGACGTGGGTGGCGCTGTGGTCTAAACCATTGAGCCTCTTGAGCTTGCCGATCAGAAGGTCGGCATTTCGAATCCCTGCGACGGGGTGAGCTCCTGTTGCTCTGTCTCAGCTCCTGCCAACCTAGCAGTTCGAAAGCATGTCAAAGTGCAAGTAGATAAATAGGTACCACTCTGGCGGGAAGGTAAACTGTGTTTCCGTGCGCTGCTCTGGTTTCGGTGTTCTGATACGCTAGAAGCGACTTAGTCATGCTGGCCACATGACCCGGAAAAACTGTGGACAAACGCTGGCTCCCTTGGCCTGTAAAGCGAGATGAGCGCCGCAACCCCAGAGTCGTTTGCGACTGGACATAACTGTCAGGGGTCCTTTACCTTTTTAAGGGACCCCTGGACAGTTAAGTCCAGTCGCAAACAACTATGAAGTTGCGGCACTCATCTCGCTTTCAGGCCGAGGGAGCCGGCGTTTGTCCACAGACAGCTTTCTGGGTCATGTGGCCAGCATGACTAAGCCGCTTCTGGCGCAACGGAACACCTTGACAGAAACCAGAGCACACGGAAACGCCATTTACCTTCCCGCCACAGCGGTACCTGTTTATCTACTTGCACTGGTATGCTTTCAAAACTGCTAGGTTGGCAGGAGCTGGGACAGAGCAACAGGAGCTCACTCCATTGCGGGGATTCGAACCGCCGACCTTCCAATTGGCAATCCTAACAGGCTCGGTGGTTTAGACCAGTGGTCCTCAACCTTGGGCCTCCAGATGTTTTGAGACTACAATTCCCATCATCACTGACCACTGGTTCTGCTAGCTAGGGCTCATGGGAGTTGTAGGCCAAAAACATCTGGAGGCCCAAGGTTGAGGACCACTGGTTTAGACCACAGCACAACCCCTGCCCCCCAAGTATGCACAGTTGTGTGTATGGCGTCCACAACTCTTTCACCGGTTAGCAAATGCGCCCACTCCCCAAAAAACGTTGGTGAGCCCTGATCAAAATAAAACACAAATGTGTAAAAACAAACCCACCTTAAATCCTATTATCATTCTTAGATACTTGCAAGGAAGAGACTGCTGTGTAGCTTTGCATCAACCTAATTCCAACTTGAAAGTCACTGGGACTGATTCATATAAGAACTTGGCTGGATCAGGATAAGTGTCAACCTAGTCCGGTGTCGTCTCCCCCTACAATTGGCCAAGCAGATGCCTCTAGCAAGCCCACAAGTAGGCAGCTGGGGCTGGTCCTTGAGGCAAATTGGGCTCTGCCCCACCAACTTCAGCCAGCCCCCACCTGTCTTGACATCTTCCTTACAACCTGCCCAGAGGGGAGGGAACTGTTTGCTTTCTCCTCTCAAGTCTCAGAACTCAGCAAAGAGGAGGAGGAATATGGGGGCAAAACCAGAATTAGTTGGCTCTGCCTCTTGCTCCACCTACCATTGGGCTCCCTGGCCTTGCGTCCCACCAGTCCAAATGGGCACCAGCCACCCCTGGAAATGGGACATGGAAGGCAATTGCTCTCCCCTGCTCATTTTGGAAGTGATGGCACCCTTCTGTAGTTTTGCTGCAGCCCAATCCTGTGTCTATTTGTTCTGGAGCAAATGTGTAGTCACCAGAGTTTTCTCCCAAATAAATATGCATAAGGAATACAGTTGTCTTCCTGTTTTTTCATGGGGGAAACCCTTGCCGGGTGTTGGCCCCATCCAAAAATTGAAACTGATGTGGTAGTTTTGGGGTGATCTTCGGCATGGATTTCCGATGGGAGAATAAACAAGTCACTGTCCTCGATTCCCTAAACACTGAGCATACAAATAGTTCCGTAAAACTCCAGGGAATGTCAGTGGGGTATCAATTTCTTAGGTTTCATATGCACCATACATTCAAAGGGGGTTGGGGATTGTAGCCTCTGTGAAGGGTAAACTATAGTTCCCACAATTCTTTGGGGAGGAGTGGAGATGTGCTTTAATTGTATGGTGTGCATGCAGCCTTATAAGGGAAGAACTTCAGCCAGGGTCTGAATCAAAGGGTCCATAAAGGCAAGAAAGATATGTAGATTAAAACTGTGGACTAGAACTGATGAGGAAATGAGCTGTCATTTTCTTCACAGTAATGTAAACTCTTCTAAGCTTCCCATAGACTTGTTTCCTGAGTGCTCCGATTCTGCTTGGTGCTGGTGGTGTTGGCGGGGAAGAGAGGAGAGGATGAGATTTTCTTCCCTGTTGTGTCGTTGGTGGTGAGATGGACCAGGAACTGCTGAGCCATTGCAAGTGGCTTAGTAGCCCAGGTCTGGCTCACAGGCTTTGCAACCTCTATCCGAAGACCCACATCCACACTATGCATTCAAAGCAGTATCATAGCACTTTAAAAAAAGCATGGTGTTAGGAGCTGGAGTCAGGGGCAGGTCAGCAAGAAAATTTCCAGTGTCAGTGAGGTTAACTCTTTATTCAAAACAAAATAAAAAAATAAAAAAAATTCCTTCTAGTAGCACCTTAGAGACCAACTTACTGGAAGGATTTTTTTTATTTTTTATTTTGTTTTGACTATGACAGACCAACACAGCTACCTACCGTGTTTCCTCTATTTTAAGACACCGTCTTACATTTTTTTCCCCCTCAAGAAAACGCACTATGGCTTATTTTGAGGGGATGTCTTATTTTTATTATGTAAGCCCAGCCCCACGTTTTCCTTCACGCCCTCCAGAACTGCGCCTATCACTATGGCTTATTTTCGGTGTACGGCTTATATTTCGCAAATGCGAAAAAATCCTGCTATGGCTTATTTTATGACTACGTCTTAAAATAGGGAAAACAGGGTATCTGTAACTCTTTATTCAAAGAAACCCAAACAGCACAGACCTAGTGATCACAGCAACTCTTCCCAGTAGGTCTTGCCCAGGCTTCCTCAGCCTCAGCCCTCCAGATGTTTTGAGACTACAATTCCCATCATCCTTGACCACTGGTCCTGCTAGCTAGGGATCATGGGAGTTGTAGGCCAAAAACATCTGGAGGGTCTTGCCCCAATGAGGCAGTTGCAAGGATTGAAGGTCCCTGCCTTCCCACTGCTCTCTAAGGCTGCATCCCCAGGTCCTTCCCCAGCAATCTGAAGCTCCTTCGTCTTGTCTCTCGTTGCTCCGCCCTCTTCATCTCCCTGTGTGTTCTGGGAGACCAGTGGAGAGGGGAGCTGGTCACAGCAGGAGGGGGAGATTCCCTGTCTTCTTCAGCAGCCTGCCTCCACTCTGCCTCTTTACCATCCTCTGATTCTGGACTGCTCTCTGCCCCAGCCTCTTCCTGCTCATTAAAACCCTGTTGCCTCTTCAGCTTCTGAAACCTCCTGTTCCCAGTCTGTTCCCTCTGACCACTCATCGCCACCCAACCACCATTCCCCCGACTCTGAGCTGTCGTCCCTTGGGGGCTCCCCTGTCCACCACTCCTCTGCATCCAGCCAGTCTATGACACATGACTTTCCCCAAAGCATCCTGAGAGCATCTGCTTCACCAGCATCTGGTGGTGGTGGAGGAGCCTTTCTCTCTCTCTCTGGAGACACATGCTAGTGGTGGGCGGGACTAAAACCAGCAGTGGGTGGGACCAAAGCCAAAGTGGGTGGTACTAGAGCAAAAAGTGGGTGGGACAATCCCTTTTCTCTCTCTTTTAGCTCTCCCGATCTAGCAGGCTGCCAAGACAGGGAAAGATAGCTCTGAAATGATCTCTTGCAGACGTCTTCTGAGATTAAGTCAAGAACTGCAAATTACCCCTCCCTCTGTCCTGTACTAGAGCAGGCATGTCCAAACTTGACCCTCCAGCTATTTTGGGACTACAATTCCCATCATCCCTGACCACTGGGATGGTGGGAGTTGTAGTCCCAAAACAGCTGGAGGGTCAACTTTGGCCATGCCTTTACTAGTGGAACCCTTGGTTTGATCCAGCCAGCAGGCCTCTTTTTCTGTGGTGTTTTGGCAGGAGGAAACCCACCATGACACGGTCTCCTGAACAAGCTTTGAATTATCCATTTAGTCTGTCTCTGACTTAAATTTCTGGTGGCAGGCTGTCAAACAATGTATGGATCTGACCTGGTGAGATTGCCTTTTGTTGCGCAGCAGAGTCTCGAACGGCTTTGCGGTTATCTAGCCATTAAAAAATCAGGCCGATATGGACTCTGTTTCTTCTTTCCCAGCCCACCCCACCTCCATTGATTTGAGTTGAACTGAGAACTTGAGAGGTTTCCAAGTAGCTTTGGTTACATGCATTTGTTGCGACAGGCCAGCAGCCAACTTCCTGAGCTTTTCTTCTTTGCGTCGTCGTGCGGGAAGCATTTTATGCGGAAGTGGTGGCGGAAGAAGTCCTGCGGTAATCGCTGCATCAGTTCAAAAAGGTGGTATTTGATTATGGCAGCAACCACTCGAACACACCAGTTTCCTGCACGAATATAAGTATATTACTGCGAGAGAGGGGGACTTCGGCCCCCAGGCCTCTCTATCTGGCCCTCAGAACTCTTCCCCAGGCCACACGCCTCACTGGCTCTCTGCTTTACACCCCCAGTGTTTGGAATGTGTTGAACTCCAGTAAATAGTGCCTCTTGCTTGTCTGGATTTGAGGTATGTATGTAGAAAATAGCCTGACTTGAGAGACAAGGGAGTGTGCCTCCGGGGGTGCAGTCAAGCTGCTGCTGTAGCAGCACCAAAGTGACCTCCCCAGGGGCAAAGCCTGGGCAGTTTATATGGATATCCTGGGCTGCCCAGATGACAGGTCTTGCTGATGTGGTCCAAAGGAAAGCAGAGCAATACGTTTGGCACCAGCTTGGCTGCAGGAAGGAGGCGTACAAAGCACCATCCAACCATCTGAGGGACTTCACTAGACTGTGTAGGGTTTAATCCTTCGCCTTCTCCCAAAGATATCCCACAAGGCAGTGGAGGTTTAGGGTCAGAGTTTTCCTTCTCCTAAATGGGCTACTTTCCCAGGTTGATGAGCCTCATCTGCCCCACGATTCCCTCTACAGCACATGCAGAAAACGCCTCCTTGACTGTTGGACCCACTCTTGGTCTCATCCACACAATCCTCTAGAGCCTGTTTTCACATGCAGGGGAAGTCCCTAACTTGCCGAGGGTTTGAGACCCATCGGCTACCCTCACCTGGTTTAGCCAGCCAGTCAAAGCCATTCCCGGGGTGTGGCCACTGTCATGTGTTACAGCTTGTAGGAGCCACAGGTGAGATCTGAGTGCACAGTGGGGACCAAAGGTGGACAAAGTACCCTAGAAGGAGCAGGACACGTCACCCACCAGAGGTACTACCCTCCCCTAACACCCCCCTCTTTTTTATTTCTTTTAAGTAACAGTTGATTATTCAGCCTAGCTGTTTCAAAAAGGTCTTCTGGGTCAGAACTCAGAAAATGCATAATTATAATAAATCATTTAGGTCCCTACGATGCTGTCTGATTCAGAGTCAGTCCATCCAGCTCAATATTGTCTACACTGACTGACAGTGACTCTCCAGGGTTTCAGACGGGTGGCTCTCTCCCTGCCCTGCCTGGAGATGATGAGGGACCTTCTGCATGAAAATAGCTCAGTCAGTAGAGCACAAGACTCTTAATCTCAGGGTCGTGGGTTCAAGCCCCATGTTGGGCGAAAGATTCCTGCATTGCAGGGGGTTGGACTAGATGACCCTCGTGGTCCCTTCCAACTCTACAATTCTGTGATGAGATTCTATTAATCAGATGCTCTGCCGCCGAGCTGCGACCCAAGAAGCTCAATTATTGTTAGGGTTTTGGACAGGGCTCCTTCCCAGTCCTTCCTGGAGATGCTGGGGATTGAACTGGGACCTTTTGCATGCAAAGCAAAGTGCTCTGCTCTTGAGTTGGGACTCTTCTTCTTCTTCTTCAGTAGGGCTTCCTCCTTGGCAAGCATGTGCAGAATTGCAGCAGCCTTAGATCCAAAACAGGCTGACGGGGTTCTCCATGATGTGACCAGCTCATTTTCCTAACCTCCCCTGAAACTGTTATTAGTCCTGGTTTGAGGGTCATGGCGCCTACATGTGACTTGGAAAGTGTTCTGAGTGCCTGATAGAATCATATAGTTGGAAGGGACTATTAGGGTCATTTAGCCAAACTGGTTCCAACGCAGGAGTCTTCTGCCCAACGTGGGGCTTGAACCCACCACCCTGAGATTAAGAGTCTCATGCTTTACCGACTGAGCTATCCCAGGCCTTCCCTTGTTTTCATAAACGGAAAACAGCACTATCCAGTTTTAAAACGCAGAACTGGCTGACTGAGTGCTGCAGGCCAGGGATGTGCACACTACAGGTTTCGTATATCTACTTTCCTTTTTCCTTTTTACTACAGCTCCAAGACCTACCTATCGGAGAGGGCTGCAAAAGGCAAGTCGGCTAGAATCAGTGGAGGTCGATCCATTAGAGCAGTGTTCCCCAACCTTGGGCCTCCAGCTGTTTTCAGACTACAATTCCCATCATCCCTGACCACTGGTCTTGCTAGCGAGGGATGATGGGAGTTGTAGTCCAAAAACAGCTGGAGGCCCAAGGTTGGGGAACACTGCATTAGGGTATCTTCCTCAGTCGCAGGATTGCCTTTGTAGAACTCAGCAGAGAGGATAGGGGCAAAACCAGAATTAGTTGGCTCCACCCCCATTTCCTTGGCTCCACCTACTAACGGGCACCCGGACCTCTGACGTACCATTCCCAATGAGCTCTGGCCTCCACTGGTTACAATTAAAGAACAGGGTGCTTCTGAGCACATCTTGAGCCTAGCAATCTCATTTTCAGTACCAGAGCTGAGCTCTGGTACTAGGATCTAGGAGTCTTGGTAGACCACAAACTTGTCATGAGTCAACAGTGTGATGCAGCAGCTAAAGAAGCCAATGCAATTCTGGGCTGCATCAATAGGAGTATAGCATCTAGATCAAGGGAAGGAATAGTACCACTGTATTCCGCTCTGGTCAGACCTCACCTGGAATACTGTGTCCAGTTCTGGACACCACAGTTCAAGAAGGATACTGACAAACTGGAACGTGTCCAGAGGAGGGCAACCAAAATGGTCAAAGGCCTGGAAACGATGCCTTATGAGGAACGGCTTAGGGAGCTGGGTATGTTTAGCCTGGAGAAGAGACGGTTAAGGGGTGATATGATAGCCATGTTCAAATATATAAAAGGATGTCATATAGAGGAGGAAGAAAAGTTGTTTTCTGCTGCTCCTGAGAAGAGGACACGGAGCAATGGATTCAAACTACAAGAAAGAAGATTCCACCTAAACATTAGGAAGAACTTCCTGACAGTAAGAGCTGTTTGACAGTGGAATTTGCTGCCAAGGAGTGTGGTGGAGTCTCCTTCTTTGGAGGTCTTTAAGCAGAGGCTTGACAGCCACCTGTCAGGAATGCTTTGATGGTGTTTCCTGCTTGGCAGGGGGTTGGATTGGACCTTGTGGTCTCTTCCAACTCTATGATTCTATGATTCTATGATTCATGGTCCTTAAAAACACAGGCACACATATCCTCTCCTGGTTACCCGCAAGCCTTCTTCATTTCAGAAATCCAATTTGGGTGCAGAAGTGTGGATTTGTTGCTATTGCTGAAACAGCAACCCTTGGTGATCTCCTGCAGGTCACCCAGATGATCTACCAACAGATTGCTGATGTAAACTTCAACCCAACCCATGCTGTCAAACACCCCCCCTGCCCCCCACAAGGTGAATTGTACAAAAGACCCGCTGTTCTGTACGGCTCCAGTCAACATTGCCAACACTCGGCAAATACAGGTTTGAGGAGGAGGCGGCAAATTCCTTTCCAAGCTCGAGTTTTAGAAATGATTAAGCTGCCAGCCTTAAAAATAGACTTGGCACGCCATGCGTCCAGGAGAGCACAGTTGTACAGGGATGCTGGATTCCAACCCTCCACTGTTGTTACATGGGAGTAGTGGGCGGGAATATTAAACCTTCAAGGCTTGTCCTAGGAGCAATCTTGCCAGTCAAGTCCCTTTCCAAATACACTTTTCCTTTGCCAGAATCTCCCTTCCCTATGCAAGCAGTTGAAACCCAATAGCCCATTTGCAAGATTGCCCAAGGTGGAGAAACCAAGCCTTGCTAATTTGAAGGAGGGTTTGGCTGGGGAAAATAGTTTATTTCCAGGGGGAAATAGTTTTATTTCCAATGTGGAGACCCATAAAGGCTCTGATCCACTTCCAAACAAGTTCAGGCACCTCTGGGTTGTATCCAATGCTAGTCCTACTCAGAGTAGACCCGTTGAAACTGATGAGTGTGACTAACTCAGTTTCATTAATTTAAATGGGTCTACTCTATGACTTAGGACCCAGGTGGCGGAAGTTAGGTGTGCTTTGTGAAGCAATGGCAACGCTCAAGAGGCCTGGTCCATGTGCCTTGTGAACACATTTTAAAGTGCATCTCAGAAAACCTGTGCGGCATCCATGTGCCGGGGGCTTCTCAGCAGGCAAGCTGGTGTGGAGAAGAAGAAAAAAGGTAAAGGACCCCTGACAGTTAAGTCCAGTCGCGAACGACTCTGGGGTTGCGGCGCTCATCTCGCTTTACTGGCCGAGGGAGCCGGCCTTTGTCCGCAGACAGGTCGCCGGTTTGAATCCCTGCGACGGGGTGAGCTCCCGTTGCTCGGTCCCAGCTCCTGCCCACCTAGCAGTTTGAAAGCACATCAAAGTGCAAGTAGATAAATAGGTACCGCTCCAGCGGGAAGGTAAACGGCGTTTCCGTGTGCTGCTCTGGTTCGCCAGAAGCGGCTTAGTCATGCTGCCCACATGACCCGGAAGCTGTACGCCGGCTCTCGGCCAATAAAGCGAGATGAGCGCTGCAACCCCAGAGTCGGACACGACTGGACCTAATGGTCAGGGGTCCCTTTACCTTTACTCTATGACTTAGTCTCATACAAGCCTATGTATTTTTTTTTCTTTGAAAATGTCACCTATAACTCATCTAGGTTACACACATTGGTCTTCTAGGGCTGTTTTAGTGCTGCTGTCCAGCAAGCATGTTGTACTGGTCAGGTAAAGGTAAGTGACCTGCCCTGGATGGGGTCACACTCTGCCAGGTATGTAGTTTGGAGATGCTCTTAGATGCAACTCTGCCACTGGAGGAACAGGTGTCTTCAGTGACTAGGAGAGCCTTTTAGCACCATTGTTGAAGCAATGATTCTTTTAACATCAACTTTGTTGGACTGGTCATGTTGTGCAGATGCCTGATTCTCGTCTTCCAAAGCAACTACTCTATTCCAAACTTAAAAATGGGAAGCGTAATGCTGGTGGCCAACAAAAGAGGTTTAAAGACTCCCAAAGCAAATCTTCAAAAATGTAGTATAGACACCGACAACTGGGAAACACTGGCCTGCGAGCGCTCCAATTGGAGAACATACTTTACCAAAGGTGTCAGGGGCTTTGAAGACGCTCGAACTCAGGACGAAAGGGAGGAACATGCTAAGAGGAAGGCAAGCTTGGCAAACCCTCACCGTGATCAACTCCCACCTGGAAAACCTATGTCCCCACTGCGGAACAAGTGTTAAGACCGTGTTCATGATAATCTTACTCGGCTACGAGGGATCGCCAAAGAAAGGGGAGAGATGCAAATCATCCTGAGACAGTGGTTTAAAAGGCAATTGATAAATTAACTTTAATAATATGCAAACACTGTGTTCATTTTTATGTCTACTTTGAAGTAAGCCTCATTGAATTCAGAGAGACTTACTCCCAGGCAACCTTGCTGCATAAGGCTGTTGCAATCAGTTAGTTTCTTTACTTGTTTACTGATCCTCTTATATTCTAATATCAATACTTTCCCCCTCAAAATAAACTTCCATACATCTGTGTGTATCTTGAGTGCTTACACACACACACGCACACACACACACACACACACACACACACAGAGAGAGAGAGAGAGAGAGAGAGAGAGAGAGAGAGAGAGAGAGAGAATTACAATGACTAACAAAACAGAGATATTAAAGTCTTGGCTTCTGCCTTTAAGACCATAATGTCTGCTTTGTCTGACACTGTAATAAATAGATGGTTTTAGTGACTGACACATCATCGCTCAAACATTCAGAACAGACTTGCGATGCTTTAAAAATCGTGCACAGGCTTACACTGCTTCCCCCCCCCTTAATAAAATCCATATACTGCTCAATTGTAGAAACAGCTTCAAAGCCAAAAAGCAGTTTATTTGTTTATTCTTACATTTATATACTGCCTCCCTCCTCCAGAGAGCCCAAGGTGCTATGCACACTTCTCTCGCTCTTCATTTTACCCTCACAACAACCCTGTGAGGCAGTTCGGGCCGAGAGAGGGTAACTGACCCAAAAGTCACCCAGGGGGCTTCGTGGCTGGCTGCGAATTTGAACCCCGGCCTCCCAATGTCCTAGCCTAGCACTTTAACCACTACTCCACACTGGCATGCATGTATGTGTCATAAAAACACATATAACGCAGACACACACTTTATCACCTATCACCACCCAACATCTAGACACGCACACATGCAGAAGACCCTGTTTCCTTGCGGCTCCCAACTTGGAAGGGAGGCCCAGAGCCAGGCTCCTCTCTTAACCCCCACCCACCCTTTTCCATCTGATGTCTGCGAAAGAGTGATACTAATAACAAAAGGGAGAACGGAGGATGCTCTATAGACACGACCAGCCCTAGCCACTCGCTTGCGGGCTGGAAAAGGAGGCGGAGGACGCAGATAGGGTGGCTCAGGGCGAGGCTCTGATTGGCTGAGGGCTGTGGGCAGGGCTGGGCCGCATCCTGCCCCGCCTTCCTTTTTTTAATTTTTCTCCCTGGCCAGCCTCTCTAATGCAGCAGCGGCGGCAGCAGATTCTGGCTGACAGGCGCATGCAGAAAGAGAGAGAGAGACCTTTTTGTAGTCAGGAGGGGGGGACCGGAGGGGGAGCAGCAGCAGCAGCAGCATCTCGGAAAAGAGGGTGGCTCGCCTCCCGGAGGAAGCTACATCTGGTGTAATCCCCTCTGATCCCTTAACAGAGAAAGATGAGCACGGCCATACGATACAAAAGCAAGCTGGTCAACCCAGGTAAGGCGAGGGGGCTCCTAATGGCTGCGTTCGCATTCATGCATCTTTTATTATTATTATTATTATTATTATTATTATTATTACTGGGACTCATGCTGGGCGTTGCTAATGCCTTCCCGTTTTATTCCCCTCCTCTCCGATCCCCTCCTGGACATCTCTCGCTGCTTCCCAACGTGCCCCTTTGCAGAAGAAAAACAGGTGAGGCTGATTTTTATTATTATCATTTTATTTTCTGGGTTGTGGCTCTTTTTATTCCCAAGTGATGCTGTCAAATCAGGGTGCCTCCTCCCCCTCCCCCGAAAAAGAGGCGCATCCCTTTTCTTTGCTGCTTTAAGGAAGGATCTATTCTCCACCCCCCACCACCCCCTTCATCCTCTTTGTCAGCCCCTAATCTTGAGGGACTTTTGCTGCGTGGAAGGTTCATTGTGTGTGTGTTTTGCTACCAGTCTGCCTGCGTCGGTAGCTGACATTGGGGAAGGCAGGGTGGAGAGAAAAGGAGCTCTGTTTCCTCTTTAATGGCTGGAACAAAAATCCCATGATGGATTCTGGTGGCATCCTCCACTCTCTGTGTGATGCTGGCGATGGCGTGGTGGGTGCATGTGTTTTGAAGCAAGGCTCCACACCCAGTGGGTGGTCAGACAACCCGACTTGGTCGCCCTCGTGGTGCTTTAGGGCACGATTGGGAAATCTGCGACCTCTCCAGTATGTTTTTGGGCTGCATCCACCATCATGCCAATTGGCCAGGGATGATGGAACTGGAATGCATCTAGACTTAGGACCACAGGTTACCCAGGCAGGTGGAGGTGGCACAGTCAGCCTGCGTTTCTCTGGCATCCTTCTTTTGACATTAAAAGCACGCTGTTGTTGTTGTTTCCCTTTTTGATACTCCCCTTCCTTGCTGTGGTCCACACCTCTTCAGCATCCTTTTGGCACACATCTCTCCGGAGATGGGTGCCTGTTTGCGTGAGCTTGGAAGGGGTGATGTAACTAGAACGCACCAAGGAAGACTTGTTTATCTGTGACTTCGTTTGCGCCTTTGTATTTCTAGCATCTAGCAGAAAATGGTGTATGCTTGTGTTTGTGTGTGTGGCTTATCTATCTGCATGCCTTTTAAAATGTGGGTTTGTTATTTGGCGTTCTAGGATGAACCGAAGCCTGGGAGTGTGTGTGTGTGTGTGTGTGTGTGTGTGTGTGTGTGTGTATTTAATGAGAAAGATTTTTTTCTCTCTGGTGATTAAGTTTCAGCACCAGCCTAGGGAGTGAACTGAGATTGGCTTGGCCTCCCAGTATCATGAATCATTCTCGATGGAGATACAGGAAGAGTTGAATTAATGTCTCTTGGCTTGGTGTTCAAGGTTTGGTGGGACAGAAAATCCAGCGGTTAAAGGAACTGCAAGAAAAGAAAAGAAAAGCTTGTTTCGGTATTTTGTATTATAATCCTGACTGTGTATGTCACAGAGAGAGAGAGAGAGAGAGAAGATAGTTTATTCTGCAATTACCGTCACAATTGGCCTAGGGAGTGAATGGGTGATGCTTCAACTCTCCTGGTTATTAATCATTTCTGACGGCAGATAAGTGCAGACTTGAAGTGGTGGGTTTGCTGATGCTCATTGAATCTGGGACTTTCTGTGGGCTCAGCCACTGAGCTATTGCACTTTCTTGAGAGAGGGAGGATGAAATTCAGGAGGCAGGGAAAGGGGTGACTTCAATTCCCTTCTCCTAGACTGGGGCAATCGCTTGTTCCAGTCAAGAGGTGAACTTTCTAAGAGATGCTAAATGATTCTGCTTTAGAGCAGTTGGTTTTGGAACCAACCAGAGGAGCTGTGACCCTGGGACCTGACTTCAAAGGAAAGAAGCCGGAACGTGCATTCTCCCCTTTTTCTCATTTCTTCCTTTGTGGCCTGGCTTGAACTCAAGCGGCAAAGGAAGATCCTCACTGAAGGCATGGCTTGCAGGCACCAGAACCAGCTGTTGTGGAGGGCACAGCCCAAGGAAGATGGCCAGGGGAGAGGTCTGAGGGACCGGACAGAGAGGCCTGAGGTTCTTCCAGCATGATCGAGATCAAGGTTGGGGAACCTCTGGATTTCCTGATGTTTCTGGACTCCAGCTCCCATCAGCTTCACGCAGCATGGCCAATGGCCAAGGATCATGGAAGCTGGAGTATAACTGTGTCTGGGCGGAGGAACAGGTTTGCCATGCCTGGCGAAGAATGCTGAGCTAGGTGGACCAAATGTCTGATTCGGTATGAAGGCAGCTTCCTATGTCCGGGTTCAATCCCTGGCACCTCTGGGGGAATCGGAGAGCCACTGTCAACCAGGGCAGACCAGGGGTAGGCAGCATAGTGCTCTCCAGATGTTGTTGGACTACAGTTCTCACCAGTGCTAGCCAGTATGGCCAATGATCAGGGATGATGGGAGTTGTAGTCCAAAGCATCTGCAGGACAACATGTTGACTGTCACTAGGGTAGATAATACTGGGTTAGGTGGATGAATAGTGTGACGTGCTATAAGCTAGCAGGGCCCTTATGAAAAAAGAAAAAATGGTGGTAGACAATACTGAGATAGATGGCCCACTAGTCTGACTTGGCATATAGCAACACCAGGGATGTGGGTGGCGCTGTGGTCTAAACCACTGAGCCTCTTGGGGTTGCCGATCGGAAGGTTGGCGGTTCAAATCCCTGCAACGGAGTGAGCTCCCATTGCTCCGTCCCAGCTCCTGCCAACCTAGCAGTTCGAAAGCACGCCCAAAAGTGCAAGTAGATAAGGTACCACTGTGGCAGGAAGGTAAATGGCGTTTCCGTGCGCTCTGGTTTCCGTCACGGTGTCCTGTTGCGCCAGAAGCGGTTTAGTCCTGCTGGCCACATGACCCGGAAAGCTGTCTGCGGCAAACACTGGCACCCAAGGTCTGGAGCAAAATGAGCGCCGCAAGCCCCTAGTCGCCTTTGACTGGACTTAACTGTCCAGGGGACCTTTACCTTTTATAGCAACACCCTATATTCCCAGGAGTGACTGCCTGGCCATAGTGGAAATTGGGATGCTGGACAAGATGGGCCTTTTCTGTCTGATCTAGCTGGGCTGCTGCCATGTTCTTGGCGCAGTAATTCTCAAATTATGTGCTGGGATAAATAAGTCAATTAAAGGCACGCATGCTCCCAAAGTAACTGCCTTCTTCATTTTAGGCACAACCAACATAGATAGGTATCCTATATTCCAGGAGTAGCCAACATGGTATCCTTCAGATGTCATTGGACTCCATGGTCACTGGAGGACACTAGGATGGAGAAGGTTGCTTTAGAGCAGGGATGGGGAACCTGTGGTCCTCCAGGTGTTGCTGGACTACAGTTTCCTTCACCCCTGACCATTGGCCATGTTGGGTGAGGTTGATGGGAGTTGTAGTCCATCAACATCTCAAGGGGATAACGTTGGCCACCCATGGAACAAACAATTCTGAGTCAGACGAACCAATTGATGATGCTATCGTTACTGCTTCTTCTACATAAATCTCTCTCCTGCCCTCCATTAGAATTCCAAAAGCATATGTATCTTGCTAAATGCACTTCAGGAACTTTGCGAAGGAGACTTCTTGGGACGGGGCAACTTAGAGTTAACAGTGGATGGGAAAGGATTGAGAAACCTCCCCTGCTCTAAATTCCCCCTCCTCAAATGCCTGGGGAAAAAAATGAAACCTATGTTTGCAACTAACGTTCAGTTAGGCACACCTTCAATATGTCCGCCATGTTGGATTTGACCAATGGGGTAAGGAACCTGCAACCCACAGGCTGCACAAGAACCCTAATTTCATGAAACCCACAGAGACTGTGTGGCTCGCAGAGAGATCTGTACAATATTGTGATGTCTGTGCACCATTGGCTCAATGGACCTACACAGAAGAAAGGTTCCCTGACTCTGCTATAAAGGTCAGCACATCAAATGCCAATATTACCCCAGAATGTTTTGCTGGGAGATCTGTTGTTTTTCAGACCAACATGGAGACCTTGCATTTTTCAGAACTGCCATCCTGTGTGCCTTCGGGGGGGAAAAGAAAGGTCACCACTAATTCTGCTTACACAGGTGTAACTTGAGAACTGGCCCACTGTCAACTAGGCACGCACAATGGGATTGAGCTAGTACCTCACAGAGAAACACGAAGCCTTGGTGGGATAAGAATAGGTTTAGCAGCATTGCTGGAGACAGAAGGCATTTTTCTGCATCTGCATCCACTCTTGTAGCTAGGCAACACCCGGCATCTGTACTCTTTGAAGATGTACTTCAAGGAAGAAACAGTGCAAAATAATAAGTGTGACTACCTGTCTGTGTGGCAATTAGGGAGCATGATGGCACATTCATATTAGCAGCTCGAAACGCCGCGAGGTCAGTGCCTGCTGCGTTTCAAGCTGAATTTGCATGGTGTTGTTCATATCTGAGAGAGGGCAGGGGTGCCCTGAAATGTCATGCATACTGGGTTTCCCTGCTCCTATTCACTAAGCTGTTACCTGCTCATGTGTGCTCATCTGTGCATGTGCGATGACTGTTCAAATGAGTATGTTCAAATTATGGCTTGCTCTGCGTCCAGTTTTCCAGTCAGGCTGGACCCAAAGTAAGTGGCAATATGAACACACCCTGAGATTGTGCAGAATTGCTGTGCAGATTTATGT
Organism: Darevskia nairensis; assembly: GCA_034642065.1. Lineage (NCBI taxonomy): Eukaryota > Metazoa > Chordata > Lepidosauria > Squamata > Lacertidae > Darevskia > Darevskia nairensis. The sequence goes on from JAWWNI010000858.1 coordinate 525,098, forward strand.
GCCATGCTCACATTGCATAGGAAAAAGTCAGGGGGCAGTGGCGTAGCAAGGCCAGGTGGTACCCAGTGCGGATTTTTTTTTTGTCACCCCCTACATTGAAATTCCTCCTCCCTCCCTCCCCCCGCCCATCAAAGAAAGCTGCACCCTGTCCTCCTCCAGCAGCCCGGGAGCGCAGGGGGCAACGGCCCGCCGCACGCCCGCGACTCCCAAGCCTCCCCCAAGCTTTTCAAAAGGAAGGGGGAAAGGCCACGGGCAAAGCGACACAACTCCCCACCTTCCCCCGACGGCTTGGGGTAGGCTTGGGAGTTGTGGGTGGGTGGCGCGCTGAATGTCATCCCCCTCAGTGTGTGTGTGTGTGTGTGTGTGTGTGTGTGTATGTATGTGTGTGTGTGTGTGTGTGTGTGGCTGTGCTCAAAGCCGTGCTGCTGCTCATGAGGCAAGGCAGGCCCCCCCCCCAAGGGCCGGACATGGGCGGGAAGGGATGGGCAGGGAGAGCCTGGCCGATCATTGGGAAGGGGACATGTCGCGATGCAACTCAACTATGCTCGGTTCCACAGGCAGCGTCGAGTTGCATTTTGTCACCCCCCCCTCATTGATGGCACCCGGGGTGGTCTGCCCCCACTGCTCCCCCTTCCTCTGCCAGTGGTCAGGGAGAGGCCTTAGTGAAACCCACAAGCCCACTCTGTGGTCCCCAACAACTGGAGTCAAGTTATGCCCCCTCCTGCAGCCTGGAAAAACACAGTAGCTAAAGGAGGCATTGCAAGAGGAAAAAGTACGGGACCCAAAGCATTGCAGCTTTATGATTTAGGAAAAGGGCGACCAGAATAGAGTGGCAGAGGTGTGAGAAAAAAATAGACAGAGAGGACTTAGGCCACCCAGGGCAATAGGATTGTAAATGGAGGGCAGACCCACACAAGAATAATTAAAAATAATAATAATTACATCCATTTTGCCCAAACTGGATTGTGTTCATAGCTTGCTTTCACTCCACTAGCCCCCCTCAATCTTGGGAGCAAGTTGGTGCCTCTGGGATGGGGAAGAAATTAGATTCAGTTTGCATTTAAAGGCAAATCTATCTATCTATCTATCTATCATCTCTATCTATCTATCTATCATCTATCTATCTATCTATCTATCTATCTATCTATCTATCTATCTATCATTTATCTATCTTAAAAAAATCTGCATGTTGCCTGGATATTGAAATGGCTGGAATAACAACCATCCTATTATTATTATCAAAGTCATTTGCCTTTCCCGCAGTCTGGAACTCAAGGTGGCTTACCAAAGTTAAGGCAACCTGGATAAAATACAGAACACTGGAAACACATAAAAGACAATAGCTGAAAATGCCACTGTTGAGCTATAAGAGAATTAAAACCATATAAAATATAAAACAGGTTTATTAAAATTCAGATACTGCACTGCAGTATTAAAAGCCTTTTCTTTGAAAGAAGCACCACTGATCTTACAGATATAAATCTGGATAGATTTGGTGAAGTGTTGTCCCACACTGTGTGTCCCACCTGCCCTGCCCTCCATAGGCTGACTTGGCTTCATCCATACCACCCTACCACTTTAAACAGTCTTGACTTCCCCCAGAGAATCCTGGGAAGTGTGGTTTGTTACGGGTGCCGAGAGTCGTTAGGAGACCCCCCCTTCCCATCACAGAGCAATAATTCCCAGATTTCTCTGGGAAGAGGGATTGACTGTGAAACCTCTCTGAGAATTTTCATTGAGGTCTCCTAACACCTCTCAGCGCCCTTAAGAAACTACACTTCCCAGGATTCCTTGGGTGGGCTGCTTAGAGTGGTATGATACTGCTTTAAATGTACAGTGGTACCTCGGGTTACAAACGCTTCGGGTAACAAACGCTTCAGGTTACAGACTCTGCTAACCTGGAAGTAGTATCTCGGGTTAAGAACTTTACCTCAGGATGGCAACAGAAATCACGTGGCGGCAGCGGGAGGCCCCATTAGCTAACGTGGTACCTCAGGTTAAGAACGGTTTCAGGTTAAGAACGGGCCTCCGGAACGAATTAAGGTCTTAACCCGAGGTACCACTCTAAACCACTGCCTACCACTGAAGGCAGCCCTATTTAGGGAAGTTTTTAACCTGTGATATTTTAATGTATTTTAATATCTGTTGGAGGCCTCCCAGAGTGGCTGGGGGGACCCAGCCAGATGGGCGGGGTACAAATAAAAAAAAAATTATTATTATTATTATTATTATTATTATTATTATTATTATTATTATTATTATTATAGTGCAGATGGGGCCTTGGTATGCCCAGAGAGGGCACCACTCCTTTTTGAACAGACAGCTAGTCTGTTGTGCTTTGGCGGAGAAGCATGTGGCACTATAAAAAATGATTTTGAAAATAATGTCAAGGAGAGTAACATTTATTTAAATTTCGGAGTTGTCAGGAGAAGGTTGGGAGGCAATGTCTGCTTCCACAAACTCTGGCGTACAAGCTTTGTCGTCTTGGCGTGGGTCTTTTGTGGGCTTCTGAAATATGCAGTAGATCTCGTTTTCCCAATTAGCCTTGAACGTCTGACTATCGGCGTGTCCCATTTTCCTGAGCCTCCTGATTAGACGCGGGGCTGCCTCTATATTTGGAGAGACTTCTTTTCCACCCTTTTGCAAGATCTACCCACTCTTTGTGACGATGAATCATGCCATCAAAGGATTGCCTTTTGCAGAGACCATCTGGGGAACCGTCTGTGAGATGGCTTATCTCAAGAACGGTATTATAGGCTAAAGAAATGCAGGGATCGATCCTTGGGCTTTCTGGATTGTAGTACCGTTAATGTAAATATTAACGTAGTTATCTTCTGTTTTTGATTTTATTTAATGATATCGTCCGTGGCCGGTGGCTGGAGCATTGAAATGCTTTATCTCTTGCTAAATTAACAGGGCACACACTTTTGAACAATTAGACACATGGAGAAAAACTTATAAAAACGATGAATGAGTAGTGAAATATCACCCCCCCTTTTTAAAGGACATTAAACATTATTGCTGGCCTAGTTCTATCCACCCCCAGTGGGATCTGCTTCAGGATTAGGTGGGAGAACATTTTAAGGCACCTCTGAGTTTGCATTTGTCTTTTATTTTCTTTTTTTAAGAGAAAGTTATCGTGTAAATTCACCAGCACTTTAGTGCTAATATATTTCTGCTAATTTCTGCTGATATATACATGCTTGGTGCAATTTTTGCCCAATATACACATTTCCGCAAAGCACTTTCCTTCAATATATGTATTTTTGCACGCATTACTTAGAGTACACATTATCTGAAAAATTAAGAGGAGTGTGGATTTCAAAGGCTGGTTGTGTTGTGAAAGGTGTGATTTGGTTGATAGGTTCAATTTACAGACAAACTGAATCTTATTTCTCCCCTACATCAGAGTTATCTTTTTGTAAAAATAATAATAATAAAATCCTCCCAGCCAGTTTTATCCTGGCTGTGAAACTGTTCTTGAGGCCTGGGCCTCAAACAGGAATGGAATAGATCAGTCCATTTGTTTTTTTCCACATGTATCACATGCCTACAGACTACAGACGTTTGCATTGTTTTGGAACGTATCTTTTTACAAGTTTTGTATCACAGAATTGTAGAGTTGGAAGGGACCCCAAGGGTCAACTGGTCCAACCCCCTCCAATGCAGGAGTCACAGCCAAAGAATCCCTGACAGATGGCCATCCAACCTTTCTCATTTCGGAGAGTCCACCATCTTCCGAGGTAGTCCGTTCCACTGTTGAACAGCTTTGACTTCCGGAAAGTTCTTTCTAATATTTACCCGCAATCTCCTTTCTTGTAATTGGACTCCATTGGTTGGGGTCCTCCCATCTGGAGCAGCAGAAAGCA